>JAWNZC010000450.1:25000-359321 GCA_035771165.1 Paragorgia papillata | reverse complement strand
CAGGTTTGGGGACGTCACACGGGTGGGGGGTCGTGGCAGCCCAAATAAAGGTCATAAAAATCGATGTAACGCTCAGGCGATCGAGACTGTTATATATCATTGGGAATGCCGCGAGGCGGGCTACCGAATTTGCAGGTTTTGGGGGACGTAACACCCAAAAATGTGGGCGAATTTGCCAGGTTTGGGGGACGTCAACCAAAACTGTGGGGGTGGCAGAATAAGGTCATAAAATCGATTAACGCCTCAGGCGTCGAGACTTATATATTTGGAAAGCCCGCGAGGCGGGCTACCCGAATTTGCAGGTTTGGGGCGTCACACACCAAAACTGTGGGCGTGGCAGCCCAAATAAGGTCATAAAATCGATTAACGCTCAGGCGTCGAGACTTATATATTTGGAAAGCCCGCGAGGCGGGCTACCCGAATTTGCAGGTTTGGGGACGTCCACACCAAAACTGTGGGGCGTGGCAGCCCAAATAAGGTCATAAAATCGATTAACGCATCAGGCGTTCGAGACTTATATATTTGGAAAGCCCGCGAGGCGGGCTACCGAATTTGCAGGTTTGGGGGACGTCACACCCAAAACTGTGGGCGTGGCAGCCCAAATAAGGTCATAAAATCGATTAACGCTCAGGCGTCGAGACTTATATATTTGGAAAAGCCGCGAGGCGGGCTACCCGAATTTGCAGGTTTGGGGACGTGACACCCAAAACTGTGGGCGTGGCAGCCCAAATAAGGTCATAAATTCGATTTAACGCCTCAGGCGTCGAGACTTATATATTTGGAAAGCCCGCGAGGCGGGCTACCCGAATTTGAAGGTTTGGGGACGTCACACCCAAAACTGTGGGCGTGGCAGCCCAAATAAGGTCATAAAATCGATTAACGCCTCAGGCGTCGAGACTTATATATTTGGAAAGCCCGCGAGCCGGGCTACCCGAATTTGCAGGTTTGGGGACGTCACACCCAAAACTGTGGGCGTGGCAGCCCAAATAAGGTCATAAAATCGATATTCGCCTCAGGCGTCGAGACTTATATATTTGGAAAGCCCGCGAGGCGGGCTACCCGAATTTGCAGGTTTGGGGACGTCACACCCAAAACTGTGGCGTGGCAGCCCAAATAAGGTCATAAAATCGATTAACGCCTCAGGCGTCGAGACTTATATATTTTGAAAGCCCGCGAGGCGGGCTACCCGAATTTGCAGGTTTGGGGACGTCACACCCAAAACTGTGGGCGTGGCAGCCCAAATAAGGTCATAAAATCGATTAACGCCTCAGGCGTCGAGACTTATATATTTGGATAGCCCGCGAGGCGGGCTACCCGAATTTGCAGGTTTGGGGACGTCACACCCAAAACTGTGGGAGTGGCAGCCCAAATAAGGTCATAAAATCGATTAACGCCTCAGGCGTCGAGACTTATATATTTGGAAAGCCCGCGAGGCGGGCTACCCGATATTTGCAGGTTTGGGGACGTCACACCCAAAACTGTGGGCGTGGCAGCCCAAATAAGGTCATAAAATCGATTAACGCCTCAGGCGTCGAGACTTATATATTTGGAAAGCCCGCGAGGCGGGCTACCCGAATTTGCAGGTTTGGGGACGTCACACCCAAAAACTGTGGGCGTGGCAGCCCAAATAAGGTCATAAAATCGATTAACGCCTCAGGCGTTCGAGACTTATATATTTGGAAAGCCCGCGAGGCGGCTACCCGAAGTTGCAGGTTTGGGGACGTCACACCCAAAACTGTGGGGCGTGGCAGCCCAATTAAGGTCATAAAATCGATTAACGCCTCAGGCGTCGAGACTTATATATTTGGAAAGCCCGCGAGGCGGGCTACCCGAATTTGCAGGTTTGGGGACGTCACACCCAAAACTGTGGGCGTGGCAGCCCAAATAAGGTCATAAAATCGATTAACGCCTCAGGCGTCGAGACTTATATATTTGGAAAGCCCGCGAGGCGGGCTACCCGAATTTGCAGGTTTGGGGACGTCACACCCAAAACTGTGGGCGTGGCAGCCCAAATAAGGTCATTAAAATCGATTAACGCCTCAGGCGTCGAGACTTATATATTTGGAAAGCCCGCGAGGCGGGCTACCCGAATTTGCAGGTTTGGGGACGTCACACCCAAAATGTGGGCGTGGCAGCCCAAATAAGGTCATAAAATCGATTAACGCCTCAGGGCGTCGAGACTTATATATTTGGAAAGCCCGCGAGGCGGGCTACCCGAATTTGCAGGTTTGGGGACGTCACACCCAAAACTGTGGGCGTGGCAGCCATCAAATAAGGTCATAAAATCGATTAACGCCTCAGGCGTCGAGAATTATATATTTGGAAAGCCCGCGAGGCGGGCTACCCGAATTTGCAGGTTTGGGGACGTCACACCCAAAACTGTGGGCGTGGCAGCCCAAATAAGGTCATAAAATCGATTAACGCCTCAGGCGTCGAGACTTATATATTTGGAAAGCCCGCGAGGCGGGCTACCCGAATTTGCAGGTTTTGGGGACGTCACACCCAAAAACTGTGGGCGTGGCAGCCCAAATAAGGTCATAAAATCGATTAACGCCTCAGGCGTCGGAGACTTATATATTTGGAAAGCCGCGAGGCGGGCTACCCGAATTTGCAGGTTTGGGGACGTCACACCCAAAACTGTGGGCGTGGCAGCCCAAATAAGGTCATAAAATCGATTAACGCCTCAGGCGTCGAGACTTATATATTTGGAAAGCCCGCGAGGCGGGGCTACCCGAATTTGCAGGTTTGGGGACGTCACACCCACAAACTGTGGGCGTGGCAGCCCAAATAAGGTCATAAAATCGATTAACTAGCCTCAGGCGTCGAGACTTATATATTTGGAAAGCCCGCGAGGCGGGCTACCCGAATTTGCAGGTTTGGGGACGTCACACCCAAAACTGTGGGCGTGGCAGCCCAAATAAGGTCATAAAATCGATTATACGCCTCAGGCGTCGAGACTTATATATTTGGAAAGCCCGCGAGGCGGGCTACCCGAATTTGCAGGTTTGGGGACGTCACACCCAAAACTGTGGGCGTGGCAGCCCAAATAAGGTCATAAAATCGATTAACGCCTCAGGCGTCGGAGACTTATATATTTGGAAAGCCCGCGAGGCGGGGCTACCCGAATTTGCAGGTTTGGGGGACGTCACACCCAAAACTGTGGGCGTGGCAGCCCAAATAAGGTCATAAAATCGATTAACGACTCAGGCGTCGAGACTTATATATTTGGAAAGCCCGCGAGGCGGGCTACCCGAATTTGCAGGTTTGGGGACGTCACACCCAAAACTGTGGGCGTGGCAGCCCAAATAAGGTCATAAAATCGATTAACGCCTCAGGCGTCGAGACTTATATATTTGGAAAGCCCGCGAGGCGGGCTACCCGAATTTGCAGGTTTGGGGACGTCACACCCAAAACTGTGGGCGTGGCAGCCCAAATAAGGTCATAAAATCGATTTACGCCTCAGGCGTCGAGACTTATATATTTGGAAAGCCCGCGAGGCGGGCTACCCGAATTTGCAGGTTTGGGGACGTCACACCCAAAACTGTGGGCGTGGCAGCCCAAATAAGGTCATTAAAATCGATTAAACGCCTCAGGCGTCGAGACTTATATATTTGGAAAGCCCGCGAGGCGGGCTACCCGAATTTGCAGGTTTGGGGACGTCACACCCAAAACTGTGGGCGTGGCAGCCCAAATAAGGTCATAAAATCGATTAACGCCTCAGGCGTCGAGACTTATATATTTGGAAAGCCCGCGAGGCGGGCTACCCGAATTTGCAGGTTTGGGGACGTCACACCCAAAACTGTGGGCGTGGCAGCCCAAATAAGGTCATAAAATCGATTAACGCCTCAGGTCGTCGAGACTTATATATTTGGAAAGCCCGCGAGGCGGGCTACCCGAATTTGCAGGTTTGGGGACGTCACACCCAAAACTGTGGGCGTGGCAGCCCAAATAAAGTCATAAAATCGATTAACGCCTTGTGTGACGTTATACATAGAAAGTACGGCGTGTCACGGCGATCATATCAATTGCGTTTAATATATATTGCAACTCTCGCTCAAATAACAACAATATAAACGTATTTTGTTTATTTCAGTACAATTACAAGCCATATTTCTGCGATTTTAGATATGTTTAAGTACAGATTTTAGATTAAATTTTAAGTTTATATTCAACCGTCATAGCTTAAGCTGTCAACCCGCACACCCGTAATCTAATGGCGGAGTACAAGTTTGGGCTGCCTGTGGTGCCTTCTGAAACTGACTCGTGTTAATTTACACGGCTTTTGGCCGTTTTGGAAAGCGTCTTTTCAAACCGTTTATGTGACATTAGTGAAGATTATTTTTATCTAGGGATGTTACTCGCAGTCTGCCGATCATTTTGACAGTAAGTTTGGTGCGGAAAAACACTTTAATATATACAGTATAAATACTCTACAATAAAAATGGCATGAGCCGTAGCCCAATTTTAATAACAAGGGGAATTAGACCTAACTCAAACAGGAAGTACAAAAGGGAAACCGAAATATAGCCTATGCGAGAGATTATATAGTCACACTTATGTTTCTAAGTTTTAAAAATTGTTTGTCTTCGACACTTATTGAGCTAAGGACAAATTTGTGTTTTACAACATGGCGGACGCTCCTCGTTTCCTGTCGTGACAGCCTCCCCCATTAGCTTGAAGCCAGAGGATCTGTAAGTTCTTCTACAAGATCAGGAGATCGGTATCATTGGTCTTTATGATGTCCTCACCAGCTAGAACACGACAATGTGGAAACTGAGAAGTGCTCGGAAGCAGTTCCATGAGAGCCATGAAACACATCCACCCGTTGCAAAACTCTCTCGCTAATCAAATAGACCGGCCGCCCGCGATAAAAAGACATGTTTGTGCGCCAAAATTTTAAACCAAATACTTCACGTAAGTCAATGTTATGGCAGCATGGAGGGAGATCATTCAAAGATGGAGATATTCATTTCAAGAATAGACGTTTTTACAAACTTAGTAAGTATTTTAAGTATGAATCGTTGTCAATTTTATTCAAGGAGAGATATTTATTTCAAGAATAGAAGTTTTTACAGACTTAGTAGGTATTTTAAGTATGAACCGTTGTCAATTTTTAAATGTGATGTAATATAGACGTTGTTTGGATGATGATAAGTTTTTGAAAGTCTCTTAATAGTCTTTGGACAATTTCATATTCAGACGAGGCAATACATGTATAATTTCAGCAGTCTGATCGAGCTTTGTAAACTGAGAAGGCTGTGCATTGCTGAACAGAAATGAAATTTTCTTCTAAGAAGACAAAACTAGCTTCATGATCATGCAAGCAACAATGTGTAAAACCTGTCGTAGTCCAGTGAAGTCCACGAGCTAAATTAACATGTTGTACATGCAATAGTCAAATGTCAGTGACAGGCTATGTAGGGAGTGTATTTATACCATTATAAATATAAAGACTTGCCGTTTCACACTCCCTACATAGCCTGTCACTGACATTTGACTATTGTACAACATGTTAATTTAGCTCCTGGACTACGACAGGTTTTACACATTGTTGCATGTTGGGAGTGTGAAACGGCAAGTCTTTATATTTATAATGGGAACTTAACTTCCTAAGTACTTAATTAGCCCAGTGGGGGGGGGGGGGTCATACCACCTTAGCTTCCAGCAGTCATAAGTACTTGACTCTCTGTAGGTCTATGCAATGAACTAAAGATATTTGATTTAGGCTAATGGTTAAAAAGTTATGAAATATTTACTATATTCAATTAAAAAGTGCTCCAATTTGAAGAATTTATTTGATAAATGCACAAAAACTATTTGGCCAAATAACTTTATTCTAGGTCATTGCATAGCGCATACCAACTATAGAATAACCACTGAACAAATTAGAAAGGTCCATCAAATGTGTAATGAGATAACATTGCTACAAGTCAGTTTTGGCATTTTGAGAAAATGCAACTTTTTGAGCAGTTTTTAATTGAATATAGTAAATATTTCATAACTTTTGAACTATTGGCCTAAATCAAATATCTTCAGTTCATTGCATAGGCCTACCATAAGAGAGTATTTCATGCAGATATGTTAAATAGTTAAGTACTTATGACTACTGGAGGTTAAAGTCACATTGGGGTGGTCATACCACCTTAGCTTCCAGCAGTCATAAGTACTTGACTATTTTATCTATCTGTATATTTGAAACTTTGATGGTAACATTGTATTATAATATTTGACCAAATTTGAAGATTTTTACATAAGTTAATACCCAAAAAAGTAAAAGAAAAGTAAAAGTATCGTCCTGAGAAAGAATCGAACCCCTTCGTTAACACATGAAATAACATAGCGCCATCCAGCACACTAGAATACCAATTACAAACATCTCGGATTATAAATGAGAATTGAAGTCTTCGACTTGCAGTTGTCTATAGAGTTTTCGAAATAGAAATCACTTAGATCACAGTCATCACTAAGATCACGACCATCACTAAGATCACGATCACGGTGATCACTTAGAGCTCAATAATTAGTAAATAGCGACATTGTATTATAATATTGGACCTAATTTGACGATCATCACAGCCATCGCAAACATAAATACGAAAAAAAATTAAACGAAAAAAAAAGAAAAAGAAAAAATAACAGAAAAAGAAAAAGTTTCGTCCTGAGAAAGAATGGAACCCCACGTGAAAAACCATAGCGCTATCCAGTGCACTAGACCATTCACAAACATCCTGGATTCAAAATAATAATTAGCGGCTTTGACTAGCAGTTATAACTGAATTAATAAGGACATTTTTTCTAAGTCTTTCCCTCTAAGACCGTAATAACGTAATAGGAATTTGAGAAAAGAAAAAGAAAAAATTTCCTCCTGAGAACCGTCGTTACCACGTGAAAAACCATAGCGCTATCCAGTGCACTAGACCACGATTCACAAACATCCTGCATTAATTGTAAATAATAATTATATTAGAGGCTTTGACTGGCAGTTATATATATTCGAAACAGACATCAAGACAAACATCGCAAACATCACGACCATCACTAAGATCACGCCCATCGCGATCACTAAGATCACGACCATCGTTAAGATCACGACTATCACCAAGATCACGACCACCACTAAGATCACGACCATCACTAACATGACGACCATCACTAGGATCACGACGATCGCTAAGATCACGACCATCACTAAGATCACGACCATCGCAGTGGACCAGTTCTTTTTGCTTTGGGGTTATTGCGAATAGATGAGTTAGGGTTGCGGCTAGATTGAACAGCAGTATTTTGTAGTGTCCAACTTTTTTTTGCTGAGGAGTTATTTCGAATAGATGATCTTGCAAGTGGAGTCATAACATTTTGATCCAGAAATTTGTACCGCAAATCCACATAATTGCATCTAAGATTGAACAGCAGTTTTACGCAGTGGTTCAGTTCTTTTTGCTTGAGGGTTATTGCGAATAGATGGGTTAGGGTTGCGGCTAGATTTAACAGCAGTATTTTGTATTGTCCAACTTTTTTTTGCCGAGGAGTTATTTCGAATAGATTATTTTGCAAGTGGAGTCAGGCTTCTACACTACTTTGGTTTTATTCCTGGAATTATTTTGTTCAATTTTTATTCGTATACAGTGTGTATCAAAAAAATTCGAACCCTTAGAAAATGAATTAGCATTCTTTTCAAACAACCTATTGTAGTAGTTTGAAAGCCCTAAGCACTTCGCTGAACCCACAGATGCGTAAAACACACGGTCTTATACACCTGGGAAATTAAGATAACTTGAAGTGTATGCATGGTGAAGGTATTTAAAAGCTTTTTCGCTTCGTTTAACTTATGTGCTGATTAATTTATAACGCAGCGCTTTTAGGGCTTTCAAACTACTACAATAGGTTGTTTGAAAAGAATGCTAATTCATTTTCTAAGGGTTCGAATTTTTTTGATACACACTGTAGAGCGTTTTCACTCGCGTGATCGGTGGCCCCATTGGGGTGGTGAAACAATACGAAATATTTGAAGAAGAAAGAGCTAATTCCCATACCGTACACCAATATGGCCGCCATTTCATTGTTTTGGTACACCAATATGGGCGCCGTGACGTCAGATGAAATTCATATATTTCCATTTGAGGCCTATGTTTACGTCGCATAGCAACAATATATTTTGAATTTTCTCTCTCAATGCAACACAGCTGATTTTTACATCAATCTGTTCGCTACAATCACCTCTATTCAACAGAACTAATTTTGAATTATCCAGGCTAAAAATATTAATATATTCTTAGATACATTGATTCGTTCACATCTTCGTGCGGTTGTCTGGTGTTCCCTAACAACTTTTCTTCGCATCGGTATCATTTGGCCATTTGGTTTTGTTTTTATTTGGATTTTCAATATGCGCTGGCGTGTTAGAGGTTAGGGGTTTCCTATCATTGATTGTCATCAGTGAATTCTGCTCGACTGCTCCTGATAATTGATCTATTAAACTGCGGAGGAGGCAGGTGTTTCACAATTCACTTATCAAACACTTGGTGTACAGTAGTTATTTTGGCTTCGGTGTGGTCCCAGTGTCCCAGTCCACTCGCATTTCGTCCTAATCCAAGATGGCTGACAGTTCAATAGAAAATGTGTTAACAGATCTTTTGGGCTATTTATTACCAGATTCACGCGAAGATGTCAAGTTTTTTGCTTTGAATTACGTCCTTGGTTTAACTGGAAGTGAAGAAGGCATGAAATTTATAAAAGAACATCCTAAACTGTTGGAAAGAGTTGTTAATTTGACTATAAATGACAAGTTGCCTGACGTCAGAAAAGATTCCTATGCCTTCCTTTTAAATGCTTCCGCTTCGCCTCTTGTGGCAGAGAAACTGCAAGGATTTAACCTTTATGAGGAAATAGTGCCGAAGCTTCTTGATAAGAACTGCAAATACGCTGACAATTTAGCGATGCTTCTATCTAATCAGACTCGGATGGAAAATGGCAGTCAGAAGTGCTTGAAAAGTATTGAGAAATCCAAGTATTCACTTGAACAGGTTTTTGAAGTTCTTTGTACGGATAAATACAATAAACATGCAGATCTTCATTATTTAGCAGCTTTTCTGTCCAATATGAGCAGGTTGCATGCCGTTAGAATGGTAGTTCTTGACTCAAAAAATGGCTTAATACAACGTCTGTTGCCTTATGTAAATTTTCAAGACTCTGTTGTACGTCGGAAAGGAGTTGTTCGAATTCTACGGAACTGCTGCTTTGAATATGGTGGGTGTCAATGCTATTTAACCCATTGCTGTAGGATGTTTGAGGGTTCTCCCTTTGATGAGTAAAATTGTCTGGCATTACTGTTAGACAGAGTAACATATTACAGTCATTTGCAACTCACTTTTCACCCAAATGTTTGGAAGTTCGTTCCAAAGTTCATTGGGAAACTTGTAGTTCATTTTGAACTATGCATTTCATTGGTTGCTTGGTTCCTAGCAGCCAATCAAATGCAGAATTCAAAATGAGCTTTGAACCTCCCGGTGAACTTGTAAACTTCCCAATGTTTAGTGAGCAGACATTCTTATGACTGAGCAAGCCATAAGAACGTCTGAGAAGGAGACTGACTGGCTGAGAATGTGTTTAGAGTCAGGGTTTATGGTAAGATTAAGCCTTCAGTATCCCCTAAACTGCCACTGTACCCATTTCTATTTGATGTAGATTTTCATGAATGGTTACTGGGTAAAGATGTAGATATTTTACCATCATTGTTATTACCCCTTGCTGGGCCAGAAGAATTTTCAGAAACTGAAACTGACAAGTTACCACTGGATCTTCAATATCTGGAGGAGACGAAGCAACGTGAGCCAGATGATGAAATTAGAAAAATGCTCGTGGAGGCAATTACTTTGGTATGAAATGAACTGATGAAATAAAATAAATAGTGAAATAAACGTAGTGTGCTGCATAGGCAGTGTTGAAACAACATTGGAAATATAGTAAGGTTAGATATACTTCTGAAACAGAAAACATATGAGTCTAATATTTGTTAGAGAGAAACGTGATCAAAGGGCCTTCGCTTCAAACGTTAGACTCCCACGTTCTCTGTTTTGGCAGTATATCTAACCTTACTATATTTCAATTGATGAAATAATTAAATAAAAGATTAGTACGTGTTTGTGAAAGTTGCTTGTCTAGGTTAGTAAGAAAGACTGTTGGTGGTTGACATTATAAAGTAAATGGTTTAAACCTAGGAGTATTATTGGTACTGTACATGTTTGTAAGATATTAGTTTTTAAGATATCCAATAAGACATTGTTTGACCTTATTTTAGCTTTGCTCTAAAACATTTGGTCGTCAATACATCAAAGGAAAAAATACTTACATAATCATTCGAGAACTTCATCAATGGGAGAAAGAGGAAAACTTAGCTATTGAAAATCTTATTCAAATTTTAATTGGTGACGAACCTGGGCCTGAAATGGCTAACTTACACGAGATTGAAATTCCAGATGACTTGAAAGAGAAATTTGAACAATGTGATAAAGAGAAGTGTAGTTGAGAGTTGGTGATGATATTGCAGATGTTTGGTCACCAGACACGGGATTACAAAGATACTGTACACACTGCTGGAAATTGTGGTGGAAATTCTGGATACACCGGTAAAGTGAGAAATATATTTAATAATGAAACATATTGCATGCAGTCATTAATAAGTTAGAGCAGTATGAGAAGTTTAAAAACACAAGGTGCTGAAAAATGAGATGGTGTCCCATGTTTGCAAGCTTTCCAAGTGGGTTTGATTTTTTTAAATTTTTCAACTGTTATTTTTATTTCTCAAACTTGTTGGGAATTCGGGAAATGTTCGACTCAGGTTCCAAACAAAATAGACGCTCGAAGGATATATTAAAATGACGTTTAATGGTCTCAAATCACATCACTGTTTTTGTCAATCTCGCTATATCTCTCGCCCTCATCACAAAACACATCACAATACTTCTCGACAGGGCTAGTTTTGAAACGATTAACAGTTTGACTGAATATTAACACCGTGTACCGCTCCCCCCTGATAAATATATTGATCTTGGTTGTAATATCTATCACTTACACCCCACGTGGTTTTCTTATGACAAGTATTGTTCTTGTCTGTCGTCGATTTCTTAATGAACCTTAACAAAAACATAATCTTTCACAAACTCATTAATAATTCATGAGCTAATTAGCCAATCAGAGAAAAATATTTGGTCATGTGCAGGAGTTTTGAAACCCGCTAAAGGTCACGCAAACTGAATTTATAATTAAACGGCACAAACAAAGAACCGTTTATTACCACATTTCTTAATTATAAATTCAACATGAAACCATTGTCTAATCTAATATGCACCAATATCAGAACAACAAAAATCACTCGGCCTATTACCTCGTAATTTTCAATGTTCTCTCGTGTTTGTAAAACATTTGAAAACAATAAAAATCACTCGGCCTATTACCTTGTAATTTGCAATGTTCTCTCGTGTTTGTAAAACATTTGAAAACAATAAAAATCACTCGGCCTATTACCTCGTAATTTGCAATGTTCTCTTGTGTTATTACGGCCACGCCCCTTTAATCACTGCCTTTAACACCTAGTCCCCCTAAAACACGTTCAAACACGTTCTGCCCGCGTCACTGGTAACTTCATCTCTTGAAAGCTCATATCTAAACTGTCACTTTGTGATCTATCTTGGAGTTCAATCTTGGAGTTCAATCTATTATCCTCTCCATTGCTTTCCAAGTGACACCTCTTCTGTGACCTTGTCATACTTTCATTCCTTTCACTACGGACTTGTCGTTCCACTAACCGCTGACTCAGGACGCGAAGGAACGCATTTCTGAAGTCTTTATTTAGACCTGCGTACAGAATAGGGTTGAAACAAGAATTTGAGAAAGTCAAGAGTTTAACTACAGCGTTAAACAGTCCTTGATTCTTGCCAAAAGCTCCATTAAAGCTCTGTGAACACACTGTTTGTGCGAAGTAATAGACCTGAAAAAACATAAAGTATTTGAATAGCGCTCCGTCGTCATGACGTCACTATTTAAGTTTGTCCGCTTTTACCCACAATTCTTGCAGTCCGAACAATAGATAATGGCTCATTTGCAATGAGTTGAAAGTCAATTTTGCTTTGTTTGTCCGCATTTTGTGCTATTAATAGCAGCTCGACGGTGGGCCCATTACGTCAGCAAATAGACCTATACGTCACCAGCGGCACCATTTTGAACCATTACAATGCATTGTGGTTTATCCACAGTAACAACGAAACATGGAGATGATTGTCTAGTGTAAATATAGCGAGAAAAACTACACAATGACGCGTGGCCTAAATTTCTAACCAGCTGGCCTTTCCGTACTCTCTTGTCAAACCATTGGGATAGAGAGCTAAGGTTTGGGTTTGGCCATCGATATAATTTTGTAATTGGAGCAAAGCTCCATTGAGTTATGGATGATACACTTGGGAAGTTGGAGAGCACTTCTCGGCTACGCCTCGACCAACTCTTACCCTTTTTTCCTGCTCTCCGAATTTCCCACGTGCATCCATAACTCGATGGAGCACGCCAAACCATGAACCATTTCTTAAATAGAGAATGTTAAATATGTGGTGTTAAACATGGCTTTACGTACCGAAGAAGGACCCCAACAAATTAGAAATATACCAACGACAATTGACAAGGAAATCGTGGCTTTACGTTCCATCTCCCAAGCGTCGGTTCTTGCCGAATTCTTGCGTCGGGCTTGCACGTGCTCTCCTCGCCAGACAACACGCTTTTGATACTTGATACGAATAGAGTGTTTAATAGCGATGGCATAAATTGATGCTTGGCTGACTAAGATGATTAAGAATGGAAGCAAGACGTTGGTTGATATCACCATCATACTCCAAGCTTTGGTTGGTAGAAATGAACAGTTTTGACTAGCATTGGGTTTTTGCCAGAAAAATGGTAAACCCGCTACGAAGATTGCATCACACCATACCACACATAGAATAATCTTTATTCGTCTTGAGGTGACTGTCATTACATGAGTCAGCGGTCTAAGAACAGAGTGTGCGCGTTCAACACTTATTACGGTGAGACTCAGTACAGACGCGTACTCTGTGACGAAATACGAAAACCGTGAAATATCGCAGACGATACGCTGCTTTTTCCCGCCAAAAACGTGTTTCTTTGCCAAATATGACGTCATTGCTACCAGACCACACAAGATGTCCGCGACTGCTAAGTTGAGGACTGGGTAATAGAGAACACGTCGTAACCTTGGTTGGATGACGAATGCAATGCAGACCAGAGAATTGCCAAGGATAGAGATAACAATGAGGATAGCGAGGACAATGGTGAGTTCAAGGACCGGAACATGATCTTTGTCACTCGGTGTGGGGTGGACTGGTAACGAGGGTGTTGAATTGTTTGCCATTCAACCTGTGGATGTCAAGAAGAGAGTGTAATAAAGTAAAGTGCTGCGTAGGTAGTGTTTTAGATAGAACAAAGTGAAAAGATGGTAATCTGCCGAGAATAGTTTTGATAACGAAATACTGACGTTTCGAGCAGAGCCCTTCATCAAAGTAAAGCCAGCCGCCTCTCCATACGTCAATATTTCGTTCCAAAAAAAAACACTCGGCAGTTTACCATTTTTTCACTCAACACCGTCCTTGTTTTTGTATCTGCGCAGCAGATATATTGCTATCGTGTTATGTGTATGTATGTATGTATGTATGTATGTATGTATGTGTGTATGTTAGCTTTTTTGTGTAGCTGTAAACAATGCGCGACAAGTAAATCGGGCATGATTGGGGACAATCGAAGCTCAGAATTTTTTGGCGTCAACCTACGAGCTGTCAGTTTGAACGATGGAAACAAGTATTTTTAATCCTATCGTGTTTACAATATTTCGTTCGCCATATCACGAAGTCCTCCGAAGCGACAAAGTTTTGGACTAAAATACTACGATTTTCAGGGTTCTATTCTATACGATTTTTTCAAATTCACATATCTTGTACATAATTTAACGTTCTATCTAACTGTACGAGTTTCGTTAATGGCACAAACCTACAGACGATTCAGGGATACTTTAAAATGATTGCGTTTGACCGTACGCCAAGTGATAGCATAATAATGCAATTTGATATTTGCGCTCATCTCAGTTCAAATAGATTTTTCTCCGTTGCTACTCTATACGATTTGTTCTAATTCACATACGTTGTACAGAATTTAACGCTCTATCTAACCGTGCAAGTTTCCCAAATGGCACAAACCTACAGACGATTCAGGGGTATACTTTAAACACGAGGTAACCGGTGGCTCAACCGGAAATGAAGATATATCCAGCTAATACGGCTGTTAGCCGTTAAGTTATATATTTCCGACAAAGTTTTTGACTAAAACACTATGATTTTTCAGGGTTCTATTCTATACGATTTCGTCTAATTCACATATGTTGTAGAGTGTTTAACGCTCTATCGAACTGTACAAGTTTCGTGAATGGCACAAACCTACAGATGATTCAGAGATACTTTAAATATGACTGATTGCGTTTGACCCGATATTGCCATTTGATATTTGACGCACATCTCAGTTCAAATATATTTTTCTCCGTTGCTATTCTATTTTTTCTAATTTATATTTTTTGTCCAGAATTAACGCTCTATCTAACGGTATAAGTTTCCAAAATGGCACAAACCTACAGACGATTCAGGGGTATACTTTAGACAAGCGGTGTCCGGCTCAACAGCCGTATTGGCATATACCTTCATGCAGTTAGCCGTTAAATTCTATATTTCCGACAAAGCTTTGCACTAAAACATTTCGGAGACAGGGGATATTGCTGATAAAACTGGTAAGTATTTTTAACGTGACTTATAGTAAACTTGTGAGTGTGATCTACCACAGTTTTTGTGAGTCATGATAAAAAATTATTTTGGTCAGAGAACGTGTACTTTCTCTTTAATTATCTTATAAGATCATCTCGCTAAAATCTTATAAGATCTACGTGTAAAAATCTTATAAGATTTTTCTTAAGATCTTACGAGATTTTCCACTGAAGATCACACAAGATCTTGACAAGATTCTCACAGTGGTGGGTTTGGCGCAGATACATGTACGCATAGCGGACCTTTTATTTTATACAACGCCACTTATTTTTACGTCTTCAGAACGACGTCAACTCAGCAAACGACGAGAACTGTTGCTTAAGATTGACTTTAATACAGACGCTACAATCATTTTTAGGAGTACTGGGGCATGATTTTGGAAGTCGTTAAACCAGTTCTAAAAATAAACTAGCCGTGACTTATTTTATTTATCATGAAATTTAACCGTCGTCGTCGTCCTAAAATCGTAAGGTCCCTCCCTGATGAGGCGTACTGTGAACGGCGTGAATTTTCACATATTTTTTACATAATGTCCCATATACTCTATATCATTTAAGGGCCCATCCTAGCCGTTCATATCAGCCGTTGTTTGAAGAACGCAAAAGTTTACTATTTTACTATTTATACCGAAACGTTCTGTTAAAAATCTCTTACCCGGTGACAGTGTCGATTATAAAAAACATTTTTTAATCTTAAAAAATCTTCTAACAAAATTAATATTGGTTATTGCAAAATAGAGAAAATAATTTATTGTTTCAAGACTAATACCGTTCTCATTTTCTACGGAACTTCACCCTAGGCTTCGTTAAGATTTTTATGTTTTTAGAAAGACCCAAAAGATAACTCTTGCTTATGACTTTTTCTTCAACACAGAAAAATTACAATTGTTTTCGCGGTACATAAAGTATTTTAATTTTCAAATCCTGTTTGAATTATTTAATTCAGAAGTTAATTAACTTTGACTTCTTTATGAATATAAATAAAAAAACATTTGGTTTTATACCGCTCATTTATCGCTGTCTTTCAGCTGTTCTTTCTATTCTCTCTAGCGTCAAACTAACAATGTTCTTTGCACTAGAAAACTACAGATATTTAACGTCGTGTAGTTTGATTGTCGTATACCGTAGACAACGTTAAAATGTGAGCCTTTTTTAATAATTATATTATGTACTTTGGCTTACCAGTGAATGTTATTTGAGAAATACAGTCGTCCAATATTCTTGGTTATATTCCACCTGCAATCTTTGACAGACGCTGTTGCTTTACTCAACAATAATAATATTCTCGTATATTCGTCGCTTATATTTATATTAACACGTCGATTTTATTGCGTCGTATACAGTGTTAATTATTCACACATATAATTATTTTTTCCACCGACAGCCAGACAGCTTCAATATCTAAGAATTCACAGCCAATATCTAAGAATTCGTCCATATTGTGTGCGTTAAAAGAAAGTATAGTACATGTATTTATGAAAGAAGTATAATATGCACTGTATATTATTATATACACTGTATAGTATTATATGGCACGGATTACTTCCGGTAAAATCACGCGCTGTGATTGGCTGTTGACGGGGCGAGATTTCACCGTAATGCCCACGGGCATTATGAAAATTGTTAATGACGATTGGAAACAAACAAAAAATCCTAATAAGAAACTTTTATTGCTGAAAAACGGCGAAAATAGATGAAATAGACGACGATGAACATTATAAAAGTAAATTCTATTGTCCAGACGAGAAAGAAACAGAAGAAAAATAACCTCGGTCTTGAGCGTATTAACCTCGCTAGACAGCAAGACCTCGGTTTAATATTTTACCGTAAAGACCTCACTAGTACTCTCGGTTATTGAGTAGTTATTAATACATATATTTATCAAAATAGTATAATATGAACTCTAGTACATAGATGCTAAGGTTTTATTTCCAGTTTCTTTTCTTCAAGTATTGGTGGCACAGTGGTTAGCGCATGTGCCTTGCACCTCTGCGACCCGGGTTCAATTCTTGCTCAATGCAATTTATCAGATTAAAATTCACCTTGGATTATTTTACGCTATCAAATACTAGATTATTTCACTCTGTCTTAATGCCAGATTATTTTACTCTGTTAAAGAGAGAACCCTCAGACAGCCCAGGCTGACCCAGCAAGCAGCAATCGCTTGATCAACATACGAAGCAGGTGCATGCATATTTTTTTTATGTTGGCAAGTTGTGTGCCGAAAAAGATATTCAGTATTTTAAATTAAAAAGCATTCTCACTCAAGTATTGCTAGAGAAGACTGATAAAAAATAAATGAGAAATATACACGGCTTGACAGTGTCACATTTATATTTTTCAAATTATAAAAAAATATAAATGTGACTTGAGCTCATATTAATTAAATATTGTAGTGTAATAGAAGCTTAAATAAACGAAAGCAGTTTTTTTACGATATTTTCAATTAAAACCATGCAATTATTTATTAAATGATTCAGAAAATTACAAAAATACCGGCACTCATTGGAGTTTGACGATATGATGTTTTTGACTAAATTACGTTTTCCACTAAACATGGAAAAACATTTGACGACATCCTTGGGAAAACCGCGAAAGGACTGGAACCTTTTAAGTCATTTCAGTGAGTCATCTCACTCGCTTGCTCACTCACCCATTCACTCACTCACCCACCCATTCACTCACCCATTCACTCACTCACTCATTCACTCACTCACTCACCCATTCACTCACTCACTCACTCACTCACTCACTCACTCACTCACTCACTCACTCACTCACTCACTCACTCACTCACTCACCCACCCATTCATTCACTCACTCACTCACTCACTCACTCACTCACTCACTCACCCATTCACTCACCCATTCACTCACTCACTCACCCATTCACTCACTCACTCACTCACCCATTCACTCACTCACTCACCCATTCACTCACCCATACACTCACCCATACACTCACCCATATACTCATCCATTCATTCAGTCACTCATCCTTTCACCCGCTTTTCACTTCCCATTTCCGAAACATAAACAACATGGACGGTTATAGTTTTTAGTTGTAATTCTTTTCTTTTTACCATAAATTTTAAATGATATATATTTATTTATTTATTTAATATAAGTTTTATCTTAAAAATATCAGGTACAATATTAACTTGTGTACCTACAATCTTGGACAATAATAGTTGTAACAGTCAACCCCTCCCCCCCGATTCAATGTTGTTATATGAAACTCCAGTCCAACATTGTTTCAGTTCGGTCAACATTGAATCGGGGGGAGGGGGTGTTACAACATTATTGTCCAAGATTGTCCGAAACCCAGTTTTCCTAATTTTGATAAAAACAACTAGTTTTTTATGTTACGGTAGTGACACAGCATTAAAAGGTTACTTTTGCACCAAATTTTATAAAATTTGCATATAAAGTGTGCAAATGCGAGGTATTCTAGTGAAAATTGTATTACTACTCGCCCCAGGCCTCTTTGTGGGGTATATTATGTCCGGGAGTCCAACGAAAACGGAACATTAGTTTTAAAGTCTGATACTGTTATAGTTATGATTATTTAGAGACAATGCAGAAAACATTATCATCTATATGAAATTGGGAGAGGAATGCGAAGTCATATAAACAGAATATTTTCTAAAACGATTTCAATACTCCGTTTCAATCTTTCCGCTGTATATTTAATAATAATAACAATAATAAGATATATACAATATTTACACAGGTTAACTTTATCAGGTAAGTGAAACAAAGGAATAAATATATACATTTCAGTGAATTAAATTACCAATGTCATCCATACATAATTGTTCTAACACACGAAACGTGCAAAACAGTGCGCACAAGGGGAAATTTCTACCTGGTTCTCCCTTGGAATTTGTGCGAAGAGTTCAAAATATACCCCATCTTGCGCTCATCATATCAGTTTTCCCTGTGATCTATAGATCCACCATGTACATATGTCAGAGGATACTTGGAGGTAGCGAAAATAGGGCAGTCGGTAATTAGGCGCAAATCTTGCCTGAAGTGCGTTTTAGGCGCTGCAATACTTATTTGTTTCTCCTTCAAGCATTAAAAGTAGTTCGTTCCAAGGAATTAATTGTTTGCTCCAGCGAAAATCATTCAGAAACACCACTTCAGCTTCTTCAATGCCAACCCAAGCATAAGTTCCTGTCGCAGGATTGGTGAAAGTGTTGTAGATATCACTGAGCGGTTTGAATAGAAACGACTTTCCACAATTTGCCGGTCCAAACACATAAATGTTATTGTTCTTTCTCTCCTTCCCAACCGGAGAGCACTGTAGATTGCTTCAGCGAAATGCTCGAGGTTGATGTCGTTTGCTTGAATGATTTCTTTTGCCATTGCAAGCCATTTTCAATTGCAATCGTGAATGCATTCTTCTTGCAGGTATTCTTGTAAAATTCCAATGCGTCCAAGGGTTTCTCTTCGACACTTTTCAATTTCATTTTCGATGCTCCAGGCATTTTCAATTGCTTCTGCAACAACTCTCGATGACCTGTTAAAGCAGAATTCCCACAGATCTGTCTTTCCCTCGTCTTTCTGTGTCTTGGCGAATAGAAGAAGTTCTTCCCTTCCTCTTGATATTCCTTGGTACAACAATATCAAAAATATCACTCGGTTGTACCTTTTTTTGGTTTTCTTTTGACGTTTAGTTGGGGCGCTACCATCTTCATCGCTACCACTCGAATCTTCAACATGTTGCGCGCTTGAGTTTCCCATTTGAGAGTTGCGTTCCCTCACTCGCGTCTGACTGGCAATTGTTGTACGTGGTGGCTGTCGGTTTGCTGAGATCAGGATGAGTGTGCGAATAAATAGGAGAACGGTCCTTCCTTCACAACATAAGAGTACGCACTGTAATAGTTCACATGTTGTATCGCTGAAATGCACGTGAAGATCTCTCGTTTCTCTTAGATATGTGGCAATAGGTAGCCATCTATGGGCCCTGTCACCATTTAAGTGCCATGTGATAGTGGTATCCCACTTCCTTCGCTTCGTTGTTTATGGCATTCTTTAGAGACACACCATTGCATAACTTGTGCATTTACTGTTTCGTATGCTGCGATTACTGCATCGGCAAAATCTTGTCTTGTTGGGACGAGGACCATTGATGCTTGACTTAAAGTTATCAAGTAAACTTGCCGATTTGCTCTTCTTGAAATTGCCACTGAATCTTCGGTCGTTTCAGACAGGTCGTCATCTTCATCACCAGAACAGTATTGCGAGAGAAACTGCATTCTGTCGATGGAAATAAATGTAGGTTTCGATACTTGGATAACTGTTGAAAGACAGATGTATTTATATATTACTATATTGTTTACATATGACGCTCATATTCAGCCGTTGGGTGATGATTGCGAAAAAACAAGCACGGTGTATTTAATTTCATAATAGAACATTTTTCTATTAAAGTATTGCGGCAGTGTTTTAGACGAAGCGAAATCTGGAAGGTTGAAATCATTCAATAAATAAATGTAAAGCTTAAGCCTCTTTTATAGAATGCTTGTAAAGCCACATTTATTCATAACCAGTTGGTTTAATTTCCCCTGCGCAATTTATATACGGCTTTATGCAACGGTCTACCACGGTCTACCACGGTCTACCATGGGTTTCAAAGGGAACTGTATATATCATTAATTTTGTTATATTGTAGTGGTAGAACCGTGGTAGACCGTGGTAAGACCGTGGTAGAGCGTTGGTTGATGGTTCAGATAACTATTTATTATGTAATTTATAAAAAACACAATGAAAACCGACATAATTTTAAGATATATTTTAATGTCCAATCGTCTTAGTGTTACTCTACATGTCAATACTTCAATCTCTGGCCTTTCCTTTCCTTAATATTTTTTATTCTTTTGTCCATGGAAGAGATTATGTTATTAATAATTTGGATGTCAAAACTACGGAGGGTATTTAGTACTCGATATTGAAAATCTTCATAGTTTTCAAAGATTATTTTACGTTCAATCGCATCATCATTAAGTTTTTTCTTCACTAAGTGGAAAAGATTTTCAATAGGGTTAATATCCGGTGATCGCGGTGGTATTTTAAAACACATTCATATCCTAATTCATTGAAAAACAGCTCTGGCGTGTGCACTGTTCTGGCTTGGGTCACCGTCTTGCAGGAACATATTGGTGTCTTTGCCTGAGCGAATAAATGTTCCCGGGAAGCTGTTTGTAACGAAATCTGCAAACATTGGTCCATTAAGATGGTCGTATGATTCGGCCAGTATCACTCCTTTTCCAAATGAAATAGCCACAAAGACCTTTACGCGACGGCCACCGCTTAAACAACTTGAACCTTTTGCAGTACAGCCATGATCAAGGCCTTCACAGCGCTTTTCTCCTCCAACACGACCTCGAGGGCTAACGCTTGATCCAAAGGACGGGTTTTGTGAATAAACGATACACCGTCGAAGTAGAAACAAATTTTATCCTTCCACAAGTCATCGGCTGGGTAATCTCTTGTTATCATTCGTGCAAATGTTAATCGCTTTGAGTAATCTTTTTGCTGTCATCAAACCTTTCTTCCTTGCCTGAAGCCAAGTGGAATTGACTTTTGTTTCAGTGCCCGCGTCGCACGGTTCGGTTGCTAACTGTAGACGGTATTCCCGCTTCTAGTGCGATCTTTTTTGAAGAGAAATTTCCTCCTGAGTTGGATCGAATTTTGTTCAAAGTTCTAATGAGTTGCCTACTCATACGGTCAGTAATTTTCGCAGGCCTTCCCAAACGCTTAGTAGCTGTGGAAGCCGTTCTATTGTCTGTATTGAAAGGTTTTCCCCAATCCGTGAAACGGTGGCATTGGAAACTCCGCATTTTTGGGCAATACTTCTTGTACTCAATTCCATATTTTTGATGAAGCATGTAAATGTATGCTCTTTTCTCAGGACACAAACGTCTCAGGAAAACCATGACAGAGTAATACTTAAGTCATTCTATAAATGCTTTTTGTGCAAGTGAATTCTCGTAAATAATTGGACACACATTCCTTGTGACGTACATATTATTGAGTAACAAAGAAGGGGCCTCGGGCAGAGAAATATGGCGGAGAAAGCGTGCGTAGTAGACCGCAATCTATACATTTTTAAATGAAAATATCTCTCTACTAATTGCACGAAACACTCTCAAATTTCACAATTTGTTTATTGACTTTAATTTACTCATAGAAATCATATTTTAGCTGTATTTCATACAATATTAAGAAAAATCAGTCAAGGACAATCTTGGACAATAATAGTTGTAACAGTCAACCCCTCCCCCCCGATTCAATGTTGTTATATGAAACTCCAGTCCAACATTGTTTCAGTTCGGTCAACATTGAATCGGGGGGAGGGGGTGTTACAACATTATTGTCCAAGATTGTAGATTTAAAAAAAGTTTTTGTTCTTTCAAACATGTAACAAGCCTGTCATTTTCGTGCTTAGTTCGATATCTAGGTGAATAAGACTGACACGAGAACAACACGTCGTGGAAGATCGGTCGAGGTTAAAAGGTTTTTCCAAAATATGTCGTCAAATTTGTTTTTTTTCCAAATTGGTCGTCGAGTTTGAGTGAGTCTCAAGATTTTAATTTCGCAATCTTTTCGATACCCTAACCACAACATAAACCCTAACCCTAATCACAAATCTGGTTTACCCCCCTAGTTTTTTGAAAAAACATATTTGACGACATATTTTGGAAAAGCCGCGAAAGGACTGGACTGGTCCTTTTGCAATCTCGTCCCCGGAAACCCGGAAGGTCTTAGTACATAGTGCTCACTCTTCCACAGTAGCTCGCGCACGTTTTTTATTCGTCAGCTTCCGGTTGTCATTTCTTGCATTACGAGTTCTTAAGATGATCACTATTTAGGATTGGTTAGATTCTACCGAATTAATAAGCTTTGGATTAATAAGCTTGGTCGTTTGGTTTACATGTAGGCTAATTTGCTCGTGATGGCTGGCGGTATTGGTGGCCTGTTTTTCCACCGCTGATCGATACAATCGTCGGCTCAAAACCCGCATGAAGGCGTGCCTGAAATCTTTGTTCATCCAGGCGTAGATCATGGGGTTGAAACAAGAGTTAGCAAAAGTTAGGAGTTTCACCACAGCATTGAATGTACCCTGTCTATCACCAAATGCGCCTGAGAAATGACCAGGACTGACTTTTTGCAAGAAGTAATAAAATGAGGAAGGTCCCCAGCAGATTATAAATAAACCAATCACACAAGAAAGACTGACTGTCGCCTTGCGTTCAATTACCCAGGCTTCAGTTCGCGGTGTACTGGCTCTCCGAGATGAATTACGACCTGTGCGTAACACAATTTGTCTTTGTTTTTTGATCGTGAGAGAATGTTTGATAGCAATAACATAAATTGATGCTTGACATATTAGAATAATAAGAAACGGAAGAAGGACGTTGATTATAATCACAGAGATACTCCACGCATTGGTCGGTCTAAAAGAACATTTTCTTGATTTGTTTGTTCGCCAATAAAATGGCAAAGAAGACACCAGTATAGCGTAACACCATGCGACTGCTAATACTGTTTTCATCCGTTTTGAAGTGACTGTCGTTTTATAGGTCAGCGGTCGTATAATAGCCAGAGCTCGGTCCACGCTTATAATCGTAAGACTAAAGACAGACGCGTACTCCGTCACAAAATACGAAAAGCGCGATATATCGCAGACCACTTGTTCTTTTTTGCCGCCGAAAACGTGTTTTTTCGCGAGGTATGACGTCATCGCCACCAGGCCGCACAAAATGTCGGCGATGGCGAGGCTGATTACTGGGAAATAGAGTGCTCGTCTTAGGCGTGGTTGGATGACGAATGCCGAGCAGACCAAGGAGTTGCCGAGGACAGAGAGGACAATGAGGATACCGAGGACGATTGTGATGGCTTTAACGGGCACCTCGTCATCCCCAGAACTTGTCTGGTTTTGTGTTGTCTGAGGAATCGAAGAATTGACCATTTGCCTAAGAATAGAGAAATACAGGCGGTTAGAAGAAGCATTTATTTACCTGTCGTATTTATTCCCCGAACTTGTTCAATTCCGGCCACCAAAATGTAAAACTCTCACTTTTCAACGCTCATTTTTTGCAAGAATGTGCAGAACGTGGAATGCTGCCAAATGAATTGAGATTAAATTAGAATAACACTCCACAACTTTAAAAATCAACTTATATCTTACTACACTCTCGCGCTGGACTGTGCATACGATCCAGATAAACCTCGGTCATGGAGATCAGTTTGTCAACTCCGCCCGGAGTTTGCTTGGTGACCTTCGCTGTTGTACTTAACAGCTTTTACTATGCGGATTTTCATCGTTCTTTTATTTATTTTTCTTTTGATCTGAATTGAACTTTTTGTTTTTCCTCTTAATCTATTTATATACGGGACCGCAGTAACTGGCACACGCTGTCGTGGCTACCCTTGCCACTTCTCCTAAATTTTAGTTTGTATATATGCATGTTTGTCTGTCGTTTAATTATGTATATATTTATTTGTGTGTAGGTATATAAATATTCTTTATACAGTAACACTGTTGGCGAAAACATAATAAATAAATAAATAATCATTCGAAATACTCAGAACATGTTTCTGAGCGACAGACAAGGATCGAACCTGCAACCTTCTAATGACCAGTTGGACGCTCTAACTATTGAGCTACTGAGGCTCGGATGGAAAGCTAAGTTTGCAAATTCATAGTCATATGTGTACAGTGTACTCCTAATAAGGCCCGGGTCAAACGACGTACTTCACATGAGACGAACTCAATGCAAATGAACCTAAACAAAAGACTTTCCTAATTTACATTGAGTTCGATTCATGAGAAGTTCGACGTTTGACCTGGGCCTAAGCGGTAGCATAACAAAGGTTTGTAAGACGTTCGTCAAGCTTAATTACTCAGAACATGTTTCTGAGTCCCAGACAGGGAGCGAACCTGTAACCTTCTTCTAACCGAGGGGCAAATCACTCCCTGAAAAGTGTACGAGATTTTCGAACTTTCAAAAATCCTAATTATGGATTTTCCATGAATTTTATAGATTTTCAAGAATTCTCGTGCATTTTTGGATTTGCGGATTTCTCTGCAAAGTGTACGAGATTTGCCGCTCGCTTTTAATGACCAGTTAGACATTCTAATCATTGAGCTATTCCAGATTCCAACTTCATATAGTCATAGGCTTCCTAAGCGGCAGTGTTAGCATATATATATATATATAAGATGTGCCACTAACCAAGTCGTTGCTATATACAGCTTACGAAGTGCCACTAACCAAGTCGTTGCTATATACAGCTTACGAAGTGCCACTAACCAAGTCGTTGCTATATACAGCTTACGAAGTGCCACTAACCAAGTCGTTGCTATATACAGCTTACGAAGTGCCACTAACCAAGTCGTTGCTATATACAGCTTACGAAGTGCCACTAACCAAGTCGTTGCTATATACAGCTTACGATGTGCCACTAACCAAGTCGTTGCTATATACAGCTTACGATGTGCCACTAACCAAGTCGTTGCTATATACAGCTTACGAAGTGCAGATATGAGACTACAGTCAACGTATCAAGGAAAAACTCTGTGGGATTTCTGGCTGTGAAGCTATATTGGAAAAACAAAAACACACTACTTTTATCTCACTGATAACCAATCTTTTCCCATTCGGTCAATTTGTTGACAGCTGACTTCTAAAGCCTAGCCAACCTTAGCCGAGGGGGCGAGCGAGCGAGAAGTGGCGGCTGTTTACTCAGGCTAAGCCAACCTCCACATGATAAGAGATTACTTCCTATATTCTTTAGTTCCTCTCAGTCTGAACTTTTAAACAAAACAATTTAAAATAAAAGCTTTTGAACACTGAAAACAGGCGACGAGAACGGAGCTTAGGGTGCTATACTTCTGATAGCTTATATAGCGTAGCTAAACCGGTTTTACAGACTGCTAGACCTGTAACACTCAATGACAAGATATGACAGCTCACAGCACTTGGAAACTCGTGCCATCTTTGGAACATTCCTCTCTCTATACCAAGGACCATATTAATTACATTTTTTTGTGCCAAGAGACTGTAGAGCTGTTGGAAAACACATCAGCCGTGGCTCGTTGATAGCTAATCTTTTTTTCCATTCGGTTCTCAAATTAGTGATGAGATTGGTTGACCAAGGTCGACTGACAGAGATAAGTTCTTCTCAGCTTATGAACAAAACAAGGAACGAAAAATCTTTTCTATAAATGGCTGTTAAAAACCTATATGAAAGTTCTCCTATAGCTTAGCTGTGTTTTTACAGACTATATAATGACAGTAAACAAGATAAGACAGCCTCCCGGCACTTAAACACTCGCGTCATGTCTTGGAAAAATGCACAGTCCAACGAGCAGTACCGTTACTACCGTGGTCCCAGAGCTTTTTGCCCCCGTATACATTTTAAAGCGTATAGAGTAGTCTAGACGTCTGACATGCATGCACTTACGAGAGAGAGAACTTCTGGATCCAAGCTAGATTTTAGAGGTGGAGAATAATTCCTAGGTCTAGGGTAAACGAATAGCCAAGATGTTTAATCATAAACATGCCCCAAGGCAGTATTTGGGCATAACGTTATTTACATACATGGTAACAACATATATTGCATACCAGATATAAAATAATAAAAATAATATCGATATAGACAAAATAACAAGTGCTGAATTTTTACGAGAACACCTCGAACCACAGTTGGTGCCAGATTGTGACGGATCAGCACTCACGTTTATCTTAATACAACTGTCTGGGCTACTGAGTTCACTGTTCCACAATCATTATTCCAGCTGTAATTCATTTCACATGTTCACTCCTTCTATAGCTTACGATGAAAAAACGTCCTCTCCACAGACTACAGTCTGACCTGAGGTTTATATATATATAGGCTAGCGTCTCTTACCTCCCTTCAGTTGGTTGTATTTATTATTACTGTCTGTATTACGGTTACTTATGAGGCTACTCGTCTCCAGTGAACCAGTGTTTAAAAAGACGGTGTTTAACTAATGACCGCACATGAGATGAAAGTATAAACCGCTGAGACAGGATCTCATCCTATTGCAGAGATAGTAATCGCTGAGTGGATATATTTGGGCCAAACAGTCAGTGATTAACACTTTGAGGCCTGGACCTCTCCTTATGCTGAATAAAATCGTCTGGCGTTAGGCTTCAAAGTGTTAAAGAGATAGGTTTTAACTCTTAACACTTTGAGACCTGGACCTGGAATAAAAATCGTCTGGCGTTAGCCAGAATAAACCTTAAAGACTCGTCGTCAGGCTTCAGCGTGTTAAATAAAAGTCTAGTCTCCGAGCTTGTTGCATGGACCTCGAAGTTTATGAAGAAAGTGCAGTGATATATCTAGTTGTAGCTAACAGCTTTGGATTACATTCTCTGACGTGTTATTGTAGTGTATTTGTATATATAGTTTCCTTCTCTTGCTGTGTGTTGCCAAACAATATGTGTACACACGCTGTGTGATAAGAAAACACCGCTTCAGCACTTGCCGCAATGTTGCGCACCGATCACGACTCACAACTTTTACTGTTTAATCCTTTGCCTCCTAAGCACGCATGTAGACGCACCTTTAGTATTTTACACTGGCCAACGCCAGACGATTTTACTGGTCAAGGGAAGATGGTAGTCAAGGGGTTAAAAACCTATCTCAATGTTTAACTATTTGACTCCTAAGCACGCACGCATGTAGACGCACCTTTAGTATTTTACACTGGCTAACGCCAGACGATTTTACTCGTCAAGGGTAGATGGTAGTCAAGGGGTTATAAACCTATCTCAATGCTTAACTCTTTGACTCCTAAGCACGCACGCATGTAGACGTACCTTTAGTATTTTACACTGGCTAACGCCAGACGATTTTACTCGTCAAGGGTAGACGTCTGGGAAAGCCATACATGAAAGGGTTAAACTAACAGCTTTTGCTCTTCGTCATCCTGAACTAAACGCGTGAATGCTTGAGTTGATGTTATATTTGCGTAACTACAATACTTGTTATTTCCTGGTTGTCATACCGTCCCCAGTGACGAATATTGACTTATTAGAATAATATCTGAGAGTAATTCTTTATTCGATATTTACTCTAGAATTAGCTATGATCATTTTCATGCTCATAAAATCTAGCAAAAACAACCATTCCTTTTGAGGTCGACTCTCCTCTTTTGATGACAGCTTGTCAATAATGATACATAAATATTTGTCTATTCTAAATTCTAATGGCCAGTGAATAGAGGTGTTAATGTTGCATAATGTTGTATACATATAACAGTAAGTTTACAACATATATTTTCCATATTCAGTCAACAGTGAAAAACCTTCAAACATTCTACTATACTGCTTGTTTATTAGGGTAAAATAGTTCATCTTGTGAGTTAATATAGGAACTGTACATGCATGTAGCACAAAGTGCCACAAACGGTTGATAATGACTTAATCCTACTCCTGCTGTGGTATTGACGCTGCGTTTTTCTCGTCGCAAATTATAAAAACATGATTGAATAATAAGGTTTATTACTCGCTACATTATCACATTTCTTGATAACAGATAATAGATTCCATTTACCTGAACTGCTCTGTTGCTGACTTCTAAGATCGATGAGACTCTGTTCAATGCTCACTCACAATGAATGTCTGGTTTGTCTTATGCATTCCAAACAATCCTACTTTCTAAACACTATAAAATATAAACAATATAGCAGTAATAAATTGCGTGTTCTAACAGAACAGCCTGGAAGCCTGCACTTAATTAAGTGTGACGTCTGAAATGTCAAGGACCTTATCATATAGGCTTATAAAGTCATTATGTCCTTGATATATTATCATATAGTGATAGTCATACAGTTGATGTTCTTGGGCATAAATATGTTTTCTCAGAAGCTGAGTTGGGCCAAAAACATATTTATGCCTGTTCGACCATAGACTTCAAACTTCAGGGACTGAGGGTTATAGCATAGATCGTTTTCATCTGACGTCATGGTGGTCATACAATAAAATGGCGGCCATATTGGTGTACCATCGATATCCTATGGGAATTTAGCTCTATTCTTATTCAAAAAATTCCTATATATTGTTTCACCACCCCAACGGGGCCACCGATCACGTGAGTGAAAACGATCCATACCTGCTTCCAAATTATGTTTCGTAATGCGTGCAGTGGTTTGTTTCAGGTTCGTCCGTCGTTACGTATTTCAATTAAAATATTTCATACTTAGCTTAAGCATGACGGAATTCAAAAGCCCGAACAAATGTCAAGTCCAGTGCAGTGACAAAAAAAAAACACTCTTTGTTCGCTGAATCAACTGGAAAGTCAAGTGGAATTTCCTCTTCCTAACCGGATACTAGTTCATGCATTGAAGGAAGAAACCCAAATAATTTTGAACAACAACAACAAGGATATATTAGTTATACCTTGGTGTTTATAATAACATGAGAAAATACCATGTATTGAATTGGTAATCCATGGTTTGATCCAGTAATTGAAACTAGTGTGTTGAATGAAGACTGGAGAGTTTAATTGCTCTAAATCGGCTTTTTATTGTGAATATATGTTACTTTTAAGAGAATTTAAAGAATGCTTCCTCTATTCCACGTGGATCGCTAGGAACCAGATAAAGTTGTTTATATACAGGTGTTTTAAATCATAATTCTTTACTCCTGTCCTAGGTGTGAGAGACATATCTCAATTCAGAAGTAATATATTAAATTGTTTTAAGTTTGTTTAGGGTTTATTGTTGCTTTTTGTTGAACTTTCGTCCTGTTGACTCAGGCCTTCGTCAATATTGGATCTCACGCAACGTTGGGAAGGAAAATACGAGAATGGTGATACCTGTTTGAGAAGTTAAAGAATTCTAGAATTTTCTGACTTCCAGGAGAACATACATCGTTCTCCTAGCCCTAGGTCGACGCCATTTTATTGCCGATGTATACCAGTACACTGCACAAGGGAAAACATTGTTCCCTTGTTCAAAATATATAAAGACACTCCTTGGAATGTTTTGGGTTTTCTTCCACCGCCATTTTTCATGTCCCTGAGTGCTTTGTGATAAATTATACTAATTAATAGAAGTCGTGGTTAATTGAGCTATTTCTTTCATACTTGGGAGTAATTTTATGCATTTAAAAACGTTTCGGTATTGGCTAAAACGATCGAGGAGCAAAATTATCTAGTAACTCATAAGACTAATTGAGAGTTGGAGTGTCGAATGTCATCCGTGGAGAGAGTCAGGACTTTCTACATGCATGGAAATATTTCGATATTAATTTATTTATTCTTCATTCTTGATCATGAATATAATGCCCGTAATTCTTCTAGATTTTCTAGAACATTTGCTTTATAATTACAATTGGAAAACCCTCGTCATTGAAGAAACATCCGAAGAAGAAAACAACATTAAAAACACCAAAATACGCGGAAGAAAAAGAAAATGAATGTTTCCAAGCTGCTATACAGTCTTTCTAATTATGGTAGAAATATTCGTCGCTCTTTAGGAATATTGCTTTTGGGAGTTATAAGTTCTCTATATGGAGAGTTATTCTTCCCCACGCCATTCTCTTTATCTATATACAACTAACTTTTCTTTTCTAAGCAACTGAACCACCCCCGTATATCTAAGTGTTTCCGCCACACCCTTTCTGCTTCAGTTGAAATTAGTAATTAAATGGACAAGATAAGTTTGAATAAAAGAGCCATCCAGGAAGACAAGTGAAGTAGTGACTGACTGACTGATTGACACAACTGTGGACAACCCTTATTCCAGGGGCCTTGTTCTCTTGTTATGAATTAATACACTGAAGGTGTAAGAAAGAATACACAGCACCATAAAAATGTGTTATATAAAGTACATTGGCCTAGACTGTGACTGTTAGCGTTGTTGTAGTATAGTTCGTCACCGCAAACCTTCTTTTATAGTGCCATATGTCAACAACTACACTATATAGTGTACATACCTAATATATTTACTTTCAAATGTGATTTTTGCGTAGATTTTGTCCGTTTCTTTTCTTCTGAATGTTGTCTTTTGTGGAACAGACTCTTCATATATGCATGTCCCGGCTGACTATGCGTGTATCTCGTTGCGTCTGTATATGGGTGAGTGTGCGTCAATAATTTCGCGTTTTTACAATGTCGATCAATATCGTACGTGACACCACGTGTTACACTTGAAGGCTCTTCGAAGGAAGTCTGCGTATTTTTGGGACGCCCGTGGATAAACATAGTTTACTGTTGACATAATTGTGTCAGATATAACACGATAACACGTCTTTAAGAACATTTGCAGTTAAAATACGTCAATCTTTTAATATCTGTCTAAGAGATTGTTCATATTAAATTACGCACGTTTTAAAGCCACATATACAAACTAGTTTCTTCATATTAAAAAACAAGGTTTATTTTCCCGTGTGTATGACACAAATTGACATGTTTTTGAATAGCTAGAGTGTGGATATACTTGTGAATAGCCGCCTGTACATGTGATAAACGGCGTATTTCCCATGCACCGTATAAAATGCCTAAATTATGAAATTATTCCGGCGTATTTTCGGCATATTTTTAAGCAGGCTCGAGCTGGCCATTGTCACAGTGTGCCATTGTGCCATTGGACAATAGCTGAGAGTATCGTAGAACAATGGCTGCTTATTGTTCCAAAGTAAAAAGGTCAGTCCAGGTCTGATTTTTTGCGTTGTTTAAGGTCATAAAATTAAAAAGTATTTCTTTCTCCTCCTCCAGTCAAACTGTAGCTTGCGAACCCAGACGTCATTTGCCCCAGCCATCTTGGATTTGACGTCATTATTTGACGTCAAAGGTATATGAGACTACGCGAAAAGCTGAAATTATCTTAACTACGAAAACAACACGGTTCAGTATTTTTTGCAGTTTTAGTTTGTGGTAGTTTTTCACTAATATGCTGCATATAGCCTCAACCTCGTACCCAGGGTCTTATCTCCGCTTGCGGGGTAGCGGAGATAAGACCCTGGGTACGACGTTGCATATAGCCTTTGAACAGCTTATTGCTGTGGGTCTGATCTTGCCTCTTAAAATTTGGTTTTGACCTTTATAAATGTCAAATAATTAATCAATTTGGTTGAAATTATCTGCTGGCGTGCAATAATTGTAGATCGTTGTATAATGTACAACAGCTACATAAACTTTTTATAAACATGTGGCGGTTGAGAAACATAAAAAACTTCTGTAATTATGAATGTATAGATATGATATGATCAGTAGAAATCAGTTTTGACGGCGCATGTTACGCGACATCAGGGCTGTAGCCACCGGGCCGGTTTGAACCGGACCACTTTCCGGAGCAACAAAAATGTTTTTTTCGAGGCTGTGCGTGAATATTATAGCTAGAGTTAGTTTAGAGGATAGTAGTAGTATTAGGGTTAGTATTACGGTTAGTTTCTTACGGTTAGTATAAGAGTAATATTATGGTTATCTTGCACTGTATATCATCAGTTTCGCAATAGCGTTTCAGAGCCTTAGAAAAACAAAAAAATTCCGCCCCCTAGAAATTTCTCGTGGCTTCGGCGCTCGCATCCACCACACTCAACTGTACCTCTTCAAAATTGCTGGCTACGGCCATGGACAGAGAAAAAATATTATATAACAAGTTTATTTATATTATATTATAAATTATTATACTTGTGCAGTTAGATGTATTGTAGTATACCGTGTCGTAAGTACCTTGGCTTGTGTGCGAACTTGGCATCCACTGATTAAAAAATGCAATTACTTTCAAAACTTGTCAGAGACATATTGAGCGTGGAGTTTTCCTAATTCGTAATCTAGCGAGGTCGGAATACAACCAAATAAAACGGAGAGTTTGTGGAGAAAACTAGAACTTAACTGTCAATCGTTAAAATCCAGTCTGTTCATAAAACAAAGATGTTAATGAAGAGTTTTATCCACCTCATATCTACTCATATATATATATATATATATATATATATTGCATGTATAATATTTTTGATGGGAAATCAACATATGTTCTAAGTACGATCACCCCTTGATGAAGACTGAGACACTTGAGATCGGAGTGTCGAATTGCGGAAACGTTAGGTCATGAACAGTAACTTTTTAAGCTACGTTCAAAAAACTTTTAAGCCAGAGTAGCATTAAATATGTGTGATTCTTTACCTGGTTGCGTTGGAAATTTATTTGATATTCTAAGGAAGTCACTGAATGAAAGACGATTTATCACCTTTGTCAATTGTTTAGCGAATATTAACATTAGAATAAGATCTTTAAGTGTGATACTGCATTTATCACTACTAATATAAAGCTCTTTAACTAATGAACACTTACAATTTGTCTTTGGAATATATTGTTCTCATTCAAATTTATTCGTGTCCTTGAAATTTCTAATGAAACAATTTTATGAATTATTAGTTATGTTAACGAGTGTGAGAAATATTGTGCTAAATGAACTAGCGTCCTGCTTTAGCATAATAACTATAACTATATCTATTGTAGTATATTTACGGCAGTAGTATATTTACGGCAGTAGTGTATTTACGGCAGTAGTATATTTACGGCAGTAGTATATTTACGGCAGTAGTATATTTACGGCAGTAGTATATTTACGGGAGGAGTATATTTACGGCAGTAGTATATTTACGGCAGTAGTATATTTACGGGAGGAGTATATTTACGGCCGTAGTATATTAACTATAAGTTTCTGTCTAAGTCAGTCTCAGTGTTTTACTATCTTTTCACTTTGCTCTAAACTCTGCCTACGCAGCATTCTACTTTTCAAGTCTTTTTAACTTTCCTCTGAAGAAATTGCTTTAGCTTAAATCTCAATAGAATTAATACTGCCCCTGGCATAATATAAATTATTATAAAAGTTACAAAAACATGCAATTATTTCATTAAATATATTCATAAAAGACATTTTATAGAAGGCAAAAGATAACTTGAAAAATATCTTTTGAGTTTGAAACATAAGGGGGGAAAACCAACAATGCGATAATTAAAGATATAAAAAACAAGTTGATGAAAGACGAACCTACCATTTGCCAATTATGCTTTGATTTTGAATCAGGACCATAATGAATATCCCGAGTGCTCAATTCACCGAGTTGATCGTCAATACGTGTTTATATGAGTTGTCAGCTGCTGGGCAGTACCGGTTGATTCATAACAAATTAAATAAACAAAACAGCAGCTAGAGCTGATAAGTTCTTAGCAGTGAAATAAAAGTACTGCTGTTTCTTTGCCTTAGAACATTTTGTTTTGATGCGACTGCATGATTGAACCATGTTGGAAACAGTCGTCACATATCGGTTGCATCAAATTGAATTGAATTCGACGCAGCAGAAGTACTCCAACGTTTCAAACCACTAGTTTTGAAAAAGTAATAAAACCTTTTTTAAATAGAGAGCGATAATTGCAATGACGTGAAGAAAAATTCAGCTTGTGTTAAATTTTAATCTAGTTAGAACTACATTGAAATTAATTCTTTGAAAGTTTTCATGGTGATTTCAGTTGAAGCCAAGCAAAGAGCAATGACAACTACTGTAGATGTATTTTTTGTATGTTATTAGTGTTTTCAGCTCGGTATACCATCTGAGTTCCAGTGGCTCAACGGCGAGGGCGTCTGGCTGGCATTCGCAAGGTTGTGGGTTCGAGTCCCGTCTGGAGCTCAGAGTTTTTGTTTGAGTTTAACTTACCACAGCTTGTACAGCAAAACTGACATACGAAAATACCCTTTATCTAATCAATCTTGTAAGGTGACGTACAGTCCGTTCTGCGCATGACCGCAATGTGCTCCCCAAAACATGACATTCGTAGATAATTACATAATAGGTAAACCGTTAGGAACAACTAGCAGAAAACCAAACGATTCGGCGAGGATATCTATGGGATTTCTTCTATTTCTCCTGAAAATGTTTTGTTTTAGGTACAAGCAGAGAATAAGGTATTAGTATTATTTTTGTAAATAAAGATGTAAACATTAGTTTCGTACATGCGCAAACAGACTGTACATCACCTTTAATGTAATGTGATGTAATCGATCTTGAAAAGTTAGCAACATGATGATCAACTAATGAATTTGTGTAGTTGTCTTTCAATAGGTTGGCAATTTAATTATGATTGACGGCGGTGAGATTATTTGATAATAAAAATATTAAATGTCGAAATTAACTTGCGTCAATGTACTTGCAAACTCAGTTTTGTGATACATCCAATAATTGGTTATAAATCCATGTCCTATATTCACCAATTTATTGGTTAGGATTAGGGTGTGTGTTGGGGTCAGGCTTTCATGAAGTACCTGGGTTATTTAGGACATGGAATTATTACCCAATAATTTATTCACTATATGGTATAAGATGAAGTACTTGCTTTGAAATCGCTCCAGCTGCTGCCATACAGGTTGTGCAGACTCAGGTTAGGACTTAGTCTTTCAGTGTGTGTTGTGCTCACTGAGATCAGTGGTGACTGGTTGTGCTTACATAGCTTTGCTAGCTTTATCAAAACTCATTCTGAGCACGTTTTTCTCCAGAAAAAATAGACAGAAACTTAGTATTTTACAATCAAAGATTAATTTCGCGTCTTCTGGGAGTATCTTAAATAATGGCAACTGCCATCAGAGAGCTTGATTCAATGGAGGAATGGACGACAGAATGGTCGGGATTATCGGATGAAATAAAAAGTTTCAAGGTATAAAGTTTCTTGTAGTTTATTATTAGATAGCTGTATTTTATATAGTTCTTCAAGTATTGTAGTAGAAAATACAGCAAAGCTTATTGCTTTCATCTCTTTGTAATGGCTTTGTTTTTAGAGTTATATTAATGCACCAGTCAATATAAACCCCCGCACCCCCCCCGGCCGGGACATAGCGGGGCATTACCGGGGAATTTCCTGTGATTTGATAGGAAAAACGTCCGCGCATACCGGGGTATTTTACTGCTTTTGTACTGTATACAAACAATCAGCGGGGGACAGGACCGGGGCATTTTACCCTGACGGAGAAAAGACTGGTATGGAAATTTCTGGACTGTCTCCATTCTCGTCCCCAGAGCCCTTTCATGAAAAGCTAAAACAGTTTTCATTAAGATGTTGTTTTAAATGTTGTGTTGTGTTTTAAAGGGTGGGGGCATTTGACCGGGGCTTTTTATGCTATTAGAATAAAGAAACTGCCCTGGGATGCGGGGTATTAGACGATATTTGACCTGTGTGCAAGTCAAATGCCCCGCTATGTCCCGGCCGGGGGGTTGCGGGGGTTTATATTGACTGGTGCATAAAGTAGAGCTAGTTCAAAAGTAAATAGTGAATAATGGTCTAGTATTTTTATAAAAAGAAATTGCACAACAGTCGATATTAATATACTGTATTTGTGCAATTTCTTTCTTTATTGAACTTCTTGGTATATTAATAAATTAAAAAAACGTCAGCATACTACCGTAATGAAGACAAATATTTAAGAAACCAGACTGAAGCCTTTAATTTCATAAACTTTATCATTTTTGTACAACGTAAGGAAGTTTAATAACGAAATACTGATGTTTCAAGCAGAGCCCTTCATCAGAGTAAAAAGTAGAGTGCTGCGTAGACAAACTGCTGAGAATAGTTTTGATAATGAAATCCTGACATTTCAAGCAGAGACCTTCATCAGAGTAAAATATATGATGAAGGGCTTCACTTAAAATGTCAGTATTTTATTATTAAAACTAATCTCAGCAGTTTACCACCTTTTCACTTTAATCTAAACCAGTGCAAGGTTGATGCCAGATAAATTTTTGACTTCTCTTCACAACTGGTCTTAAAGAAAAATGGCCCTGGTTTTAGATAGAAATCTATCATAACAAAGGTCCTCTTTAGGGAAAAAGAATGAATTTCAGACGTTGTAATATATATATGTTTATATATAATTTTATATATATTTTTTCTGCTTTTAAATATCTGTGATCTGGAATTTGATTCTTATAACTAGAGATGCAATTTAGTTGGGGGGTTTTATTTTTCAAAGGCCTTGTTTATTTTATTCCTGAGTCCTTAGGTGGTTTATTGAGATTAATCCATTGCTGCCTAGGATGCCCTAGGGTTCTCCCTTTGATGAGTAAAATCATCTGGCATTAGACAGAGTAGAACAATAAAGCTATTTTTGGCCAGTTTTGGCAGGAATGAGTTAATCACTTGTTAAACCATTTACTGCCTTGGATGTCTGAGGGTTCTTTCCTTTGATGAGTAAAATCATCTGGTGTTTAAGACAGTGAAAAAATAGAGCTATTTTGGGTGAGTTTCTGGGTAGGAAGAATATCAATTTACAGATAACCTTTAAATATTTGAAAGCAGTTTATTGGAAAATTATGACATTATGTACAGATTACAATAATTTATGATTATTGTAATGTTATGTACAATCTGGTATTGGCCAGAATAGAATTTGAGGTACAATGTTGCATCCCTGAATGATTCTAAACAATACTCAGTCTTATTATATCTTATGACTACCTGTAGTATTCATATTAAATATTCAAGAGCTGTATTTTCTGTTAGCAAAGTACATTGCAAGATTACGTCAAAGTAATGGAAGGATGGCAAAACTCTCAAGCAAAGTGTATTAAAACAATTGCACTTCAGAAAAAGAAATTAGAAGCTTTTAAAGATTCATTAAACAGGTAAAGTGAGAATAGCCAGTACTGTTGTATACAGAGTTATATGTTTACCTGTGTTTTAACCATTACGGCCTAGGATGTCTGAGGGTTCTTCCTTATTTTATTGCTGTAGGATGGCAAAAGATTGTGATGATGGTGAAAAAATTCAAACATTTCATCAACAAATTGAGGACAATGAGAAGCAGATAAAAGAGATGGAAAAAGGTCTTCCAGTAAATATTGGGTATGTACAGTATGAGAGGACAAAATGGTGTGGTATTTTGAACATAGATAATGGAAGGGGAACTGGATAGGAAACTTAAAACGATGTTACAAAACCGGAAACAATGTTTGCACAACTTGCTATGGTAATTATACACTTATTATAAGCAGGTAATTCACCTAACGGGTGGTCCCAGGCAGGATGAGCTATTGCTGAAATTAAACAATAGTGAAATATCACTTGAGTTCAGCAGTGTCTGATGTTAGCCATGTGGGACCACCCGTTGGGTGCATTAGCCCCTTATAAGTGTATAATTACCATGATAGCAAGTTGTACAAACATCATTTCCAGTTTTGTAAGTTTCCTATCCAGTTCCCCTTCCCCTTCCATTATCTATGTTTTGACTATACAGGTCACTATACATGTATAGTACTGTAGAATACTGTATAGGATTTAGAAATTCCAATGGAATATTCTATAGAGTCCCAGAATTACATGTATTATACAGGAATATTCTATTATATAGAATTATATAGTATAGTTGAATATTTTAATTTGTAATATTTAACCATGTATTATTTTTATTCTTGTATTTGTTTTAAGGCTATTTTTACGTTGTTGTTTGGGAGATATTGACCTGTCTTTATATAAGCGAAAGTAAGTCAATCTCATTATTGCTGTATAAATCCCGAATACATTTTAGTGTAGTTCTATACAACAATGAGTAGTATGTATTAAATATTTCTATTTTTTCTCATCTTTGTAGGTTGCAGTACAAGAATAAATATGAAAAGTTTAAATTAATAATGACTCTCATATCCTTCTTTTTCTCACTTCTCAACTTATTTGTCTTCAATCACAGGTAAATAATCAGGCATTTAATGATTATAAGCAATGCTTTTTTCTCAATTTGCCCAGGTGCTTTTTGGCAACTTAACCCATTCCTACCTGAGCTGGCCCCTCTATTATTTTAACAGTGAAATAAAAGTAGTGTGCTGCGTAGGCAGTGTTGAAATACAAGTCAAAATATAGTAAGGTTTGAGTACTGCTGAAATTATTGAACGTAGTTTCTAATGTTTTGAGTGAAGGCTGTTTACGTTTCTCTCTGACAAAGGGCCTTCACTCAAAATGTTAGAAACTACATTCAATAATTTTGGCAGTACTCAAACCTTGCAGCTATATTTCAACCTCTATTATTTTTCTCTAACATCTGGTGATTTATTACAGTTGAGATTAAGTTAGTACATTTACATAATTATATCTGGTTGGTAAAATATTTATTTTTATTTTCTTGTAGATTGACTGATGCTCTTTTCCATGCTGTTCTTCTCTGGTATTATAGTTCACTCACTTTGCAAGAGCATATTTTACTGGCTAATGGCTCAAGGTACTTTTAGGTGGAATATTTCCAACCATTTTCACTGTGAAGAATGCTTCTTTTTTTAAACAAGGGGTGCGTTGGTGGCACAGTGGTTAGTGCACATGCCTTTCACCAGTCTGCGACCTGGGTTCGATACCTGCTCAGTTCAGTTACAGTATCTGATTGAAAATTCACCTTGGCCACATGTGAGAAGAGTGCTTCCAGTTTGACTCTACCAAACATCACAGGTTTTCCTCTGGGTACCTGTACTTGGCTTTCCTCCTGTAGTATGGTAACACTGGATCAATGAGGGATGGTTCTTACTGGACCTCTAGGGAGAACAGATTAGATATAACTGATAGAGTTATCCAGTATAAATAAAGTTAGTTTAGTTTACTCCAGTTTCCTGCTGTAGTAACACTTGATCAATGAAGGATGGTTCTTACTGGACCTCTAGGGATAACAGTTTAGATATAACTGATAGAGTTATCCAGTATAAATATAAGTTAGTTTAGTTTAGTTTAAAAGTTCCATTTTTGATGATTTAAAAGTTTTAAATTAAACTAAGTTTATTTCATACAGTGTTCTTGCTGTACGAGTTAACTAAAATTGAGTTGCTGCGACTAATAATTAATGTGTTATTAGCAGACTGGTAGATCTCGACTAAATGTAATTGTTTATTTTAGAATCAAAAACTGGTGGATTCTTCATCATTATTTGTCCATTTTACTTTCAGGTTTTCTTTTAATATGGTAAGAATGTGTGAGGATAATTTTTATCATGGATACAGTAGTAATAAGTACAGTTGCTTGCACCTACATGTAAGTGGAAACACCACCCATTAAAACATGTTCTATTTCAAAATCAAACATAAAAGTTTTCCTTGGAAGCATATTATGTTTCTCTTCAATACGTACATGTTTGTGCTCTTAGCCAATCCCATCTTGCCAATCCCACAGTGTCAATTTCAAAACGGTGAACTTTTTGAACATGTTTTGATGAGTGATGTTTCCACTTATGGTATACCGGTATTCAAATGACAGTACACTGCAGTACCAGTAATACCAACATTTCTTAATATTTCTTTAAATCTTTGTTCAGGCCTGATGGAATGCTCTACCAAATATACAGAAATAAGTTTTTCCACTTTAGTATATATTTGAGTAAGTGCAAGATTTTGAACTTTTAGTAACAAATTTGTGAGCAACATATATATCATATTTTTTTATACACATTTTGTATGTTCCGAAATGGAAATACAGTTCTACAGAAAATTTATTTTTGTTTATGCCTGTAGACACACAGGCTACATGTACTGTACATATTCAATTATTTGTCATTTTCATTTAGGTTTTGTTCAGTTTCTTCAATACAATTATCAACAGCGAGTGTTATACAGGTTGCGTGCACTCGGTGCTAGCCGCACAATGGATGTCACTGTAGGTAAGTGTGTATATAATAATAATAGTTATAGCTGTATTCATGTGGATAGGTATTAGGTCAGTGCGTAGCTATTAATTAAGCTATAGTTATAATTGTATACTTTAGTATATGACTTGTGTACTCTTGTAGTTGTACTGTTATAGGCTACTTTACAATTACATGTATGTATAAATTTTTTTTTTTTTTCTAGAGGGTGTCGACACTAAACGTTCAACTGGATTAGGATTTATTGCACCATTTTTATGCTTGGGTTATGTAAGTTATTTTATCTCAAAAAAAAAATCCTAGTATTTATGCCATAATGGCCATCTTATTATTCATGGTATTATAAATATTTCTTCCTTTTAGTTTCTTCAATTCTACAATGCCATTATCCTTTTCCAGTTGGCAAAGCATCCTAAATGTGACTTGTGGCAGGTATTGACACACTTTTATGACATGAAATGTGAACACTGGGCAGTGAGTAGTAAACTGCATTAGTGAAATAACAGTAGTGTGCTGCGTAGGCAGTGTTGAAACAAGAATCGAAATATAGTAAGGTTAGATATACTGCCGAAACAGAGAATGTAGGAGTCGAACGTTTCGAGTGAAGGCCCTTCGTCAACTACATTAGAGTAAAACTACATTATGTACAGTAGTGTCAATCTCCCATTGAACCATTCTTTTTTCCTGTTCAACAGGTCCCATGTTGTTCATTCCTCTTTCTGGTTCTGGCATGTGGCAATTTAGTCACTTTGATCTATGTTATAAAACAAAAATGGAAAGTAAGAGATCACCAAAAAACTGGTTAGTAAGGTTTCTTGTCACATGGAAAAAACAGCTGATGGGAACACAGAGGAATTTTTAAAGAGATTGATGTTCAGGGAATTAAGGTTGACATTGTTGAATATTCACATTGTTTAAGTTTCTTTGCCCTCTTTTTATTAAAAAAGTAGAACATTTATCTAAACTTTCATTACCCAAAGAACAGTCAAATTAAAAAAAAAATATTACAACTTTAATTAAAACATGTTAAGATCTACTTTTTGTTCGTTGGGCAAAAGGATAGATTCATTGTAATAAAGATTTTAATACATAATTATTCATTTGTATATACAAGGTCTTTAAATAATAAATACTATCAAAACAACTCACTGAAACCCTTTATTTTGAATATACTGTACTGTAAAAATATATATTTAATTATACATAAAACCAAAATAATTAAAATTATTAATATTCGGTAAAACCGAATAATTTAAACAGATATTAAAATTTGAGTAATATTACAATTTTTCTTTTTCAAAACAAGTCAAGGTGTACATGATCTTCATGTTCCCAAATAAGTTGAGTGTCCCGGCCAGGGAAAGACCAGCCATCTGTATGATCAATATTGTGTTCAACTCCAAGTTGTCCCGAGAACTGGATAGCTTTGGCCATAAGATAATCAACAGATCTAGAAAAAATAGTTTTCTAACTCATTTGTAATTAACTCATTGCTGCTGCCTAGGATGTCTGAGGGTTCTCCCTCAAGGGCTAATTTTTAATTTATTGGCTGGTGCAGGCAGGAATGGTTAAGCAAAAATACAACAGGAAATCACAACTATGCATCTAAACCCGGAATTGGTCCAACTCTGAAAAACCCCAACCAAAATAATGTAAATCGCATAGTAATCTACTACAGTCAAACCAGATGTTCATCACGCATGACCTTGCAATGTTGACTTGCAAACGGTACACGGCAACTCCTTCGCAAGTTGCTAAAAACTCGCATTATAAATATTGAATTTCACATAACATTGAAGTTTACTTACAGTAGAGTTAGTTGTTCTGACTTTCAATATAACTTCATATATTCATGTGAAGTTCGATACTTAAAATGCGAATTTTTAGCAACTTGCTAATTGCAATGTTCCTATCAATATTCCAAGGTTGCACAGGAAAGAACATCTGGTTTGATGGTAATATGTGAATCACAAGTGGACATGCAAGTTAGAATGATCAGTATTGCTCTTTTGTGAGAAGGTATGAATAGGACACCCACCAACCTCGTCCCCAGGGCATTTGAGGAAGGAAGCGAGCAGGCCGATCAAACGCCCTGGCAAAGGCTGGAATCGCGTGAGAAAATATTCCAATATATTTGGAAAATTTTCCCGCCAGATTGACCACCGGGCTTCCGGTTGTATGTACGTCCGCTTAGATATTTGAATGAACTGAATCATTAAGTAAGCCGTTGTACAAGTCAATACAATTTATTGTCTCTACGAGAAATCCAACATGCTAAAATAGCTCAATAAACTGAAATAAACAAAATGCACTTGCCTGGGTGGTTGTTTGTGGCGAATTTGCGATGATATGTTGGTTTGAAGAGTTTTGTGATTGCGGCAGACCAACCCGTAATAATAATATTGACAGGTTGTTATTCTGGAGCAATCACAAAACTTAACCAACATATCATCGCAAACACCCCAGGGAAGTGTATTTGTTTATTTCAGTGTGTTAAGGTTATTTCGAGCTAGTTTAGCATGTTGGATTTCTCGTAGAAACAATAAATTGTGTTGACTTGTACAACGGCTTATTTAATGAATTCAGTTCATTCAAATATATAAGCTGATGTACATAGACCGGAAGCCCAGTGGTCAATCTGGCGGAAAAAATTTCCAAATATATTGGAATATTTTCTCACGTGATTCCAGCCTTTGCCAGGGTGTTTGATCGGCCTGCTTGCTTACTTCCTCAAATGCCCTGGGGACGAGGTTGGACACCCCCTGATTAATTTGGAGTTCAAGAAGTTGTTCAAAGACTACGATATTGGGCTGAGGTTTTTAGAATCACCTGTCAATTGGATGAATAATTACAGGTATAGCTCCCAAGCCAACTGCTGTTGTGATCCAAGATTGTGTCCCCAGGGGTATGTGAGAAGCATATCTTCTTAGTAGAACTCCCATTAGAGCACAGATTCTATTAATTGTAAAACCTGGGATAGCTACAGAAGCCAGGCCTTGCCAAATAACAGCTTCAAAGAAAGCCTCTGTACATGATCTTAGGCGAAGATCACGAGGTAAGTTGACCTTGGTCTGCAAGGAATACAAATATTAATTTTTCAACAAATTCATGTGTATTCCAAAACAAATGTGAGTCAGTCCGTCAATTTATCTATCTATCTGCATGTGTGTCTGTCTGTTCATCTCTGTCTGTCTGTTCATTTCTGTCTGTGTGTCTGTCTGTGTGTTCATCTGTGTGTGTGTCTGTTTATCTCTGTGTCTGTCTGTCTGCCTCCTGTGCCTGTCTATCTCACCATCTGTCTAACAGAGGGATCAATCCTGGTTATTTAGAGCTTGATTAGCAAACTGAAAACTTGAACGTTGACCAAGCTAGTGCTCAACGTATAAACTGGAAATATCTTTTAAATATATATACCTCGTACATTTCCAAACTTTTTGACGAAGCATCGCCAAGTGCATAGCTTGAAGCAACAAAATAACTTCCAAAATATAAAACTCGTGGTACGTGAGACTTGAACGCTTCACCAACCTCGTTTGCATAACCTGTTTCAAAAATGATTTTACTGTCATGGAAAATTGAAGTTTTTGGCAGAAGTAAAGATTCATGCAGCCTGTAATTCAACCATTAAAAAAAGTACTTCTTGAAGCACTTTTATACATCAATAAATTTACCGTACATATCTATAATCTTACCTAAATATCTAATCCAAGTATCGCGAAAAAAATCTACCTTCGAGTCATTTTTGTCCGCCATCTTTTTTCTTGTGATTTTTATCTACCAATCAAATAGCACGAATGGTTTTCGTGATGGTTACCTAGTGATGGCCAATCAGATCGCTTGTTTAATCGAAGGCTGTGACGTTTGTCAAAATAAAAAAATAAATGATACGATGAATCATAATTTGAACATTTCCATTTGTCGTGGGCTGTGTTTCCGCGATTAAAAAACAAAATCCTGCAGAAATAGGAAAGAACGTAACGAAATAAGGTAAGTTGATTGTTCATAAAGTGTTGGTGATGCTATTCACTGAGGTCTGAGGAAACTTTTAAAGTATAGAAAACAGTGTTTACTGTTGCTATATATGCGTTAGTGGTAAAACTGTAAAATTTCCGCTATTCCTTCAACTGGAAACTAGAAGCTCTATTTACACTGTAAATGACAGAATTATAATTAATACTAATAGGTTTAAATCAATTGGTGATCTGAATTCTATTCACTTTGCTGTTAATAATTTTAAGGCATGGAGTGTAACAAATATCAGAACTCATTTGGGGTAGCATTTAATGTTGTGTTTGAAGACAAGGTGAGAAGACCTCCGAAAAAGTTGCCCCTCGTTGAAAAAGAACCATTAACATTAGAGCAGATAAAAAAGAAACAACAGCTTGCTGATAGAAGAAGACAGGTGAGAATTAATTTTATTCTTAGTTTATATCTTAATGTACCAGTTAATAAATGATGATAATTCCTAATTATATTGATTGTCCTTGTCAATTTATATACCTGCTCAGCTCATAAGTAATAAAATAATAATAAAGTAAAAAAATAATTCAAATCAATTCTTGTATTTCTGGTTGTTAATTGTTTTGTTCAGGAAAGAATAGCAGCAAGGTTAAAGAGAATGCAGCAGAGGGAACAATCAACAAAGAAACTCACTCAAAGTGTTGCAATCTTATTGCAACAATAATCTTTAAGAACAGGAGAAATTAAAGAATCTTCTGATGTCCCAAAGATGTCACGAAGAGAAATAATGAAGACAGCAAATGAAGTTTCACAAAGGTTCCAAGAGATGCAATGCCAGCTTCTCAGCATGGACCTGAACATTGATGAGACAGCAGCACAACTGCCAAAGAGGAAGGATTGCAGTGGTGAGAGAGCAGGCAAAGTTAGCCTGAAACAATTAAATACCAAAAAAGGCAATACTTGTAGTAGAATTCTAAGTACAGGTCCTGCAGTGAAGGGAAATCCTTCAGAGCTTAATGAAAGAAAAGCCAAAGGAACAACATTCGAAATACCTGTTAATGAGGTCAAAAAAACAAGTCAAAAGAAACTGATAAGTTTACAAACTAAAAACTGGAAGTCTGATAGAAGAACTGCTGAAGAATTGAATGAAAAACAGCAAAGAGCAGCTGAAAGAAGACAGGTTTGTTGGTAACTGAGCTCATACTTGTGACTAAAAAGACATGTTTAATACTTATACTAATCTTGAACCTTTATTAAAACATCGTACTACTTTAATTTTCACTTCAACAGAAAAGGAAGGAAGAGAAAGTAAGAAAGACACAAGAAGGAAGAGAGACATTGATGGAACTTCAAGGGAAAGTTAATATTTATGTGCAACATCAAGAAGCACTCAATGGAGATGAAGCTCAGGAGAAAATGCTGTCAGAACAAGATGCAGCTTGTCTTGCTCATGAAATTGCTGATGGCTTTAGTAAAATTCATTCTAGATACGAAACTGATCTTGACAGAGCTGATGGCTTTTCCGTGTTTCACTAAGCATATGTTTAAGACCCTTTTAATAAGTGCAGAGTACGTCATTTTCCACCATTGATGTCATTTTCAACCTTTTGAATTCTATTGAAAATATACAAAAGCTAAGACAAACGAAATTGAAAAGAATTCAAAAGAAAAATTGAAAAGAAATTGACCTGAAAGGGTGAAAATTACATTTTCTATACTTATTAAAAGGGTCAGATAGTTTCTGGAATGTATATTTTGTAGTTATGTAGTAGTACTTAATTGATAGTTGTAAAAACAAGGCAGGTCACTGTCAACTTCAGAATAAGGGATTTTGTTAGCTAAGTCATCAACATGGTTTAAATACATTGTATATTTTTTGGTGTGGAATTCTCAAGGTAAATTATTAGCAGTGTCTGGTCTGGGGAACAAATTAACTAATTATATTACCCTACTGTACAAAATAATTAACACTAAAAAGTGTGAAATAAATTATTATTGTCAATGAAATACATCTAGTTTAGGTAATACCTTTTATATTTGGTTTGGAGTGATAAAATAACATTTAAATGTAATGCTAGCTGTTATTAATTATTAATTTATTATTAAGTCGGTTTTCTTTGTTCTTTCGAGGGCTTTATATCGCATAAAGCCCTTGAATAATAATTAGAAATGAAATGAAGAAAAAAACAAGGAAAATCTTATATAGCATACATCCCTCGTTCTCGGGATTTATCTATTACTTGTATACTGTACATATAATAAAATAAGTGTTTTAGCTGTAGTCATGGTTATATTAATTCTTTTCTGGCACAAACTGCACCTTATTGCAATACTTGAGTGTAAATGGTCCAGCAGATTGTAGAGGAGTTGAAACTTTTTCATGTGAGGAATCAAATATAGTAGAAATAACAACTTCTTTGTCAACACGTTGCCTCTTAACATGGCGTTCTAACTTTTCACCATAATATCCTAAACCTTTCTTACAACGAGGATGTTGTCCTTCAGTTGGGATGGGTTCTTTGATGCCAGGTTGTGATGTCCCTAAACTATCGCCTTCAGTCCAGCCTTGTTTCTTCATCAAATTACCACCAAAACCTTTTGTATGTTTCTCAAATTCACCAATCTTCCCAAGGCCCATGTCATCATCCTGATCATTGCCTGCCCATCGTTGCTCTTCTATTCTCATTTCTAGAAGAGCTCTTGAGTTTCGGTCACCAGTACCTTGAAGAATTTTGTAAGAAGATTATAAATCAGTAAAGTAACTTAATATAATTTTTTTCATTTGGCTGTTGAGCTGGGTTATTTATACAGTACATAGGAAAGTACCATGTACAGTATGCTGCCTGTTAACTCATTGATGTCTGATGAGGATTCTCCCTTTGATGAGTAAAATCATCTGGTGTTAGACAGAGTGAAACAATAGAAGGGTTGTTTTTGGCCAGCTCAGGTAGGAATGGGTTAATCTTACCTCCTTTTTCATAAACTCCCATATCAATGTCCCAGTCATCAGCAGTTTGTTCATCAAAATCTCCATTCAACCTGTCCCAGTAAACTGCATCTGTATAAAACACTAACCCACTCCCGCCTTTCTCCCACTTCAATTCAATATTATGCTCATAAAGTCTTTCTTTTGTCCGTGCTTGACAATCTATATCATCGTGAAGAGCTTTGTGTCTTTCCCAGTCTTCCTCGGGTTCACTCTCATCTTCTTCTGAAACTCTCAGGGTTGGGTGTCGTTGAGAATCTATCATTCACAGTCTCCTGGTCAACTCTCAAAGTACAGCCACTAGAATGTAGTTTCTTTTTTTCATCATCTGTCGTACATTCAAAAGCTTCTTTCTCACAAGTCTTTTGTAAGTTGTTGTTCTTCTCTTCTCCATCATCTTTAGTAATACCAGTACACAGCGACACATTGCCCTCACAATCATCATCATAATCAAAAGCTACATTGCCATAGCGATGCTTACTGCGACCACTAGGAAAATTTAATCCCAACTTTTTAATAACATGGGGTGGAAGTTGGCACATTCTTATAAGATCCATGAATACATTCAAACTTGTTCCAACATTGCCATTAGGCATGAATGAAGGAGGGGAAAACTCAGAAAGTTTTAGTAAATCTTCCTTAAGAAACTCAACACATTCTCTCTTATGATCTCGTTTTTCTTTTCTTGTTTGATAATTACCAACTTGAGCTGAAAACAACACATTGCATGGTTTAGTCACCACCATCACCACCACCATGACCATCATCTCACCACCACCACTACCATCATCATCACCACTATTAATTACCATCAATACCACCACCACCATCAATACCACCACCACTATCAATACCACCACCACCACCATCAATACCACCACCATCATCAATATCACCAACACCAGTCATCCCCATCATCACCACCACCATCCACCCACCACCACCACCACCACTCACCCACCCCCCTGTTTTTATCCACTTATAAAAGAAAGTAAATCTTACAAGAGCCATGATTCTTAATTATTATTCTGCATATAATCGCCTTTAAAGGACACAGTTTCCCATTCTTATCAACCCAGTTTTCTCCATTATAAACCTCAAGCAATTCATTTACATATTGTTCTTCTAAACGCACAACACAACATGTCGTTTTTCCTTTCAAACTCAACGATGCTTCCCCACTTTCTAGTTTCTCATCATCCTTTCGCTTCAAAATCTCAGGTCTGTGTCGAAAATGAAAGCACTGGAACTTCCCTGTTTCTAAAAACTGTGAGAAGAATGAACGAAGATCAACGGAGTGAAACTCTGATGGAATATTTCCAACAAGAACGTAAGATATATCACTGTTTTCATTGGCCATCTTTTTTATTTTGTTGAAGGAGCAGTACTTGATGGGATAGATCGTACAAAATGGGACCATTCTGAAGGACTTTGGGGGACATACAGGATTTTGATATGTCAAGTACTTCATATAATCATATTTTAAGTTTGTGGCCTTGTATACATACGTGTTATTATTGTCTGATCACATTTTTTTTCATATTTATCAAAATGTTTGGCTTTATAAAGCGAATAATAAGCATTCCAGTGCATATGGTAAGTATCTACATATAACATGCTATATATTGGTACATGATGGTTCCCTAGATGCCATTTATATATCAGTTATCAGTACAATTATTTGAGTGAGGGAGGGTTGAATCATTTTGAATGTCATATATTTGGTTCATATTGGGGTATATTTAAATATATTTTATTTTATTTAGGACTACAAAGGGCAACAATATGCTGAAAAGTTATTTAACTACATTTTAATTTTATTTGGGGTGAGTTAATTATTTTTGTGATAAACTTTGATGTAAGTTGTAACTTTTAATACTGTCTGCACTAAAGTTATTAAAATGATATATTTTGGATAAGGAGTTATGCTTTGGTCTTCTGAGAATGCATCAACCTAGTGCTGTCTAGGATGTCTTACGGTTCTTCCTTTGACGAGTAAAATCATCTGACGTTAGAGTAAAACAATAATGTGGCTGTTTTTGGCTGGCTCAGGCAGGAATGCATATAAATTACCTCGTACCTAGGGTCTTATCTCTGCTCCTCCACCCCCAGGGGAGTGGAGATAAGACCCTGGGTACGAGGTTGATAAATTACTTGTAAGGTCTACAAGTAGTATTTGTTTTAGTATTTTCAAAATATCGATCACAGTGTTCTATTAGCACTGGCATAGCGTTCAAATCTTGGACTAAAAAAATACTCCATTCCAGATTGAAATAGATGATGATATTGATCTTTGTATATCCTATCCCAGAGCTTGAAATACCCTGTAACATGCTGTATACCCTTATACTGGAGTACCCTCATGAGACAATGTTCTTTATAACTGCGCTGCTTATGTGAAGTGTATGTCACATCTCTAATTTATACAACTTTCTGCTTCTTTTATATCTCATCATATATTTTTCCGTGTTTTATAGATCTGTGGTTTTATATGGGGATATTATTGCCAACAATTTCAGCAAACAGTTCTGATATTAATAGCTGGATTTTTTCTCAGCTGCGTTGTAAGTAAACTGACTTTGCATTAATTAGAGTCAAACCAGATGTTAATTATATTGACAGCAACATTGCAATCATGTTGACTTGCAATTGATACGCGGTGACTCCTTGGCAAGTTGCTAAAAATTCACATTTTAAATATTGAACTTCACACAACATGAAGTTTACTTTGAGTTAGTTGTATTATGCAAAGTTGGATATTTGAAATGCGAATTTTTAGCAACTTGCCAAGGAGTCACAATTTGCAAGTCAATATTGCAATGTTGCTATCAATCAGGGGTGGATCTAGAGGGGTGTGAGTATTTTATTATATTGATATTTCATAAATAAATAATAAATTGTTAATAACAAAAGGATAGTTGATCAGATGTAAGAATGATATTAGCCACCGTAAAAATAATAAACCGATTGTCAAAATAGCAGTGGAGTTTTTGAATTTTCGCATCCTTGACAATCAGTTGCACCGCAATCGGTCTCAGGTAGTTAGAAGTCCGAGAATGTGGCGAGAGTGGCCAAAAAAGTTGCCGAACGTGGTATGAATTCGCTGAAAAAATTGGAGAACACTTCTGCTAAATTCAGCCATGGTCAGCGGGGCAATCTGCTAAATTCAGCCATGGTCAGCGGACTATTAAGGGGTGCAAACCAATCAGAGAGCCAGAATAGAGTGGCTGAATTTGGCGGGAGCCACGGTCAGCCACCCTTGCCATATCTTGTTACAATTTTATTGCAAAACAATGCAATCAAATCTAGTCAGCTCCGGTAGTCGGTAGTGCATGTCAGTCTGCCTTGACCGAGTTCTTCAGAGTGATATTTAAGAATGCCTGCGCATATAGAGGGACAATGATTGTGCCTGTGACAGATAGTTGGAATACTAACTGAGAGCCGCGACCTCTCTCTCTCTCATTACATTGTTTATAATTCTCATCAACTGAAACACAGCATTTCTATCATGGTTCAACTTTGAAATATTATCTGCAAGACTCAGAGACCTTGTCAGTCGCGTAAATTAACACTCTCTTAATTGTTTGACAGACTGTATAGAGCGATGATATTTATGAGTCTATTTACAGTTTACATCTTCTGGCTTCATCAACTCCATTGTCTTTATTCTCGCTTTATCGAGGGAAAGGCACTCAGTATAAAATATAAAAGGACTCCATTTCCTGACCTGGAGTTCTAAACAGTGATCTGACAAATGCTAGCTGATAGTGTAAATATTAATATTAACAATTTATAGGTACATGTAGCAGGGTTGCTTTGATTATTCTTGGAAGTAAAAATTGGCTGGCATTAGACAGAATATACTCAATAGAATTCTAAGTAATGGCCAAAGGATACCTAGCTGCTTGATTGGTTAGTTTATATGTCACACAAAACCTGTTAAACATACGATTCATATTGGATCAATTACTCCTAAACATTTTATTGAATAATTAGGAGATCTTGGCTTGAAAGAGAAAAGAAAAATTTTGATTTGAGTAAAATTTTTACAAAGATCTCAGTGAAAATCATGTACAAAACGATCCTACAATATTACAATAGATCTCTCTCAAAATGCAGGAAATACGTTTACAGACTGAGACTCTAATTTTCAAAATTTTCTGGGGTGGCATGCCCCCGGGTCCCCCTAGATTGTGGGCCACGGTCAGATTTTAGGCTAGTAATTCTGTTCCCATACTATAAGAAACTAGTGACAGATCCAAGGGCAGTGTACTAGTGAGGGGTGGGGGGGGGGGGGTGTGTGACTGGTGCTCACCATTATTTGCAACGTTGGCTCATAAAGTTTTCTTTTTTTGTTCTTTTATTTAGCTTGTTCTTCCACCATGGCCTTGTTTTCAAAGAAATCCATTACCATGGCAGAAACCAAAACAAGCTGACAAAGCTGAAGTGAAGAAAGACATAAGAAAAAAACCCAAGGCAAACTAAAACAATCTACAGTACTACTCTCTCATGGTTCAATGTTAATGTTTATTCACAACAAAAATACACAAAAAAATTACAATTAAAAATATACATGTATATATGTGCATTCAACTTTGTCACAATACTAAGGTACAATTACATGTCGATAGATGGTTGTATTTGGAATTGAAAAGGGTGTGCTGAGCAGCAAAGAGCAAAAAACGATGTAGGGTGGTCCAAAAGCATGCTCTTCAAACATCTTTTATTTTTCAAGCTCTGAATCACTATCTTTTGCATTTTGAGGTTAGTTTTGAAACAAAACACTTTTTCAAGAATTGAATCTGATGAATCATTTTAAAATATTTTCCGGGGGGGGGGGGGTTGCAACCCTTCCTCTAGATTCACCATTGGTGACGCCATTATTACAGCAACCACTTGGATACAGAGAAGGTGGAATGCTGGGGCAATAAATGAGCATGAAGGTAACTTTTTAAAGTGAAGCCCAGTCTTCTAATCACTTGGTTCGATGCTAATCCAGCAATAAAATCTTGGAGAGTACACTTGGGTTCGCTGTGGTGTTACTCTATTCAATTTCTATATTTGCGCTAACTTGAAGTAGCAACAGGAAGATACAAATGTCCGCTGACCGTCGTCAGTGTTGTTACCATAGTAACGTAAATCGTCACGCTTGATGACTGAGTTTGGAAAGTGGTTTTAAAATGCCTTTGACAAAGATTCCTAAAAAGCGAGAACCCTTATGGAAGGAATGGGATTATCAAGCTGATAAAAAAGGTGTTCGTAGCACAGTTTATTCCGTCAATGGAGATCAATATACTGGAGAGTGGGACAAGGACAAGAAAAACGGTATGAATATTGTCGAACTGAAGACATAATTATTTTCAAAGTTTTATAATTGATAATTTGTAATTTTGTGTATTAAATTTCTAGTTCTAATTTTTATTTAGAGTATATGTTTTGTTTTTCTTATAAACTTGTTTATTTTAATATTTACATCTAATAGAATTATCATTATCTACATATAAAACGTAATCAGTTTGCAAACCTTATTGAAAATCTATTAAATATTGAAATGTCTTTATCATCAATATTTAATAATTATAGAATATTTATTTATTTGTTAGGATTTGTCACTAGGTTTTTAATGCACTTATAATACAAAATAATACTTACAAAAGGAACAAAGAAGCTAGGTAACTAAGGCAAGATATTGAACATCAAGTAATTATCAATAATTATATAAATTAATAATTTTTGTATTGTAATTGTATTATAAAATATATACTGGTATAATATATTTATAATTATCAATTACATAATTATTAATTATATCTATTTTTGTAATTATTGAGTGATATCTGATTTTCTATTCTGCTGTTAATTTTAGGCAAAGGAACTCAGATTTGGAAGAAGACTGGTGCTATTTATGATGGTGATTGGAAGGATAACCAAAGATCAGGGTTTGGTACTCTGAGTTTTCCCAATAATGATGTGTTTCGAAAAGTTTATTCTGGAGGATGGAAAAATGATAAACGTCATGTAGGTGCTCAATATAAATTAAAGAATGCTGTGTAACAGGATTTTTTATATGTTGCTTGAAAAATATTTTTGTGCCATGTGCAGGGTTATGGTACAAATTTTTACACAAGCAAAGAATACTATGAAGGTGAGTGGTATGGTAATAAACGAAGTGGCTGGGGACGAATGTACTACGCCGATGGTTCTGTTTATGAAGGAGAATGGTTTGATGACAAGAAAAATGGAGAGGGAATGCTAAGATTAGGTACAGTACAACTTAATCTAACATTTAAACAACAAACTTCATACAGTAAACAAATAGTTTAAACATCTTTTAAGTATAGGTTAGTTACCAAACCCAACGTAACTACATCAGGGCCTCGATAAATAAGGTGATCATGAACTAAGAATGTATAATTTATTCTTTGCATGTTTAGCCAATGAAAACAGGTACGAGGGATCTTGGAAAGATGACAAAAAACACGGTGAAGGAAAGTTTTTTTATTTAAACAAAGGACAATTATACATTGGTGTGTGGGTTGAAGATATTGCTAAATGTGGCACAATGGAAGATTTTGGAAGAGATGGAGCTCCACAGCCAACTATATATCCAATTCCCGAAGTACGTACATTATTGTATACCAAACTGTTCAGCCATCCCATGTACCCTGTATGTGGTAGCTATAGTTGGCCCCTAACCTGAGTGAGTGCTATTATCAGTAGCATCGATGGGGGGGGGGGGGGGTAAGCGGGGTAATTACCCTGGGGGGGGCAAATAGGGGCCCGTAACATTTAAATAGTCCAAGAAATTTATTATTGCTGTATATAAACAGACCTAAGAAAAGTAAGACTTACAGGTTTCTGGCAAAGAGTAGACAAGATAAATTTGAGTTGTGAGAAGTTATATTATTACTAATTTTCAAATGTTATTTTATTTCTGATGCAAAGATTGGTGTTTAGACCGATCCTGGCTCTCAATGGCCCTGGCTATAACTTTTTCAATTCTTATTTATTTTAGTGTAAACTGTTTGATCAAACAGCAGTGATTAAAGAAGCAGAAGAGAAATTTCTTGAACACTGCGAGTGATTGATCACTACAGGTAAATCAAAAGAATGTTTCCTTTGAAAACAATACCTTCTGCTCATCAGAGTCTCTGTTGAAATCAAGTCAGTTGCGAGCAAAACTGGAAATTGCTATTGGCACTACATCCCATCTTTATTGTCAATGCAGTACAAGGATATATCCTACAGTACTACTAACTGTACAATTGTTATATTTAGCTTCTGATAAGTACTCTAGATTTAATTATGAATGATGTTTCACATATTGTATATACTGTACAGCAGAATTAAGCCAGAATTATACCTATGACCTCACCTGAACATCTAGCATTGCTAAAGTTTTCTACCAAACCAACAAGACTGTCAACTCCTTCATCTAAAGTGTGTAGTTCCAGAAAATATCCACACCCCCCTGACAATGGAGGGTATTTGGAAATTCCAAGGAAAGAGGAGTTTTGCAGGGGGGTGTATGTGGAAGTACACTGCTAGTCAGAGCACCTTTCCAACCTACGCAGGCTTTTGATGGGGGGAAGTGGGCTCTGCCAACAAACTCGATCTTCACCCCAAGTTTGGGGAGAGTCAGTCCAGTTTTAAACTGGTCAAACAAGTTATGGTTTATGAACATGCATAAGCAGGAAAATAGCAAGTAAACATGTTAGAGCCTGGGCCCAAAATAGTATCTTGGCAACCATTCACGCATGCTCAGAAAGAAATATCGAGTTTGTTGGCATAGCCCACTTTCCCCCGAAGCCTGTGTAGGTCCCGAAAGGGGCTCTGACTCGCAAGGTAATGTGGAAGTTGATTCATAGTTACATTTGGAAAGTCCAGGAGGGGTGTGTGAGAAGGGGTCAAGGGGTGGGGGGCACATCTAGACAAATTGCCTTCCATAGGAGAGGGACATGTACAGTATGGACATTTTCTAGAACTACTAGACAATCTTGTGAGTTCATTCAGACTATTATGCCTAATTTCTATACATTATAATATTGTCTACACTGGATGAATATCTGTTGGTTGTAACTTCTCTGCAAATAATTCCAGCTCCTTCATTTCCTGAGTTGATTTTTGATATTTATGCTTGACGAGAGTATTGTAGAAGTGAAGTGCAAACCAAATAAATATAATACTGACAGGAAGGAGAATACAAGATGACGCTATAGCTGCTGCCTTGCTTGTTTGATAGAATTGAACCCATGAAATAAGAGCAACTTCTGCAAGGAAAAGCAAGGTGCCGAGACCAGTTGAAAATATCCATGCCACTTCAATATAGTAGTGCATTTGCTCATGAGGTGAATAATCAATGTCTTGGGAATTATAGCTGTAAATATTTGCAATGCTGTCGAGGTTGGGAAGGATACAGACAGAAATCATTAAAGCAAATACATGAATTGAGATGAGAATAGTCGTGAGCACACTAAAAGCAATGATGAGACCAGACGGTAGGTTTTTACTAATCTGGATTTCAACCATGGCTACCTGAAAAATATAAAACCATGTGAATCAGTGATATCGTAATGTATACTCCTGTAGGCTTTTGTAATGGTTAACTCATTGCTGCCTAGAATGTCTGAGGGTTCTCTCTTTGATTATTAAAATTGGCTACTGTTAGACAGAGTAAAACAAAAGGGCTGTTTTCAGCAGTGCTTTATCAAGTTTTAAAAATTCAAAGACAACCACGAGAATCTTTAATGATAAAACACGCTGTGACATCCTCACACCCCAGGGTATGTGGTTAAAGCCAGGGTGCATTCCATGTCAACCCCACGTCAAAGATAAGCCACTGGTGTTCAGGTGCTGCGCCAAGGGAGGTCAAGACAAACGCCGGCGCCGGCACCACTCACTGACTTGTATAGTTGTATGGCTGTATATGTGCGCCGACCGCTGTGTGATTGTGCACCAGCACACCGAGCACTTTTGAAACTCCTGCCAAATGCCAAAGATCTTCGGCATGACCGACATGGAATGCACCCTGGGGTTAAAGTTCCACCAACCCTTTTGATGGTGGAACTTACCAGGATGCTGACACTGAGTCAAACTTCTATTTAGCTCTTTATCTTGTGTTGATATTGACTGTTTTAAAAAGCTTCAAAAAATGATCTGTGGTTGTTTTCGCTACATTAATAATACAACACTACAGTTGTACACTTATAACCCCTTAGTCATACACCTTGGCAAGGTCCAAAAGTGTCAGCTTGTTAGGAGTTTGGCTGTACAAACAACATCTCAATGAATAGCAGAAGACTGTCTTTAAAATTGTATAGATCTTAAAATTCTTTGTGTGTTGACCGCTTGAGCGGATGAACACTTGACTCTCAAGTATTGAAGCAGCATTTGACAATTTATGGATACTAAAGTTGTCGTCTGTCGATATCTCGCTCCTCGCCGCATAGAAACGATATAATTAAAATAATTATGAGTGCATAATATTTTCCAGTGTGTTTTAGCAGTTTTACCATAGCAAATCCCGACATGAGTGCAGATGTTCGACTCGAAGCTCGTAGTTTGCCTTTTCGTAAAAATAATCTTCTCCACGCGAGATCGCGAGCTCTGTTGTCATCAGGAAGTACGCTAAAACATAAAAAAATACATTTTTGGTTAAATTATTTATTTCTTTTGAAATACTACACCTAAGAAAGAAAGCAATAAAACACCTTTGATACTTCAATTTGCCATCATTCATCTCTTCCGCACCAGACGCCATGTTTGTTTATTACATACAGTCTTGTTTTCGGGTCTCCATCGCAAAATGTCGATAATTTCCGAACTTGACCCGTTAGTGTTTCCATGGTGACGGGATGTCAACTTTGGACCTTCTTCGCCAATGTTTGGTGTTGTCATGGTAATGCCGGTAATTGACCAATCAGCTTGCTTTTAGTCGTTTCAACAGGTCATAAACATTTTGTTAGCCAAAGTTGATACTAGTAAGCAGTCAAAGGACGTCTTTTGGTAAACTACAAACGTTTTATTGAAGAAATCAAGCCAAGAAATTGAAAGAATCGTTGATATTTAATCAGGTATAGGTCTTATTTCTTAGAGAGATTCGCTTTGTACTGTGATTTCATAGTTTTAAATTATGTGATGTGACTTTACCCAAAATATCGTTTTCAAAATATATTTCAAGAGAATTTTGTTAGATTTCTTCTAAATATTATGCATGTGAAAAACAATATGATATTGATTTTGTTAAAGCTTTTACGATTTGTTAATATTATCATGATATTATCTTTGAACGAGAGCGCGAAATGAACATGATCGCATCGATCTTGTAAATGTTGACTGTTTGATGGAAATGAAGAATAATAGATAGATTTGTATCTACCTCGCAATGTAGTTCTGAACATTGCAACGTAAGTTCGGAATGTTCATTTCAATTATACGTTTTGGATTTGAAAAGCAAGCTGAAACTGACTATAAATATCAACTAAGGAGAAATTAACTAAAGCTAGAGTATTTATTTTACGTTTCAGTTAGAGGATTTATACCAGTATAGTGAATAAGTGAAAAATATTTATTTGTGGGATTCAGTATAATTTAGTCAAAAGACGAAAAGAAAATCTTTGGTATTTTTTCTCTAGTATTTGGATCTGAGTTTCTCTGTGGCTCAAACTGGCTTAAAAAACAAGTTTTTTCTGTTTAACAATTTGGTTTATTTTTCATTCCACTTGTCTTTCCCTTATATATTTATCCTTTCTTGTATTCCCTTTATTTACATTTTCAGTTTTTGGTGATAAAATCATCAGTGTTTAATAAATACCCATCCAATTTTTAAGATGTTAAGGTGACAAGCCAGGAAGTGCACTGTGATTTTAATGTGGTTGAGTTGATGAGCAAAACAAGCAATAAGTACTAGGGGTTTTATGAGGTTCTCAACCAGAATATTTTTGCAGTAATGAGGCCTAGCCCCATTGGCTAGTGCCTCCACAGTTTTCGTTAATCTTGGGCTGGCTGCCCTAAAGCCCGACATACACTGAAACAAGTTTCTGAAACAAAGTTTCCAAAACACATTTTTTGAAAATGTTTCTGAAACTTGTTTCAAAAAATAGAACAGTGTTCTAATCAGGGAAACTTGGTTTCTGAAACTTTTCAACACTGGAAACTTTTGTTTCTGAAACCATGTTTCGGTAACTTCAGTCTTGTTATGGAAAGTTTCTCTAGTGTATGCTGGGCTTAAAACTTTGTTAATGTAAAACCAAAAAATTTTTATTAATATGTGTTTGTCATGAAGTTAAAATTTTCCCTTTTAATATTCTTTTGTAAAAACAGATTATTTCTACAAAATGGATGCTCCTAAATCAGTATCAAGACCAAAGCGTTGGAGTGCTGAAGTAGAGGAAGCTTACAGGTTTCAGTTGGCTGGATATAGAGATGAAAATGAGTACACTAACATACAGAGAGTTGAAGAAGTAAGTGAGAGTGAGAAAAATAGGATCATATGAGGATCATGTGTCAAAGTAGGATCATATGGGGACAATGTGATAAAAATAGGATCATATGAGGATTCTGTGTCAAAAATAGGATCATATGAGGATTCTGTGTCAAAAATAGGATCATATGAGGATCCTGTGTCAAAAATAGGATCATATGAGGATCCTGTGTCAAAAGTAGGCTCATATGGGGACAATGTGATAAAAATAGGATCATTTGAGGATCCTGTGTCAAAAATAGGATCATATGGGTATCCTGTGACAAAAATAGATTGTATGGTGACAATGTGAGAAAAAATAGGATCATATGAGGATCCTGTGTCAAAAATAGGATCATATGAGTATCCTGTGTCAAAAATAGGATCATATGAGTATCCTGTGTCAAAAATGGGATCATATGGAGACCTGTGTCAAAAATAGGATCATATGAGGATACTGTGTCAAAAATAGGATCATATGGGGATCTGAGGGCATAATGTGTATTCTGACAGGATTATGTGGGATAATTTCACTTTGGCTAGCATTGGAGGTATGCCCTTTCCAGGCTTTTCTTACCTGTTCTAGAAGGGTGGCCTAACTACCTCTAGAGCAATATTAACGACTTTTATTCGTTTCCAGGTAGAAAGATGGCCTACAAACGGCTACGTCAAAAAGCTCAAGAGACGTGATGGAAATTATTACTATTTTGATCAGAATCGTGAATGCAGTGATAGTGATGTGCACAGAACGAAGATTTATGCTTATTAAGACGACTGACTTACTATTTATCTTCCTTTTCTGAGAGAAATTAATTGACTGGAAATTTGTTTTTTTAAATATCATAAAAAACATAGTATTGTACAGGTCTAACACGAGGTTTTTTATTACTTTTATGTAAATAAATCTATAACGCGTTGATAATATATATGGTTTTGTAGGTATATTAAATATACGTGTTGCTGTGAAATTCGAAAATAATAAGTATAGGTTAGTTAATTAATGGTCACTAGTGTGATATGGGATTTAACATCGCGAGTGAACTTAACAGCCACTCGATCGGAGCCCTAATTAAACATCTTATCCCATCTGATAAACGATAACATGTTTTTTCAGTGAATGTTCATTGTGAATGAATGGCTTTCATTGAAAGCCATTTGCTGTTTAAATTAGCAGTGTTATAACTCTTTTGTATGCATAGCGTGATAAGTAGTTATCCAAGTGGTTATCCCACTAGTTATTGCATACTAATGAACATTTTTACTCCACAATTTCCTTCTCTTCAAAGCCCTGCCCACTTGACGTCGTTTAAGACAACAATGAATTTTGGGTGTGTCATGGAATAAGATACGTTTTCTCGGACATTGATGGCTGAAAATACCGTTATATCATGTGGTTGTCATAACTAAACAACACTACAAGACTCAGTCTTGGACTGACCTGTACTGCACGTGCCATTGAACAATGGCAGAGTATTGTAGCACAATATGGCTGTCGATTGTTCCAAAGCTAAAAATGGCAAATGTAAACGCCGTGTAACATGTGGTAATTATCATTGTGGCAATTAGTTTCGCAAAACGAATTAAAAATAGTAACTGTAATTTGCAGTGTGACGTATGTTACGTCATAGATAGTGTTAAGTTAGAAGATTCTTAAACAGTGTTGACAGTTATTTGAAGTAGCCATTCATACGCCATTATTGAGAGGACTTTTTGACTTGTGTAAAGAGACTTGAGATATTTCGTGCATAAAATTTAGATTTAGTTAACAGCACGAAGCGAGACATGCTTTTTTGCATGACCAATGATTTTTCTTGAAAATAATTTTCTCAGAAATTATAATAGCTATAAACACTTTGCTGACCTGCCTGACCTTGCAAGAATGATTAGATTTTAGATTTATACTTTTTACGCTTTATTTTGCATCTCTTTTGGTCCTGTTTATTTTTTTTATATTAACTCTTTCCTGTCCGAATCGGTCTTTGGTATTTTATTCTGGTTATATTCATCTCTGGGGAAGCCCTCGGACAGGAATGAGTTATAAACTATCTGTCTATAACTCTTTTCCGTCCGAATCGTCTTTAGTATTTTATTCTGGCCAACGCCAGACAATTTATTCATCTCTGGGGAAGCCCTCGGACAGGAATGAGTTATAAGCTATCTCTCTATAATAATAGTTTACCGGTTTGTTTACTCAACGTCAAAACTAAAGCTGTTAAATAAACAAACGTGGAAATTTAGCATCTTTTAATAGTGGCAAGGTTTTCATTGGGTAAAATGTATTTTTGAAGGTGACCCGTGCAATAACTGACTGTGACAGGGGTGCCCTATTTCAAATATTTCTCCGCAGCTCCTGAAATTTTATTACTCTCCTCTGATCTGATTTCAAATCTGAGTCGAATCTTCTCGACTTCTTCGTCCCTGTTCATACTTCTCAAGTGTTCTTTCTTTTTCCAGAAATAAACGCGTCTTAAAATTTACGGCAGGTGCAGGGCACTTAGCCTGCGAACCAAAACATATTTTTCTGTTACGTGCCATGGGTTCGAAGGCTACAGGGTACTAGGATATCCCACTTTAAAAGACAGTACAATAATAATATGTTACACGCTGCAATGGTTCGTGCAACTTATCTCCCAACAGTATATTACGTCAATGCGCCGTTGACGACGTTAGCAGACAAAGTTGTATGAGAAATTCCACCATGCATGTCGCTTTGATGTGGCCTTTAGGGTCCTTCGCTAATAGCGAATCGCTATATAGATCGTCCCAAAACGTCAATCATTCCGTTTTCTAAACCTCCGGCAGTCAGTGACAACTTTCACAGTTTCACGTTCTTCTTTTCGTCTTTGACTTGGAACAAAGTGTCTGCGCATGCAGTCAGCACTCTTTTGTATTACACCAAGACTTCTTAGACTGGGGGTCAGCATGAGATATATCTTGCTTACTTTACGCTCTGTTCCAAAATATCCAAAGTGCTTAGTACTTTCAGTGCAAATGTGAATACTTAACGTCTTAACTGTTTCCGTCAATAGACCTGAAGCAGGCGCAGGGTGTCAGTCAACGAACTCCAGCTTGAATAAACTTGGCCGAAATGTCGCAACGATTGTCCCGGTATAAAGGGCGTCGCAATAAATGTACTTTACGAACAGCGCGCGAAGAATGCTCTATCACCGCACCGTTGCATATATAAACAATACAGCTATCTTGTGCACATTCGTTAACGGTTCTATACAATGCTAGTGTATCCGATATAGATTGTAAAGGTCGTTCCATTTTACCCCCAGACAGGAAATGATTTACACTCATCAAGTTATACATAGCTTGGGGGATGAAGATTTGACTCCGATAAAACTTTATTTCTTTGTTATTTCCAGTCCTTGAAAATATCTAGTTTAGTCCCATTACTTTTATATTAAGTTAAAGCTCAATGCTAAAGCAAAAATCGATGCTAAAACTACGAGTATTCTTGGTAAATTTGCAGAGATAAGTTTGCAAGTGTAATCTACATAACATTGCGTCGTTAATTAACACGTTTTGGGAGCCTGGGTCGTAGTTAATTGTGGCATGGAAGAAGTGTCTTTGTGTTGTGGTAGCGATCATGTTACGCTAGGATGACTAAACTGACGAGAAACTTCACTGCATTTTACTGCAACATGTCTTAAACGAGTTCACATTTTATCTGTACATAATATGGAGCTGGAAACTGGTCGAAATCTGGTATGTATTTGATGATTTTATAACCGTAATTCCAGTGACAATGTTGGAAATATCATAACACGTTCAACTACAGTGAATTATAATTTTCTCGGCTAAGTCATTAGTGCATCTCGTTTATAATTTTTTATATGTTTCCAGAGAACGTGTACACGAAAGAACTACGAGGATAATCTCGACGATGAGATTGAAGGCAAACGAACATTTAGTGTGCTAGAAAAGCTTCAAGATAAGAAATTTTATCAGACTTTTAATTTTGCTTCAGTTTTACCGAATGCAAATGGTACGTTGGTATGAACCAGGAAATATTATTTTAATATTCAATGGTAGAAGCTGCAGAAAATGGTAGATGGTGAGCTAACTGTCTTTGCTTTGTTTTTTAGATATTAATTTAAAGCATGTACAAGAACATGGCTTTGATGACCCATTTATATTCACGTCTTCTGAAGGCTTAGGAATGAGGTATATTTATCCACAGTTCATTCGGCTTTCTTGAATAAATATATAAACTAATGGCATTCACGACTTCTATCTCTATTCAACAAGCTAAATATTAAAAGCTTCTCCTGTTAACTACAGCTCTGTTCTTACCACCGTTAATAATATTTTCTGCTTTTAAGAATGCCGTCCACAGACTTCACTGTTGAAGATGTTAAACACCTTGTCGGTAGGTTCTTGGAGAAAAACTAAAAACTACACTACACTCGAAAATATTTCAAAACCTGGGTCCTATGTATTTAGAATTGGTTAAATTAAGACCTCTTTCCCCATTTTTCTTGTAATATATTTTAATTTTCTTGCTTGAAGGTTCAAGACGAGTTGTAGACGTTATTGATGTGAATACACAACAACAAATTGAGATGTCGATGATGCAGTTTGCTCGGTATTACGCTAACATGAATAGAGAGAAAATCTATAATGTTATCAGCCTTGAATTCAGTCATACTAAAATGGAAAACTATATACAAACACCGTTATTGGTAAGTGATTTATTCTTTATAAGAAAAAAACATTTTAATAATATAAAACAAATTGAATTTCTAACAGCGTTCGCAACAGAATCTTCTTTGGAAGGGGGGTTTCACTGGCAATATGCATTTCAGCTATTAAACGGTTAACGTGCAACCCAGTCGATCAAACACGTCCTAATATCTTCAAATTTACTGCTAGAGTTTCTATTTCACCACTTTTCAAGTTTTAACCACAAAATTTCGCCTCATAAAACGAATGTACCGGGCAGAATAAAGCTCACATGAGCCATGCGGGTGTGGATATGGTGTGTTTTTTAACAAAATTCAGTGATTTTATCTGAAAACCGTACGTTATTTAAACATTTCTGTTCAAATCTATCCATAATTGCACAGATTTTGTACTTTCTTTCTTTCTTTAGTTCTTATTTAACTAAACATTTCAATAACTGAAGCAATAAGATTGATATTCGCAACCAAAATTGATATACGTAACCAACGCCATTTACAAAGTGACCAAAAATTCCTGTTTTCTCCGAATCAAGCACAACCCTAATCGGCTTTCGGACCATCGTCGCGAAAATTCTCCGCGAAGAGGTTGAAAAAATGTAGAATTTTTGAAAACATACTCAGAGATTGCTAAATATTTAAAGTTTTGGGCAATTCTTGTGTGTAGTTCAGTTTAAAGTGCATCCTTCTCCTACACCCAACATTTCTGCAAGCAATTTACGTGATCCGCGTTGTATTTTTGATTCTATGTCGTTTATTCTCGTCGATAAAATCACCAAACATCGTAAGAAAGCTTTTAGGGAGGTTTATTTTGGATTTTAGGGTAAAATTGGGGCAGAAAGTTGTTCGGTTTGTTTGTCTAATTTAATTTTGTATCACGAAGTCTTATGATGACCATGTTGTTTCGTGGCCGTTTCAAGGGTGTTCCTTCCTTGCTTCCGGACTTCTTGCACAAATTCAGCTCGAAAACCCGATTTTGTTTTGATTTCGGTAATAATTCTAGTAGCAAAACATTTAATTGTACTTTTATAATATTGAAAGTTTTAAAGCTTTATAAAGGCCAGATTTTTGGGCCAACATTTGTCGTTTCAAATTCACAGCTGTTGGACATTTTAATATAGTGAAAAGCGAACGACAGTCAGTTGGCGAATGTCCCAAGAAATATGTACGACGGCGTTAGCTTCCCTCACTTGGCTCTCAATTGAATACTTCTAACAAACAGCAGCTAAAAATGAAGTCTTGAATCGTGTATTTAAAATAGTATTTAAAATATCGGTTGATGTTTTGCGTTTGTAAATGTCCGTTGAGGCATTGACTGTTAGTTCAATTCGACCCTTCGCGCTTGGCCTTCCTCTCGGCGTGCACAAAATGTCAATAACGAATCATGCTCTTTCTCGTTTCCACGCTAAATTACGACATTCGTTTGGCGTTGATCTAGTTTTAAAGCGATGAAAATAAAGTTAGTTGATTATTATCTGTTAACTGTTTAGTAATGCGAAAGGGAGCTATTAAAATGTGAAGGATATTAGCCGTTCTACGCCGGTTGTATTAAAAATATTTCCCCATATTTATTCCACACTGCATGTGAATGCACAAGTGCACGTAATTGCTACACCGAGTTATAAACCAATGAGCCAAGCTAACAGCGTGTCACGAGGTCCTGATATACTGCAAGGTTAAAATGCTTTATTTTCTTGCCAAACAAAAACTTAAACTGATCAGTTGGATTCCGTTTTGTTTGCCGTATATATTGTTCTCCAGACACGCAGTTCATTTTGGCCGTGATAATAGCAGCCTACTTGATCAGGAAGCGACAATTAAGCATGCAGGAATATCTTGCAGTTAACATGTCATTTTATTCTATTATGTATGACAGATATTTCTGGCTTAGAGCCTTAGAATGCAATCCACCGTCTCTATGTTTCCCCTTTGTGCAGTACATGTGTTATCGTTTCCAGTATGGAATATTTACCTATATTTTTCTATAGTGATACATGAATATTTAATTTAACCCTAAAGAGATAGTGTTTTGTAGCTATAAACGCGGTGTAAAGCTTTCACTTTACAGTATTAACACACACCATATTGTTCATGCAGGTTGCCAGCTTTGTTGCGTCGTTCTTCATAGTATTAATAGCCACTGCATGACATTGCCAAATGGCCAATCCTGCATTGTTTATTAACATCTAGGTGGAGCAGCGAGCGCTATATCTACTGGTGTTTACTGTCTCTTTGGCTTTTGACTCTTTTACTTCGTATTAAACTAAAATAGTTTCATTGAGGACCGCTTTGTCTTATCGTTTATGAAGTATTGATCCACTCATTTAGTTGCAAGATAATTAAAACACTGACAGTTGTTCATCATTGAAGTGTTATTTAATTCACAAAGACCTTCCTAGAAAAAAACAACTAACCACAGGCACAGCAGAACGCGACTTCAACCTTATATTATTCTTCACTGTCTCTCTAAATATTTTCTTAGTTTAGTATTTCGACATAACTTAATCAGTTAGCCGTTTCCCCTACTGGGGTTTTCAAGCCATGCTTAAAGCAGCTATTATTAGTATGCTCTTTAGTAGAAAATCCTCAATTCATTGCAAGTTCTAAACTAAAACGCACAATCCTTTCATTTCGTTCTCATAATTTTACGGCTTTGTCGGCTTGTCAAATTGAGAGTACAGAGCGCCATCTACTGTAGTTTGTCGTTGATAGACGCCGTAATAATTCAACTTCTTCAAGTCAATGTCAACTGACTATGTGCTTGCCTTTGGCATATTTTTCATCATGGCAAGCAATCCACAATTATTTTTAAATTTAATTTCATTCTTTATTTTTGGCGTTCTGGTATATGTTTCTTTGCAATGAATTGTCTTTTGCTATCGCAAAAGATACCCGACTTTAAAATACCTTATGCAATATTAAGTATAATGCTGCTATTAATAATTAAGTATAAATCCTGCTATTACATCAAGGCAGTTTCTTACAAATTTTTTTTACCAGCACTCGTTGGCTAGTCTTATAAACACATACAAGATCCGATGGACGTTCCTTGTTCTGCTCGTATATACACGAACCCTCTCTGACCAAGCACGAGAAAATCAAGTTAAACATCTTGTTGTAATGTTATTCTTATATTTTTAATAACACTCCCAGTTTTTAACCTCTTTTAGTTTATATTTCATGAGATTGATATTCCAAGAAATTTTTAACGCCTGAATTCAACCCATGCTTGCTTTTGTTAAAAATTTCGTTTTAAAAATAAGACGTTTTTAAATCAGGTGTGATGACTAATAGCAAACGTAAATTATTATATTACTATCGTAAAGAAATGCTTGTCTGTTTAAAAAATAGAAATATTAAATGATAGCTTGACGTATATATATATATACACGCACATATGTTTCATTATTATTTCAGTAAACTATATGGTTATTACGGGTAAAATCTTGGCATGGGACCAACGCAACAATCAGTTGGATTTTTTTTAAATTATCTTCATATTTACTGCAACTAGTCATTTGAACAAGATTTTGTTTTTACAAATATTGACGCTGTGTGTTAGTATTTTTTTAAGATAGAGTTCTTTATCTCTCCTAAACTATAACGTTTCTTTAAATTCTGTTCATGATTTATGTTCATTTAGCGCGTACGGTAAATGCGGTTACATCATCTTTAGTAACACTACAATTCACAATTAAACATCCAGTCACCTCCATTAGACGGTAACATCAATAAATCAGTTTGCATGCGATACATGGCGTATTTACCCTGGACTAAATATAATTCTTAAAGTGAATTGATTAAGTTTGATTTTGTTATTTACTTAGAAACTATTTAAATCTGTGACCAAAATAAACCTATAGACCCACGTTCAACCACAGTTCAAATACAGAATATTGCGTTATATCGAAGCAACTTCAAGTAATTTATGATTATTTGCATCTGGCAAAATGGTGTGACTATATATAGTCGGCTGAATGATATTAACGATTGTTTAAAATATCTGGATTATTTGTAAATTTAAAATAATAAACTAAAATTAATCTAATGTATAACACTTTGGGAAACGATCTCGTCAGGAAACTTTATATTTAATAGCTTCATTTTTCAGTATATTTTAATATACTGACTTCAACTAGGTGTTGTGTTAGAAATTCGAACATTTATAAAGAGAGGTGACAATTTGGTGTATCACTCAGCCAAGAGCACGTTTTGACTCATCATTATCATGAGATTTCTCGACCCTTGGTCAGAAGTGTCCCAACATGTGTATCCGTGTAGTGATCTTTGTAAACGAACCTTGTGAAGAACCCACAAGGCTGTCAATAGGCTCATAGGGTCTTTTGTTTTATAAGTTCTAGTATTAACGTCTTATAGTTTGAGGTATTGGTGTCCGCTCATGTTTCCTGTCAGCATATAAAGATCTTGCTCATCCATACCACTGTAAACAACATCGTGCTTTCAATCATTAAATCTTGCGCTTCAAGTCAGTCAGAAAGTAGAAAGTCTTACTATAAAAGATACAAGAAAACAAATTAGTCTAATTTTGTTTATGAATGTTTACAAAGAGATTCGCTTTTTTTATACGTCCAAACGCCGCTTTAACTACATCTTGTACGCAAACGCTACCACTTAGGAAGCTCATATGACTACAGTTTACACCCTTAGCTCTCCATTCAGGCCTCAGTAGCTCAATGGTTAGAGTATTTAACTGGTTATTAGAATGTTTCAGGTTTGATTCGGCTTAGAAATATTCTCTGAGTATTCGAGCTTGACGAAATGGTCTTCCTAGCGTCTTTCATCAATCTTAGTGAACTCAGAACTTGCCGCTAATGTTGTCGATCAGAGTGGATTATGAAATCAGTTCATTTGATGTAGAAATACGCTGTATTCTATACTCAGTGCTCACATGTAGAAACGAGAAGATGAAAAATAACAACCATGAATTATGAAATTGATATGGGATATAATAACCAGACAGCTGGTCGCCAGGTTGATGTCGTCTATATTCTTGCTCACTCACAGCTCTATTCTTGTGCTTCAGAAAATTACTACACTGCACAAGTAATGCACTGTTCTTCTTGGAAGTTAGGAAAGTATAGAAGAAATGACTCTACATTTGCAATTTATGGTTCTTCTTGGAAGAATTGGAACTATGTATTTGTCTAAGCTTTATGTAAATTAGAGCATAAGTACTATTTGGATTGCGTTTAGAATTCGAACACGTTGCACGTGAATGTAGTTGAAGCTAATTTGACACCCAAGCCTACTAAATATCGAAGGTGGTTCTTTTCTGACAGATTGTATTAGAGCGGTTGCTTCCAAAATAAGGTTCTCATTAAATTTCTTTTCATTTGTTTGTGTTGCTCACATTGACAAAGCCGAATACCAAATAGCTCAGAGCAATTTGATGCTGTCCACATTGTGCAGGAGACTTCATGTTTCCCGACGAAGAACATATTACATAATATCGACTCATTCTTTTATCGACTGAAGTCTTGATAATCTCACTTTGGTTGACTCATTTTGCCTTGTCAAGCTGTTCTACCAGTAAAATGAAAAGGTGGTTAACTGTAGAGATTTTTAACAATGAGAAATACTAACGTTTCGGGTGAAGTCCTTTGAATAAAGCGTGATGAAATGTTGTTTTACTCCAATGAAGAGCCCCGCACGGAACATCAGTATTTCGTTCTTAAAAAACTAAACAGTTCACCATCTTTTTATTTTGCTCTATTGAAAACAATGCGTACGCAGCACTCTACTTTCCTTGTTGTAGCCCTTAAGCTGTTTGGATTGAGCTCACTACATTACTTCCGAAGATAATCGCATATTTTTCACAAGGTGTGATTGTTTATAAAACTGGTTAAGCCCAAAGCTATAAATTAAAACCCAAACAACGACACATTAATACGCCGTATAGAAAACTACTGAACTGGCCAGAGCGCACAATACTTACTCTTTGCCCCTGACGATTTACTGTGATACACAACTGCTACTCGAAACAGCAGTATTCCGTTCTCTATTAAAAATGTCGGCAATTCATTTACTCATTCCTGTCCGAGGGCTTCCCCAGAGATGAATAAAATCGTCTGGCGTTAGCAATTTGGACAGGAAAGAGTTAGAGATATAGTTTATAACTCATTCCTGTCCGAGGGCTTCCCCAGAGATGAATAAAATCGTCTGGCGTTAGCCAGAATAAAATACTAAAGACCAATTCGGACAGGAAAGAGTTAAACTCAAGCTTTCTTGTACATCATCTCGTATAAATACACTACCTGCATAGCTTTCTAGTTTTATGTTAGCTGCAGTCGATCTAGACGAGGTATTCTAAGCTATATTCTAGTGCATTTCAAACACGGCTTATGAATCTTCTGGAATACAAACAGAAAGTTGCTCACCCGACTGTGAAAAATGCCATTAACGGAAGATACAGCTGAGAGAAAGATGAACCAGTCGATTATAAAGCACCCCATGATCCTCCTAATCGCTTCGTCCTTGCTTTCAAATACGTCTGCTTAAATGAACGTGATACTGGCCATCTCTGAATACTTTACAAGCCAGGAGAACAACATGGGATGAAAGTCAATCTAAATAGAGCGATGAACGCTGACCATAATTGCTCCCCTCAGGTTTGCTTCACTTGATTGCATATTTTATTGATTTCCACCTTTCGCATTTCTCCTCACTTCCACACAAGACAGAATGCGGTATCAAGCGCAATAAGCTTTTGAAAGCTTTCCGTTGAGAATGCGTTCTGATTCTATTGCGTACACGTTCAATTAGAACGAGAAAAATCCGTTCTAAAAATCCGATAAAGATTTATTCCAATCTAGGGGAAGTGTTAACTGAGACGTATTTGTTGCGCAACTTTGCAAGGTTTCCATGGTAATGAATATGAGATTAAACATGCCTAAAGGTGCGCTATATATCTCAGTTCTCACTGAGCCATGCGCAGCGAGCGGAGTTAGAGTTTGTTTATTCAACGATGCAAAACATACACCACTCTACATTTTGGGTTATACACAGACCTAGTAGTTAAATTGAGAAATGTTTACAATAGAAAAAGGATGTAATTCATGAAATATGAAGCCCATTCCCCATCACTGCAGGCTTGTCATTGACAAGGTCACGAACTGTGATATCCCACTGCAGGGTGCGTCAAAATGCGCGTACACTGCAGCGTGATTTCCGTGCGTTATTAACGAGCTTTAGACTGGTGAAGCGAGTATTAGTGTACGACGTAATATTCCTTTGTTGTACATGCTGCGCCATCTTGTTTTGGTAGAGGAGTGATAATTACTCGGGCTACCTATGGTTAGCCAGCGCAGCTATACTTCCAGTGAGTCGTTATAGCAACGTGACTGAGAGGACTGAGTGAGGCCGTGAGGCATGTTGTAAGTTCTTTGCTCCTTTCACTTTTGGAGTTGGACAAAAAGTTGAACAGCTTTGCCTTCTGATCAAGGTGTTCTTGCACGTTGTTGGTAGATTTTGAAAGTGACTGACTGACTTTGTCATTAAACAGCGATCAGATGTTGCTAACAACTGTCGTGATCGTAAATATGTTCACCAGTGTGAAGTTTGCACCACATTCAGCCTTCGATTCAGGCTCCGCGTGCTTGCCCTTGTTATTGTGAAAAATGTTAAATGTTTGCTTCTGAGAGGCGCCTGTAATTGTAAATAGGGTCGTAACTATACTGCGGTACACATAAAACTGCTGTACGATCACTAGAAGGTTGCAGGTTCTATCCATGTCTGAGGCTTAGACACATTAATTTAAGAGCACTTGCACTTATTCCCTTGGTGGAGGACAAATGCTTCTCAACAATGAAATTTTGATTAATAATTTGTTCTGTTGAACGTTCGGGACTTTGAAGTTGTGCTCTAGATAAGAATCGTTTTGACGTCATCTTCAATCTAATCTAACCCCTGACAAACTGCCGCGGGTAATCATTTCCTGTCCCTATTTGACCTAAGATTTTTCCTCTGTTTCGCCTCTGACTTAAACAAATCTTGCTCTGATGAATGCCTGAAGTCAACCAAGCTCGAAAGCTCAGCAATAAATGATAAACGGTGTTATGCAAACATTTAAATAATTTTGTGTATAGATTGACCAGGCGGAGAGCGTAATCTATTGATGCATATAAGAGCCCAGCATAAAACACGAAGATCTAACGATTTAAGATCTAACGTTTCGTTGTATTAACGTACGACATCTTTAGAGACTCAATTACAATCACAGTAAAACTAGATATTTGAATTTACATAACCAATAAAAAGCGAGAATAAAATAAGCTTATAGTAAAATAATAAAGGTGAGAAAAGAGGAAGGATTTTTAAGGAATTCAAAGAATTAATTAAATTTCTTATAATTAAACCTCCCAAACCCAAAGTGTTTGAGTACTCCTTATATTTTAGGTTCGTCAACTAGATTGGGTGGACAATGTTTGGCCCAAAGAACTTATACGACAACAAACAGAGTCCACTAATAATATGGATGACATGAAGTACCCAAAAGTTAGAAAGTAAGTTGCTTAGTCGTCCACATACATTACTTTGGCATTCCTAAATTGTTTCTTTGACTTTCTGAGCTGTTTGTGTCGGTGGCGTCTGGTGTTACTCTGATCAAGGCCAGGGCTTTGCTCGAAACGTCGGTGATTGCGTTATCAAAAATAGTCTCAGCAGTTTACCATCTTTTCAGTTTGCTCTATCTAAAACACCGCCTACATTGACTACACAACACTTTAACCAGTTACTTTTAACCAAACGAAATTTATTCAACTTCAAACAACTATCTATCTAGTGTTTCTAACAAGTGTCTATTAACTTTTAGATTTTTTTTCTTGGAGTAGCATTCAATAATGTTTGGATTTATATATTTTATTTATTGATGCTGATATGTATTTTTCAGGTACGTGTTAATGAGTGTTCGTCATAGCTATACGGATTTTCACATTGATTTTTGTGGCTCGTCTGTTTGGTATCACATTGTCAGAGGAAAGAAGGTAAGCAGTAAGCAATGGTGATGTCATGGTTGTGTTATTGGTAGTGGTAATGTAGTCTGTGTAAGTAACCATAGCGGTAATTGTTACTGGTGGTATTGGTAATAATTGTCATTCCTGTCCGAGGGCTTCCCCAGAGGTGAATAAAATCGTCTGTGATGGTGGTTGTAGTGGTGGTGGTGGTGGTGGTGGTGGTGGTGTTGGTAGTGATTGTGGTGATGATAATGGTGCTAATGATAATAGTGTTGCTAATTGTGATGTTCTGAATTACTTTAGATTTTCTGGCTCATTCCTCCTACGGATGAAAACCTCGCTATCTATGAAGACTGGGTTCTTTCAGGCAAACAGCAGGATATTTTTCTGGGTGATAAAGTTGAAAAATGCGCCATTGTTGAACTAGGAGTTGGATATACTTTTCTTATGCCTTCAGGTATGGCGGCTTTGCTTAATATGCATTTAAACCAGAAATGGGTCTGATTAATCACAATGTATAAACGCAGCTTATTAGAAAGGAGTCTGTTTGTTTTGTTAGGTTGGATACACGCAGTGTACACCGCGGAGGATAGTTTGGTATTTGGTGGAAACTTTATTCATAACTACAACATTGAGAGACAGTTTAAGATATGTGATATAGAGGAACGCACTAGGGTAAGAGGGAATCTTTATACTCAGATAGGGGATAGAGGGAGATTAGAGGGGATTTAATACTCAGACATGGGATAGAGAGGAACACACGGGGATATAAGAGTGTGTCTTAATACTCAGACATGGGATAGAGAGGAACACTTGGGGATAAGAGGGAATCTTTATACTCAACTCGAGTGTTTGCATCAGGTTATATAAACACAGGGCATCCATTTTCTATTACTTAAATATAGATTTGGTTAGCCTTGATCCAACTTGTGACGTCACAAGCATAGTCCTTGCTAAAAATTTTCCAGAAAAGTTACAGTTTGCCTTTTGAATGAGAATATAAATAATTTCCAATCACGTCAAGACAAAATAAGCATACGTAACATTGTCAGCAATTTATGTATTTTTATATTATAAAGTATTTACAGTTTAGCGAATTTTATTATATAAAATAGAATGTTTTATTGATTTTTCCGCCACTAATAAAAGTGATAATCTCACATGTGTGATTATTTATGATAATCGCACATGTGACGATTATCGCTGAATCAGCATTATAGTTTAATACAATTTTTGCAAGGCAATAGGACAATTTTTTTATATAATAAACAGAACAATACATGGATGCTTGGAAATATGAAATTTATTTCTCGTGTTGACCAGGATATCTCACGAGTGAGCGAAGCGAACTCGTGAGATATCCTGGTCAACACTCAAAATAAATTTCATATTTCCGCACATCCATGTATTATTCTCTATATAATTCGTGTCTTTTACTTTAAGAAACAATTATTTTCTGATCTGGTTTTTTTTTCTTGCTAGGTTCCTAAAAAGTTTCGCTATCCGCTGTACACTGACATGATGTGGTACCTGGTGCAGAGGTATACTACTCTGCTTGAACGAGACAAGGAAGAACGAAGCAAGATAAACGGAACAACTGAGAACACGGAGAACAACAAGACAAAGAAGGATAATAGTGGGATCAAGAGGGTCACTAAAGGACAAGGAAACGACAAGAGAAAGAACGAGAACAGTCGAGGAGAAAATAAAGAAAATATGGAACAGACAGAAGGAACAAAAAAAGAAAAGAAAATTTTGAAAGTTTCAATGAAAGTGGAAGAGAAGAAAGTGGAAGAGAAGGAAGTGGAAGAGAAGGAAGTGGAAGAGAGGAATGAGGAGGAGAAGAAAGAGAATGGTGAAGTGGGCTCTCAAGATACTTCTAAAAAGGCCTGGAAACCAGTGTTCCTAGCATCACGTGAGGTAGATGGTCTACTGATGACTATTGACAGGATGAGAAAATGGAGCAAGACTAATGTCCCTGAAACAATCAAAGACCCAGATGATCTTCTTGATCGTTTAGAGGTATTTATCTTATTATTTTGTTTGTTTTTCCTTCAACTCTTTGCTCGCTTAGAAGCCGTGATTATTTTGTTGTTGTTGTTGTTGTTCGTCTTGTTCTTCTTCTTCTTCTCCTTTTTCTCCTTCGTCTTCCTCCTCCTCTTGTTGTCGTTGTTGTTGTTGTTGTTAGTATTATTATTATTAATAATATTATTATTGTTATTATTATGATTTAATAGTAATTTTTAAAGATAATGCTAGCAGTAATAACGATTAATGGTAGTAAAGGTGATTATTAATCTTGTATTAACTTGTGATGGAATAAATATCGCTAGTTAGGTTCTTCCTCGTATAACAGAGTCTGCGCATTTTCAGAGTGGGCTATATAGTCAAGTGACATATTCCGGTTGAAATTCACCTTCTGACCCGTGTCTTTAATCTATTCATTGTGATTGGCTAGTGCTTACGTTGGAGTTGTTCAGTTTGGTTCACGTATTGTGAAATTTGTCGTGAAATTACTTCTTATTTAAGATCACTGTTTATACCTTGTCGTGTGTGAGTATGGTTGATCAACTTTACTTCAAGGTAGGAGAATATTATTAACGTATGTTGGAGAAGACATCTGATTATTAACTTCGTCTCTCTTTCAATGAGCCATGTCTTTTATTACACACATTGCTTCTTACATTGCTTTCTATCTTTACGTTCTCATTCTCTTTAATACTTTGTCCAGTCGTCTTTCTTCTGTGTGCTTTCTTCTGAATTGTTAATTGGCCGTGGTTATCAAGGTCTATCACTGCTCATATGAAACACGTGCGACGGTGCGAGTGGTGTTTGTGCGGGAGAGGAATCGTTCGCGCGTGTAAATTATTCAGTCATATTGTACCCACTAGTAGGATAATCGTAAGTTAGTATACATTAATATTCACACACTCGTGTAGGCCGCTCTTCACTTGGGGTTGATTTTATTTTGCCTTCAATGGATCACCCCATTGTGGTTTCTATGACAGAAACTTGAACCTAGGCCAATTTATAAGAAACTTGAACCACAGTTAATAACTGTGATTGAACCTGGACCAATTTATAAGAAACTTGAAACTCTGGCTATGTTGATATTTAGAGTAATAATTAAACGAGGCACAGACAACGTGGAAGTTTCAGAGTCAGTTAATCACGTATAAAATGTTTAGTGTTAAGCTGTCGACGTGTTGATTCAGGTCTTTGTCCGTAACATGGACATTATCACTTTTATTAGTGTTAACGACAATAACAACATGTATTAAATTTGTGGTTGGTTCACATTGTGTTATCAAAACAAACTACATACCAGTCTCACGTTACTAAACACGGTTAAAGACACGAGACAGAGATATTTAGGGAGAGGTGGGGATTATTCGGGGGACCGGGTCAAAGTTGGCCATGTTTCCCATGCTTAAACTGACGCAACTACTGAGTTATTCCTGTCTCTTGCATGACCCAAGCAAATATAATTATTATTATTATTATTATTATTGTTATTAGGAATTATTGCAGCCGCAAGTGAACAACGACCGCGCATTGTTTGTGTCTGGCGAGCAGTACATGAAACAAATTATGGAAGATGATGAAGACGATATGGTAAGAAACACGCTACCACATACTCTACACACCACACCACACCACACCATACACACTCCACACCACACCACACTCTGCACAGACGCAGACGCACCACATATAGTGAAATAAAAGTAGCGTGCTGCGTAGGCAGTGTAGAAATATAATACGGTTAGATATACTGCCTACAGAGAACGTAGGAATCTAACGTTTCGAACGAAGGGCCTTCGCTCGAAACGTTGGATTCCTACGCACCACATATACCCTACACACCACCACACCACACACCACAATACACGTCACACCACAACGCACGACATCGCACACACACCACAACACACACCACACCACACATACAGACACCACACACACACGCAACACACACGCAACACACGCCACACCATACATACGACATCATACATCACACACAACACATGTACGACAGCATACATCACACACATAACACTCCTGCACAGTGCACACCACAAACACACCGTTAAGGATAAATTTGCAACAGTTTCCTACCTGATCTTGTAACCAAGTTATCAAGTAACTCTAATTGCTACATAAGTTATTGTTATCATTCTAGGTCAAAAAAAACCAAGACTATCCGACGGACTCGGAAGCCTGGATCGAGTCTTCGTCGTCGTCGCACAAGATGTCGTGCGTGTGATTCATGTCAGCGTGAGGACTGTGGCGAATGTAAGATGTGTAAAGATATGAAGAAATTTGGAGGTCCTGGTAGAATGAAGCAGACATGTTTGATGCGGCAGTGTGAAAACGTAAGTACGGTGCGTGAGCGCGCTTCCCAGTGGGTGAGTTGGTTCGTGCGTGCGAGGGAGGGAGGGAGGAATGGAGAGAGGGAGGGAGGGATGGGGGAGGGAGAGAGGGAGGGAGGGGAGGGAGGGAGGAAGGAAGGAACGGGGGAGAGAGCGCGCATTAATGCGTGGAAGCATCAACGAACGAAAGAAGGGAGGGGGAGGGAGAGAGGCGGGGAGGGGAACAGAAAATGGTAAATCAATGAATTGAATTTTTTTAACGTTCATTTCTACGTGATTTGTTTCAGCCAACATTACCAGTATGCGCAATGTGTGATGCATGTGAAACTCGTCATTCTGACGATGAAGATACGTTAATGGAATGTGTGAAATGTAGTTCTATTGTACATCCCACGTGCTTGCCACCTGAAGGTTATTTCTTTATTACTCCTGACGTCAACAACTGTTGGAAGTGTCCGAAATGTTGCGACGAAGCTACAGTAAGTATGATTGCAAGCCATTATTTATAATGACGCATCTTTATAGTTATCAATCTTAAGGAATCACAGCGTGCAAACCTCGTAAGTAAAAACGAAAATATCTAAACTCTGGTTAAAGCTATGAAGATAAAATTCACATCGCAGAAACGTATTAATAATGATGGTTTGTACTTTTGTAATTTTGTTTTGTGTAGGGAGAACCTTTTCTTGGTCAAGCACTGATTGCAAAGAGACCAGTTGACCAACTTCGGGTAAAATCTTCATTTAATACCTCTAAATTATGAGGTTGATCGATTGATTGCTCGTTTGTTTGTTTTGTTTTGTTTTGTTTTGGTGTTTGCGTGCTTGCTTGCTTGCTTGCTTGCTTTCTTTTTCTCTTTTTTTTTGCTGCCTAGCTTGCTTTTTGCCTCGCTTGTTAATCAATTAATGTCCAATCAAAATTGCTGGGCTTACACTAAGAGAAACTTCAACAATGTTCATCATGGATTTTTTTGTATTTATCACAATTCTTTGTTAATTTATTGTGGATTCTCTGTAGCCAAGTCATGCTGCAATGGCTCACAAAAGATCTTCATTGTCTAACTCGGTAAGTATCTTAACTCCAATTAGTTTTCTTTGGATAACTTTCTGTTTATTAAAAGTTTCTTCTTTTTCTTTATTACAGACTGCGAAAGCAAGACCACCTAAACGCAAGGTATTAGCAAAACACAAACACCCAATGTATAAATGGCTGCCAGCTTAATATTCGTTCGTTCCTGTACTGAGAATTCGAGACTGAATGCTTTGTCGTTGAGAATTCCCCCAATGTTTCTCTCTGCTCTTTTTCCTTCCTTCCTCTCCTTCCTCCCTTCCTTCTTTACCACAGCCTTCTTCTCTTTCTCTCCTTCTTCTTTTCTCTCTTTCGTTCTCCCTCCCTTTCCCTCTCCCTCCTTCTCTTCCCCGCTCCCTCCTTCTCTTCCTCACTCCCTCCTTCTCTTCCTCACTCCCTCCTTCTCTTCCTCGCTCCCTCCTTCTCTTCCTCACTCCCTCCTTCTCTTCCCCGCTCCCTCCTTCTCTTCCTCACTCCCTCCTTCTCTTCCTCGCTCCCTCCTTCTCTTCCTCGCTCCCTCCTTCTCTTCCTCGCTCCCTCCTTCTCTTCCTCACTCCCTCCTTCTCTTCCTCGCTCCCTCCTTCTCTTCCTCGCTCCCTCCTTCTCTTCCTCGCTCCCTCCTTCTCTTCCTCGCTCCCTCCTTCTCTTCCTCGCTCCCTCCTTCTCTTCCTCGCTCCCTCCTTCTCTTCCTCACTCCCTCCTTCTCTTCCTCGCTCCCTCCTTCTTCTCTTCTTGTCTCTCTCTCTCTCTCTGGTGTGTCGACATGAAGCAAAATAAACTCTGGCATTTCTTTTATGACGTAATGAGTTTATTTCCGTTTGTTTAGAGGGAAAGTGAAAATAGTGAGAGGGCAGATGAAGATGAGGAGGATGACGACAGCGATGACGACAGCAATGACGAAGACAGTGCTCCTCTTTCCTCATTGGCTAAAAAGACCAAGAAAGACGAATCTCCCCAGTCTCTTGAAATACCCTTCGTGCCTCCACAGGAAATCAGTCCTACCTATGTGGTCCGTCCTCGCCCCATTACTCCTCCGCCAGATAACCTGGTCCTCGAGACGGAGGCTTTTCACGTGATGAAGCGTGACGTATGGCTCAAAGTTTTCGAGTATCTCTCGCAAATCGAGCTGTGTACGTGTATGTGTGTGTCACGCACGTGGAACCGCTGGTGCATGGATAAACGGTTCTGGACCAAGATAAGGCTTCCCGTTAGTCGTCCGATTACAGCTTCGGCGTTGTTCGGTGTTGTTCGTCGACAGCCGCTGCAGCTCGACCTGAGTAATACCAATATAACTCAGCAACAACTGGCCTGGTTCCTCAGCCGCTTACCAAGACTGCGTGAACTGTTTCTTGGTGCGTCAACCTTTGCTACCGTGGGCGCATTCTCGCGCGTCACGTGCCCACCAGTCAAAGTCCTGGATCTGAGTTGGTCGGAGAAGATTACGGATAACGTCATCGAGGAGTTATTAAAACCTTCAACCAACGGCAGGCGAGAGCGTCTTCCAGGGCCTGGGGAGAATGCCAGTCGTTTACGATTTCTGACTGATTTTCGCCTAGCTGGCTGTGAAGTGACGGACGCGAGCCTGCGAATCATCAAGCGGTATCTGTATTGCCTGTCTCGCCTCGACTTGAGTTACTGTATCTTAGTAACAGATGATGGCGTAGCAAGCCTGATGGAATCTGATTTCTCGCTGCACAAGAATATCAAGGAATTAAAACTGACAGGTTGTACTAACGTAACAGACACGTGTCTAGAAGCTTTGAAGAATGCTCCCAACCTCACCAAGATTGATTTGAGAAAATGCGAAAGAATAAACTCCAGCGCTTGTAATGAATTTGTTACACTTGGTGGAACTGCAACTGTACTAGTCGACACGTGAACATCGTCACGTAGTTAACGCGCACGTCATTACCTCGACACGTGATTGACTTAACACGTGATTATCTTACCACGTGATTGTCTTAGCACGTGATATTACTACCACATGATTGTTACATTAGCACGTGATTTTATTTCCACGTGATTGTTACATTCTTAGCACGTGATCGTTATAGCATGTGATTATTTTACCACGTGATCGTTATAGCACGTGAATCTTAAGCAACGGGTTGTTTGCGTGAAATGGAATATGTTTAAAGGGAAACACGTTAGAACAGTATCTTAGGTACGGAGTATTTTCACGCTTGTGTATTCCTCACTTGCTGCTGTCAAATATTTTTCATGTCGTTTATTCGTTATTTATTCATTGTAAACACTTGGTTTTTTAACCAAATAGCCAATTATGAAACTGTAATTTAAGTAAATCTGACCAATTGATGTATCTCCTGAAGTTATGACTCGGAGAGAAAACGCAGTCAGGGTTTTAAATGACTCAGGATATGAGTAACATTATCATTGTAAATTATTTCACTCAGCACTTTTCGTAAATTAAATTAGAAGTTTTTGATTAGAGTATACTGCACTGTTGTTGCTTTTTAGAAATAGTCTTCGTGTGCACCAAAGTAGTGAGAAGTATTTGAACATAAGAGAGCAAAATGTGAAATATTATTGTCCTTTCCGATGTGTTGGCTCATAGATAATGGAAGGGGAACTGGATAGGGAAACTTACGAAACCAGAAACGATGTTTGCACAACTTGCTATGGTAATTATACACTTATAAGCAGCTAATGTACCTAATGGGTGGTCCCACATGGCCAGGATGAGCTATTGCTGAAATTAAACAGTGTAATATCACTTCATGGTTCAGCAGTGTCTGATTTTAGCCATGTGGGACCACCCGTTAGATACATATTAGCCCCTTATAAGTGTGTAATTACCATAGCAAGTTGTGCAAACATCGTTTCCGGTTTCGTAAGTTTCCTATCCAGTTCCACTTCCATTATCTATGAATGGCTTAAGATTCATAAAATTCCTCCTCTTCTATCCTCGATAATATACATGAGAGCAACAAATGCTCTCTGTACATATGTTGGTTCAACAATCACCGAACTTAAAAACTATAAATCATATCCACGACCACCAACAAACATCCGAGGTAGCTCTACACTTTAATGCACGTATATAAAGTATATTTTGACAGCTCTCGTATTACATTCACAGATTACGTGAACAAAACCATGATTTTCACTTTTTCTTACTAAAAGTCATGGATCTTTCTCCAGATTTCATGTGAACTTTCGAACTAAAACGTTTAGTTTTCTCCGTCATTTTATTATAGGGATTAAAAATCTCTTTCTTTTGCTCAACGTCCTTCCCTGCAAAGTCTAAATTTGCTGACGAATAATCAAACGGAACGAACTGCGAGTTTCCTTTAGAGGTAAGATTGACTTGAGGCTTTTTGTTTCCCTTTTCATTTCTTTCTTTCTTTTTCTTGTTTTTCTTTGGCTCTCGTAAAGGAACATCTTCTTCTTCATCTTTCTCTAAACTACTCTCATGTTTTCTTTTTCTTGTTTCATCCTCAGTTGTCATTGTAACTTCTTCGTCAGCTGTCGTTTTCTTTATTTCTTCGCTCTTCGTCTTCCATTGTTGATTGATTTCTTCGCTGCTTTTCTTGTTCAATATTTCCTCGGGTTTCTTGGCAGGTAGGAAAGCCTGGAAAGGATTCTTAAACGATTCTTGGATAACCGTTGCCTTTTTCTCTCCTTCACTCAACTCTTTGTCTTCTCCACGGCAAGCAAACAAACTAATCTTTGGCTTCGCAATACGCACTGCAGGACCTGTGATGGGATATTTCTTGAACGCTACCATGGCTTCACATTTCATCTTCGTATCTAACAAAAAAAAATTGGAGTGTCACAAGCTGTTAGCACGCTGCCACTCACCACTGAAGTTAAGCCTAGTCGAATAGGGTTAGTACTTGGATGGGTGACGACCTTAGCTTCATGTGAGTAGAGTTGTTGCTTCTCTCCTGTGCCTCGAGGATTTTTCACAGGGTTCTCCACTTTTCATCCCTCCGTAAAATCAACACCATAGTTCTTTCCAATTAGTTCCATGCAGAGGTGAGGGCCATTGAATTATGAATATCTAAATCCTGTCATATGTTACCCTCAATAGTCACCTCACTTTGCTCTCCTTCCCTTCGCTCCACTCATTTTCACGTCACATCACACCTCGCTTCAATCCACTTTACTCCAATCTACTTCACTTTATAAATGTAGGATAGGCCTAAAGGTGAAGTAATACGAGCAACAAATTGCTGCAACATTGTTGTGTTGCAAGTTGAAAAGCGTTGTCGCACGTATTACCACCCACCTCAAATATTGTCACGCAACAATGATTTTGTTGCAAGTTGAAACAGCATGTTGCAGCAAGTAAGAACTGGAGTCTACTTTTTTCAACAAATTTTTATCAACTTGCAACAAAATCATTGTTGTATGACAATGTTTAAGGTGGGTGGTATAATACGTGCAACAACGCTTTTCAACTTGGAACGCAACAATGTTGCGTTCAAAATTGAAGAAAAATGTTGCCCGTATTAACCTCACCTTTAAGTAGTCAACCAATGATATAATTTCAATTCTCATCATTTTAATAACACAAAGTGTTGTCTTACCATCATTTTTTTGCTTCTCAACAATTGTCACCACTTCCCTGACATCCAAGTTCACAATCGAATCAGAAGCTCGACCATTACTCGTTACGGAACTTCGGGTGGGTGTCGTCGGGCCATTTAACTTCGGATCGAGGTCTCGGGCCTGTACGACCAGCCGATGAATGACGTTGATATTCTGTCGCACTAAGCTTGGCACGGGGTTACAGCATGCTACTACACCTTGTGGTGCTTTGGGTAATACTTCAGCAATGCCAAACAACATATGATTAGGAAGAACATATGCATAACTTTCATCTTCAAGCCGAGCCATCTCGTCTCGCCATGCGTACAACAAACGGAAAGCCTCCAGCTGATTGGGATTCAACGCTTTCTTGTGTCTGTGGTAGAGTGCAAGGTACGAGTCGCTTGTGAAGATTGGTTTCTCATAGGTCTTCAGGCAAATGGTTTTACTTCTCTTGTAGACAGACTCGAGTAGATTATTGTGAATATTTCCTTTCGAGATGAGTTCGTTGCGCAGTCGATCATAAACGTACAGTAAGTAATGGGTGTCCTCTCTTGCATACAGAACCATTTCTGATGGCAGAGGACGGATGCGCCAATCAGCGAGCTGGTATTGCTTGTCTGCTGTGACGTCACAAAACTTCTTGAGCAGGAACGCGAGGGAGAAACGGGGATACTCGAGGACACGGGTGGCTTGGCCAGTGTCAAACATGTTGACTACATATAAGCCAAAATCACGTTGAAGCCAACCAATGTCCATATCAGCTCCGTGCAGAACCTAAAGAAAATATTTAGAATTAAACTAATCTTATTTATACTGGATAACTCTAGCAGTTATTATCTAACTGTTCTCCTTTAGAGATCTAGTAAGGGTCATTACTTATTGGTCCAGTGTTACTACAGGAGGAAACCAGAGTACCCAGGGGAACCTGTGGTGTTTGGTAGAGTCAAACTGGAAGCACTCTTCTCACATGCGGCCAAGGTGAAATTTTAATCTGATAACTGAACTGAGCAGGTAACTGATAGGTTGCAGAGATGAAAGGCACGTGCACTAACCACTGGGCCACCAACACCCCCTTCAATGTAGATTGGGTAAGCAAGATGAAATCTTTCTGTTAAGTTTGGGTATTTTGACTAAGTACTTTCTGACTAAAGTTGCTGTTTTTCCCGCCTCTTTAAAGTTTTTGAGTGCTTTTCTTGAAAATGAATGTGTCACATCAGGTAAGTGGAAAGTGTTTTTAGTTAGCATGGCTTGGCAGGCCAGAACTTAACTTTCTTTCACCACCAAAATGGACTTTTAGTATTTTACTCTGGCTAACTGTCACCAGATGATTTTACTTGTTGTAGGGAGAAATCTGATGGGGAAAGACTTAATCCTTTATTTTTGTTAAATTGACCGTACTGAAAAAGATGGCAACTTGTATATTTAACCACAATCCTTTGCATGCAGTAAATATTGTTTCTTGCAGAATTATTGGAAGATATGGTTATAAAACACTCAACTTTGGTAGGAATGAAGTTCTTGCTTGTTTAATCCATCTTAGCATGATAAACAATGTTTAGTTGTTATTTGAGCTGATTTGAAGTTGCAAAGCATTGTGGTTAAATGTACCACCACCATCTTTTTTGGTACTGTCAATTGTTGACTCAACATGGTTCTATTTATTTTACCTTTAATACTTTTGGATCTGTGAATACTTGATTTAGGATTGGTAATTCACTGCGTAATTCCAGAGTATCAATCAAATAATCTTCATCACGTGTTGAGATCTGCATCAGACAAACAATTCCATGGAACGAGCGAAACGAATGATGTTCAAGATCAATAGCAAACTCTGTAACACCTTTCAACACCGTGAGTAGGAGAGAAAGTTTTTCAACATTATCTACAAATATAAGGCTTGTTTCATTCAATGGTTTATACATCTGCGCTTCTTTTACATTTAAATCTTCCTTTTCTGCCTCAAATTCCTCCAATTCAAACTGATAAGGATGAGAATTACTTTGTTGGTTTTCAACATCAACTTTGTGTAAGCGTTGTTGATGAATAAAATTAGCCAATGCTGCTGGAACATCCTGATCATCGTCAGGTGTGTTTGTTTGAAATGCTGTGTATTCTTCCAAGGCTTTCAAAGCATTTGGTTTTTCTTTAATAATTGGTACAAAAGGAACATTGCTGTTGTCTGGCTTTTCTTTAAACTTCAGCTGAGGTCTCAAAATATTTTTAGCATGTAAAAACCGAAGCTTGTCTTCTTGTTGGTTGTTTCGATTGCTTGACTTGTTCCAACTTGATACCACTGGATTGCCTTGCTGCATTGAACGTGGTAAAACTGGCTTCTTATTCTTGCGTAGACCAGATGCTTCGTCTAAACACGAGTCAATCTGCTCAAGAAGTGTGTCATTGGCTTCAACTAAACATTCAAACATGTCATCAGTGTCCATGCTGTGAACAAAAGAAATATATGAATGTAGATATACAATGATCAATACTGTAAATTATTTGAATCTAACATTTTATTCCCCCTAATTAGCAATTAGAATTAGAGTAAGACATACAGTAGTTTGAAGCTACTCTGCCTTAATAGTTTTTTAACGTAGCTTCAAAAGTTACTAAATGTCAGGACTCAATGTTTTAACACTCTCATCTAGTGTCTTCCTCAGGGGTGATTGTTGTAACAATATTTGAACCAATTAAAGAACCCCCCCCCCCCTTCTAACCATTAGCAATCCATGGAATTACCTTGTTCTTTGAAAAGCCCCACTCAATTAATTGAGTAAGGAAGAGTCGAGCATTGTGAACTGAACTATTCCTTGCTTAATTTAGCTAGACTAACTGTTCAGGGGGGTGGGGGTGTATACTTGAATTCATCCCTACTGCTGGGTTGAATGCAATGTCATTGTGGCCATGTTGATTGGTAGGTATAAAAGAATATTATATTAGATGCTATTGTCCCTACCAACCAACATTGCCACTGTGTCTTTGGCCTTGGAATTTCAGGGGATTGATTGCAATCCACCAATCCCCCGCATAATAATGACCAGCCCTTACCATGCTAATATTAATATAATTACCTTGTCTCCTCGTCCAAATCTGAAGGCCATCCACACTTGACATGCTGAAACTTCATCAATCTTTCAACATTGCTCAACATTCTGTTGCCTTGAGATTTACAAAACTCTCTGAAATCATTGAAACTACTGTAGAACTCGAAATCATCTCCAGGATTGGGTAAGTTGTTGGCTTTTTGACTTGCTTTGACTAACTTACTGAAACATGTTTGAGTAAATGAAACTACATTAGGATAACCAGGTAGAAACTCTTCTTCTTCTTCAGTTTCATGAACGGATCCTGGAGTATCTTGTGCCATGGTTTTTCAGTGAATAGATCATCAACCTCACTCACGTGTATTCACACTGAAGGAAGAAGAAGACATCTTGAGCTCTGATTTCTGGTAAGTAATCTATATGCACAGCGGTATTACGATTTACCCAGGGGGGGTCACTTCACAAGAAAGATGTAACTGAAAGGATGAATATTGAAAGAAAAATTGATCGAAATTAAATATTACTACCATACAACGAATATAGAAGTATTTTTTATCTAAAACTATGAAAGTTTGCTATTTTAAATCTAATGGATAAGCTGGAAAAAAAAATTAGAATTAATTTAATATGTTTGGATTCCCCCCCTGACAGAGTGTAGAGTGGTTGTTTGTTCAATTTTCAAAAATTACCTCGTGGGATGGTTTCCCAGTTGGTCAAGGGAAGTTTACGGCGTAAATAAGGTAAATTCTCTTTTGGAGAATAATTTTGGGATGAACGCACAAAGGGAATAAAGATACGTTCTTTTCTAAACACATTTTGTTGCGAAGAATGGAAATATTTCTAGTGGTTTAAAGATGGCAACTAGAGCAGTGTTACGTTTGGCTTATGAATTGTGTGCTAAAGAACAATCTTTGTTATCATGGCGCTCTTTACGTGCTGCAGGGAACAGCAAGTTTCTGGCCAAACAACGGACGTTATCTTCTGTTAACTTCACAAGAACTTATGCTAGTGTAAGGACGATAACATTCTCTTCACATGCTGTACGAAACTGCCAAGTACGTTCTTTTAAAATAATATTTAATATCAATTATTTTGATTTTATCGATTTTATTTTGATCAGCACTGGCTTGTGCATTACCCCTATATGTACATCTCTATCCCTACATGTATACTTATATCCCTACATGTACACTTCTATCCCTACATGTAAACTTCTATCCCTACATGAACATTTATATCCCTACATATACACTTCTATCCCTACATCTACACTTCTATCCCTACATCTACACTTCTATCCCTACATCTACACTTCTATCCCTACATCTACACTTATATCCCTACATCTACACTTCTATCCACCATGATCCCACATGTACACCATATCCCCTGCATACACATCCTTACCCCTTATATGTATTCCTCTGTTTGTATACCATTATCCCTATGTGCACACCTCTATCCCTACATATACATATATATCCCTACATGCCCACATTCCCCCTAAATGTACACATATATCCCTACATGCCCACATTTATCCCTACATGCCCACATTTATCCCTACATGTACACATGTATCCATACATGTGCACATGTATCCCTACATGTACACATGTATCCATACATGTACACATGTATCCCTACATGTACACATGTATCCCTACATGTACACATGTATCCCTACATGTACATATGTATCCCTACATGTACACATGTATCCCTATATGTACTCCTTTATTCCTACATGTACACCTGTACACCCTATTAAACAGACATTGCTACTTTGAATTTTGTTTGTTATTGTTATTATTTTGTTAGGTTAGATTTCCTGCCAACTTTCAAGGTTTGTTCTAAATATTTAGTTGTAAAATAATTATTTAATAATAATTTAATTTCTGTCTATTGATCCAGGACACTGAGCTGAGCTGTTTGTTTTTATACATATTACTTTTCTTTCTAGTTTCCAAAGATGCTCTGCGTAATTTTGCTGAAAAGATCAACTGGTCTCTGTCAAGTGATGATTTGTTGATAAATGCTCTTACTCACAAGTCATTTGTTGCTCAAGACAGTGATGCTCTGGGTGCATCATTCAGTCATAATGAACGTCTTGTGTTTCTTGGTAAATTGAATTACCTACATCTACTTGCTATATTTAGCCAAAAAGTACACATTTTACACATGCTGTAGATTGTAATAATTTTATTAATTTAATTATCACAATTAAGCATTCAAATTTTGCCATAAAAAAATACCTAAATATTTTTGAGATTAGTTTAAAACAATCTCTCTTTTTTGTAGGCTATCAAACTGCATCAAGTTTTATTGCAGAGATATTATACTTCAAGTATACATCATTAACAGCTGATCAACTATGGCAAGAAGTTTTATTTTATTTTTTTTTTTTTTTTTTTTGTGGGGGAGGGGTGTGTAATGTTTTTATTTATTTATTTTATTTTTATTTACAAGTTTTGCCAAGAAATGGCAGGGACTACCCACAGAGGCAAGCTCCAATAACAGGGCTTGTTTGTAATTATTGTTTTGTGTTTTCTTACTATTAAAACATTGTAAGTCTATTACATGTATATTAATAAACTACTCTTCTAGGGATGTACAACATGGGTTATTACGAGAAGACTTGCTTGAAGAATGTGGAAGAAAACTTGGGCTACCTGATTTAATTTTTTCAAAGGTTTATTTTATTTTTATTTTACATCAAAAACAGCTAGCTCAGTGTATTATCATAGTTTTTCACATGGATGGCTTTGCTTTCATTTGTGTTCAAATGTCTAATATTTAGGATGAAATAAATAGTAAGATTATTGCTGAAGCTTTGCTGGCCATTGTTGGTTCACTCTACATGGATCAGGTAATTGACTACAACACAAACAATTCTTCTCAAGACTTCAGTATTCTGGATAATAAATTAACAGACCTGCCAACTCTCACGGTTTGACCGCGAGACTCCCGGTATCAGACAACTTCCCCCGGTCACCCGGTATGACTGCCACTTCACACGGCAAGTGAGAATTCTTAAAAATGCCAATAGAAATACTCTGAAAAATTAAAATAAAACATAAACTAAAGAAAAGCATCAATAGCACTTCGACTGAGGCACAGAACACCTGAATACAGTCTTAATCATTGCAATGCTTGACACTGTTTGGTCAGTGGGTGATAAAATTAAAAAAGTTCTGAGTTGTCAAAATCAAAATGGCGCAATTAAGTGGTGATGAAGATCGCATGCAGCAATCTCCAGGTTTGGCTGTCAATCTCCAGGTTTTTTATCAGTATATTTCAAAATCTCCAGATTTAGTGTTTGGTAAAGTTGGCAGGTCTGAATTAATATCAATAGACATTTCAAATAATATTATTATGGAACAGTGAACTTGGGTAGAGAATAATAATGGGGTGTTACTTCGAGTGGTGAACCATACCGAACAACTAGAGAAAACTCTACTTGGTGCCCAGTGTGGAGTTTTCTCTACTTGTCCATGCAGTATGGTTCATCACTTGGAGTAACACCTCATTATTATTAATAAACATCATTTAAATACTCATCTCTTAATGTACTTTATGTTTCAACCATTTACTTTATTCAAAAGACAGTAGCCTATATTAAATTGCTGTTAGAATTACAATACTTTTTATTATCATTTTTATTGTTACAGGCACCTGGTTTTGCTCGGCAGTTTGTTGAGAATTATTTAGTTCCTGATTTAACTGATGAAATGATTAAAGAAATCTGTCAACTAGAGCATCCTAAGTTTATGTTAAAACATTTAACTTCAAAAGAACATACTTTGAAAGCAAAGTAAGTGTTGGAACTTTTTTCATTTGAGAATATAGTGACTCAGCACCACCAGCAATAATTTACATGTAGGCACTCAAATAATTTACAGTACCATACATGTGTATATTTTTCTACCAATTTGTACTACAATATATCTATCCTTCCACTTTTTTAAGACTTTTAGAGAAACATTCAAAAAAGGACATTTATGGAGAAGAAACTGAGGAGTATAAAGTTGGAATATATAAACAGGATGAATTGCTTTGTGAAGGTAGGCACTAGCTGACGCAAACTAGATGATGAAACTACAGAGTAAATTTAAAATTCATCTTTAGTATATGATGTGTACTTCATATTTTTATTCTCTAGGACAAGGACATTTGCAGTTAATTGCTGAAAAGAATGTAAGTTTTAACTTTAGTGAGAAATTATTTGGAAATCTTAAAATTACTGAATGTAAACAAATACAGTATCTCTGAATTCATACTGTCTGGCTTTTGTATTTTTAAAGGCATGTCAAAAAGTTTTGATGGAGAATTATTCTGAAGATTTAAAGAAAGCCAGGTTTCCTTTGGAATATGAAGAATATACAACAGAAGATGAAGTCAATCTTGGCCTGCTCACTGAAGGAGTTAGAGTTGTTGAAATAGAAAAAGTATGAGTTGTGTTCTTGTTTTTTTATTTCTTTCAAACTGTTTGCTCGTTACCCTAGATTTTGGTTTGAGTATTGCCCTAGCGAACCAAAGGTACATAAACTGCCATTTGAAACTGATGATTTTTGAACTTGTAACCTCTACCCAACTTCTTTCATGTTCAAATTATATTGTAAACAAAGAGTAGATTCTTTCATAATTTTTCTTTAATTTTTTTGTCAAATATTAGGAAGATAGTGGGTTTGGATTTTCTATCAAAGGAGGTGAAATGAAAACACAAGAAAATAAGGAGTTTTTAAAATACAATTATTACTTCCCTCCATTTGTATCTTCTATTACTGATGGTGGGCCAGCAGAAAGGTAATATGCAATGTTTCATTGCGTACTTTCAATGCATTTTCCTAAAACCTGTTGTACAAAAATGCCTTTCTTAGGTGTGAGGATTTAAAAGTTGGAGATATAATACTTGCAATAAATGATAAGGTACAGCACCAAGTTTAATGCTAATAATTGTCATTTGTTGATTTCATTTATAGTCTAGCTGTTTCATTAATTATTTTGTCTACTGTAGAATATAAAAGGAATGAGCCATCACTCTGTGGTTAATTTACTTAATTCTTTAAAAGGTATAACGTTTTTATGCTACATTTAAACATTTTGTTATGCAAAATGCATAGCTGGCTAGGCAGGAATGGGTTAAACTAGAATCAACCATTATTGTTTCTTTATTTTATTTTGAAAAAGGGAAAGTCAAGTTTACTGTTAAATTCAGCAAGGAAGGTACAGTACTGTATAATTATGTATTTTCAGCTGAAAGTTAAATTTTTATTTAAACACGATTTGTTAGTTGAACTAGCTCAGCTGCTAGTAAACTTTCTAAAATTCCATTGTATTTTAGTATTGATAACCGATGAGTTGGAGACAAAGTTTTCCCAGTTTAAAGAAAAGAAGTTACTATCCCAACTGACCAACCCTGACTGGGCAGAATGGCATCATTCTCATTCAAAGGAAAACAGACAAGAGTATAAAAAAATTCTTGGAAAAGATAAAATTCAAGACTGATCTCCTGGAAAATGAACTAAGGTTAATTCTTAGCTGAATTATGGGAACTTGAAGGTTTATTTATTTGATATTTGCACAAGTGGATAAACCAAAGTACATTGACATGTAGTTCAACATAATTATTATGTACATGCATGTTAGAGTTTTAGACAGTCCAATGTTATTCTACATTGTTTCATAACTGTTAAGTGTGAGCAAAGTGCTACATGTTAGCTATGTGTTTAATTCCCAAATGTATTTTATGTAAATTATTAAAATAATTATCAAATAATGGATAATTATACTGTGTATTGATGTGGTATATTGGTATAATTTTGGATAATTATTGGTATTTTTATGATAGTGAATAAAACTAGACATTCTTTCTTAAAAATGTCAGAATCTTGCCTTTGGTACAATGTTAACTAAAGGTATAATAGTATAATATATTAACCCTTTCCCTACCATGGTGGCCTTTTAGTATTTTACTCTGGCTAATGCCAGATGGTTCTACTCATGAAGGAAAGAAGTCTAGTAGGGGAACTTGGGTTAATCATTTGGTACTAGCCAGAATAATTAAAGGTTCATTGGTCAGCGTTTTGTAAATAGAAACCTGATGGAAAAAACAATGTCTTCATTATTTTATTAACCTCACTTTATCTTACAGTCACACTTATTTCTTTGGTGGTAGACAACCATTAAAAACTCTACACTACAACTGATGTCAGCTAGAGAGACAAAAGCTACTTCTTAGCTAAGAGAAATAATAGTTGGTTGGGATTTTCTTTACATTTTGATTTAGTCAATCGAGTGATCCAAGTGGACTTTCCATTCTTCATAGAGAATGTCAAAAAAAACCGTAAGTGCTACTAATTAACAAAACTATCTAGTCCTATATCCACTGTATTTCTTGAAATTAATTTCTTAAATTATACCAATGTGTATGGAGTAATTCAGTTTTGTTAGTTTAATTATTTCTTGTATTCAATTCTCTCAACTTTCACTTCGTCGTCGACCAGTTGATAGACATATGTAACCACTGTCGAAGCTTGGATATCCATAAGAACAAAGGATGGTGTCACTTTCCTGAAAGAAAATTATTTTGTGAGGAAGTTAACAAAAATTAAGACAGAAGGGTATATAATAGGGAAAAAATAAATTGAGAACAAAAAATAAATAAGGGACAAATAAATGTTTTCAAAAAGTCAACAGAACATACCTTAGAAGAGCGTTGTAAGCTCCAGTTGCTGAACCTGGATTGATGTAAAATTTTCCTTCATGTTCATATGCATCAAACTATAAAATAATTAGTTATAATATCCTTCATAAAAATTATTCTATATACATCTAATGAGAATATGTAAATAAAAATTTAATTATTGGCAGCATTAATTCACACTATTCAATAGTGTGATATTTTCACTTTCACTTACTTTGTGTGTATGACCAAATATCAAAATATCGACATCTAATTGTCTTTGCACCTATAAAATAACAGTTATTACTCTTATGAAATACTGTACAGTACTCTATGTACTATACTGTATTATTTCATTCTTAGTCTCACTCTCCATACGTGTTAGCCTGAATGTATAGTGAATTAAAAGATGTTGATCAAACCATTGCTAGACTTTCTGGATCTCCCCAAGGCACAACTTGATGGCCATGGCAAATACCAATTTTGAACTGACCAACAGTCACGACTTTCTGCTCTGGATATGTCAGATTCTACAATGTAAAGAGATACAGAAAAATTGAAATCATTTATGGCCAAATGAAGGTGTTTAAAATTAATCTGAAATTATAATAGATAAATTAAATGATTATTAAACCTCGTCAAAGTCTCCTCGCACAACATGTACATCTCCAGCCAGTGTTTTGAGGTAATCGTAAGTCTCTTTTGTACACAAGTTTCCTGTGCAAAGAATATGTTGAATTTTTCCTGGTACCTAGGACAGAAATAATAATCTTGTTTGGTTATTCATCTTGACTAGGTTAAAACGTACATTTGGTTTTTGGTATTTTTTAATTTTTGCTAAGAAGCAACATTTGTGCACCCCCCACCCCCCAATATTATTTTCATACCAAGAGTTTCTTGAACTTTGCTGGCAGAGTGTTCTTTCTGTGAGGGATATGAAGATCTCCTAACACTAAAACTAACTAGAAAATTAAAAAAATGTTTAGATGCTTTTATACACAACAAAATGTGAACATATTTATATACTGAACACAAATATAATAATATATAATAATGCAGTAAAAATACGTCAATCTAAATTCATTAAACTGTGTTTAACACGAAAACTTTCAAAGACAAGATCTAAGACAACACAGCACAAGACAACTTTCTAGTAATTTTAATATTCTAACAAGTCTGAACTGGAACCATGGCATCACGTGACAAAAGTTCTAAGCAAATTTCGTCTCTTTCCTTCCCTAGATGTTATATCAACGCACACAAAAAGAAACCCTGAGGTTTTATAAACATTTTCCCAGCTCAATCACTCACCATTTTAAACAATATTGCTTTGTAAAACACAACTGAAACAGACCAAACTGAATGGACGTTTTCACTTTTAGGAAAAACACCGCTGGCCTATTGTAGCGAAGAAAGAAAACAAGCCTGTTCGCAGGTTAGATATTTTATTTTAGGAATATTTCTCAGAATTCTACACATAGCAGAATGTCCCCTCCCCCTCTCTGGTTCTAAGACGGATGCCGCGAATGTTTCGACTATTTAACATTATATCCAGTTATAGGGAGAACTTAACAGCTTTCTTGTGAGAATTATGAAAATTTATGTGAACCTCGTATCCGAGGTCTTTTTTGCTCCCCCCCCCCTAAATCAACTCAGCCCCCAATAGGTTTATTACAGTCTGAGAATTAATGAGGAATCATAATTTTTTTGTATATCTGCGATAATTTGAATGTACAGCAGTTTGATTTTCAATTTTACCAAAGAAATGAAGCTTGAATTTTCAAACTCTATCCGTTTTCATAAATGATTGTTCACACCAACCACCTACACAATCTGTTAATTGCCGTTGACTATTATTCTGTGTTTTATTTCAGGTTTATTGCGCTGTATAAACCTGCAATATAATATATGACTGCACGTACAACCATATGCAGTTTGTCAATTTCACCAGGAAATTTTGACCAATCCAGAACGACGTCATTTCCCGTATATGGTTACCGGAAGTCAATTAGTTTGAGTTGCATAATTTTCACGACTTGCCTGCAATTTCTGAATTTCGTACAATTCAAAGTTTGTATGTTGAACATTTGTGATCTGGTTTGTTCAATATTTGTACTTGAGTGCGTCTATTTTTTGAATTTTGACTTCTCCTTGTGAAAGATTAAAATGGATATGTGTCAAGCTCTGACAGAAATATCTTTAAGCCAATTCATGTGTGTATGATGAAGTAGAAGGTAGCCTACGTGTAAAAGGTGGACACAATATCCTTATGCCACCCAAACGAAGCAACGATGGAGAGAGAAACTCGAAGGTCACTGTACAAAAACCGAACTTGAAGAGAGGGAAAAAGCAGGGAAGAGAAAGAGGAAAAAGGCGAAAGGTAGGTTGAATAAAAACCAAGCATTATGTTTGAAGCAACTACTATTATTAGTACTTGCTGATACGGACTGTTTTATCAACAGGAAAATGCTGTATTGTGATTCAACGAACTATTTATTGAATACTTTATTGTCTTTATTAATGCTGCTATCAGCATGGCAAATATATCTTGGTGCAGTACAAAATCATTTGTTGTTGTTGAATGAAAGTAGAAAATGCATGTAAATATAAGAATGTTGCAAATTATAGGTGAGCTTATGTCACAAGACTTTTTGAACTCAAACAACGCACACAGATCTTGTCTACTTTTTACAAATATTGAAAGACTTCACAATTCTGTTTTAGTACTTTATTTACACACATCCTAAAATGTTCTACGAGAATATTTGCTACTGTTGTCACACCCTCAGTCAAAACCCTTTGAAGTTGGAAGGATCACGAAAAATATGATCTTGTTTTTATCTTAGTTTTGAGACCACGAGACAACGTATATTTCTTACCGGTGACGAGTGCGTTAAAATATTAAAACTAAGCTACTAATCTACTTTCGAAACTTGAAAGATAAGCACAAGCTTTGGTGAAAATTGACGGTTTACTCGAGTGTACGTCGTTAAATAAGGCCTTCAAGATCTTCAGAAAATATAGCCATAATTCCATAACAAACATCACTAAATGTTATCAAGCTGCAAAACTGCTTCAAATCTACACTCCAGAAAAATGAACTCAATTCAGAAATCAAAAGTTGTTCATTTATACTTCATTCTTGAGGCTAGACAATCCTTTATTCATTTTGCTGGCTTCTCTCAAACGTTCATCTACTAAAGGCATTTTTTTGGCAGATGGCTCATTTTAAAAGCAAAAACAATGAAGATCTTAATCTATGTGACCGATTTTTCGTGAAATATATCACAAGACTATTAAAACATCGCTCTTTTATTTTCTTGATTTGTAACATTTGTTCATCACGAGGTTTGAGAGTGAAAATATAGAGATAATTTTACTTCCGCCGGAAACTGGTAAAAATTTCAACTTCCTGTTTCGAAAATCAAGCGCTGGCCTATTTTGTAAAGAAGAACTTCTATTTTTCAGTTCAATCCTGAAGCTAAGATAGGTTCTAAGTTAATAACCATATTAACTTCGACTACATAACTATTAATAGTGACGGACATTGATGAATATTTGATAAATATATACATGCAGTATTATATTGTGTTTTTTGTTAGTTTCCGGTGGCTTCCCCAAATGAGTCCAGCGGTAAATCAAAAAGAGCACGCTCGAAACGTCTTCGTCTTAAAGTTCAAAACAATATGGCGGCTGCTTCAGATAGTGATGACAAAGACTCTGATCTTTCAAGCGATGATGAACGAGGTTTCTTTCAAATGGCAGAGTCTGATGAAGGTATTTATGCCAAATAAACATTTCTTTATAACACTTCCTATTAAAATAACGACTAGATGCTTCTTAAATCTGCAAGAAAACCGTTTGTTATTTATAGCCAGAATTTTATTAATTTTATCTGTTCAATTATAGCGTGTGTTCTGGGTAGTTATTCGTATTGGATGAGGGTTTTTACGTCACTTTATAAGTTTATCAGATTGTTTGTTTAGAGATGACAGCATGACAGTCACTGTGTCGCCTAAGGCATTGAAGCAATGATGAATACATTAGGCAAAAATGCATGGTTAGACACAAACCTTTTAGACTACACTCTCTCATGTCTCTCTCCACAATGTGACTCCATGTTGTCCTTGGCCTAGTTCTTCTTCCTCTCAGGCCTTCCACCTCATATGACATGCTTTTTTTCACCCAGTCACCATCATCTTTCTGTAATACATGCCCCAGCCAAAGGTTCAACGGTACAACCCTATGAATCCAGGGAGTCTTGTGTTAACTAATGTCTGAGGGGGGGGGGGGGAGGTTGTATGTTTTGAGTCTTTCCAATGAGGTGGGTGATGCTATTCTGAGCCTTAGGTGGGAGGTAGATTATTGTGTTTCATATTTTTCATGTACTGTATGTAAGTTTTTTTTTTAAAAAGATACTGAAGATGCGAGTGAAACAGACATGGCCAAACTTGAAGAAGAGTTTACTGAATTAAAAGAACAGTGAGTAGTTAACACTTGTTGTAATTTATAATTGTAATTATCGTACTTTGCTGCAAAGCAAAATATCAATGCCTGGAGATGCACTCGATTGAGTGTCAAAATACGTACAAGTATGGTTTGCCTTTGATCGTGCATGTGCATTTAATAAATACTGTATTCTAATTTGGTATTTCCTATAAAAGAGTTCACACTTTAAGCGTAGTTGATGTACAGCAGGTATTAAACAATGAAAGATAAAAGTACTTAGTCTGTGAAGCAAAAAAAATTACACGCAGTAGCACCGTAGTTATATGACACGTGCTCAGATTTAGTAGGTGTGTGAAAATGAGTCTCTGAGGAGCACTTTTTATAGAGCATGTCTGTTTTACTCCAGGCAAGGCCTGATATCAACATTGTCCCAGGCAAGGCCCGATATCAACATTGTCCCAGGCAAGGCCCGATATCAACATTGTCCCATCAAAGTCCCCAATGAACTTACCGTAGATGATAAAGTAATCTACTGTACCTACAGTATATGATAATTATTAGTATATTTATATTAAAAATGTTTTTAAAAGCTTTTTCTGTATGTTTTCATAGAGTCTATCAAGAAAAGCTTGGAAATTACAAGAAACATCTTCAGGAGTTGAATAATGGTAAGAAATTTTATTCACATTATGTTCACACGTCACATTATTTTCATGCTTGTTTTAAGGTCCTCATTTTATTCCCTTGTACAGTATCTTGGTAACCATGGATTCTGATATGGATTTTGCTTTTTATATTTGTATCTTTATAGGAAGTCAAGCTGATTATTTGAAGAGATTGAATCAACTAGAAAAAGAGAGAGATGATCGATTGTTTTTAGCTGGTACGTTTGCATGTGTAATATGTTATAAACAATGATTAGTTGTACATATGTACAGCTTGTGACCAAACTACATGAACTGTGTTGAATAAATGAAAACTGTGCGTTTCCTTGTCTTACTAATTTATTGGGGTTTTTTTTAAACTTATTTTGTAGAAGTTTGCAGATATTACGAGGTGAGTTTCCAAAATATGAGTTAGAATTTAACCTGATTCCTAAAGTGTAAGTCCTCTTGTTTTTAAAATGGTGTTCTTTTGCAGATTGAACTGATTAACAAAGAATGCGAAAATGAGAAGAAAACAGCTAAAGAGGAGTATGAGGTACAGCATTCATACCATAGAAGTTCCCTTGCAAGTAATTTCTTTACATTTTAATTTTACTCTGAAATTTTTAGAGCAAAAAGATTGAACTGAAGGAAACTCTTTTACACCAATTAAACGAAAAGATGAGGAGTTTAGAGGCAGAAAAAATCTCAATGGAATTAACAAATGGTATTTAATAATGAGAAAAAATATTTTGCTGATCTTTTCACACTTGTTTGCTATTGGCAACTTGGCCAATTGCTCTGATATATACCAGTATAATATTATATACATAATTTTATTTTCTAGATATATTGGAAATCAAACCTGCTGTTACAAGAAAGTTGCGACGTCGTCCTAATGACCCCCCTCCAGTTCCTGAAAATAACAAAAGACGCAGGAATTCTCCTGATATCCTTTTAGAATGATTTTTAAAAAAAAATTTTATTGCAATTATGGTTTTTGCTGATGGATTCCTCATTCTATTAATTTATTATTGAAATTGTGTTTATTAATCATTAACTTTATTCACCTCAAATAAACTTACTGCTGGATGACAGTGAGATGATGGCAGATTTGAAGGCTTTGAATAAATTGTACACACCACCAACTGAGGTAAGGATGGCCTTAGTCTTCACCCTTTCACTCCCACATACGGAATTTTCCATACTTAATTATTTTACTCTGTCTAATGCCAGATTATTTTACTCTGTCTAATGCCAGATTATTTTACTCTGTCTAACGCCAGATTATTTTACTCTGTCTAATGCCAGATTATTTTACTCTGTCTAATGCCAGATTATTTTACTCTGTCTAACGCCAGATTATTTTACTCTGTCTAACGCCAGATTATTTTACTCTGTCTAATGCCAGATTATTTTACTCTGTCTAATGCCAGACGATTTTACTCGTCAATGGGAGAGAGGTCTTGGAAAGTTGGGAGTGAAAGGGTTAGCTGGGAGCCAAATGCCAGAGTAATGGAGAGACTCCTAATTTGTTTTTATGCCTGGTATTCTTTTTTCTGTTTTTGTTTACTAAACCTATAGCCATTGAAAAATGGTACCAAAGCTAATACGAAAAACACCACGACCACCAATCAAATTACAAACAGCAGTAAGTAACATGATTGATCAGAGAAATTTTTCTATGGTTCTGTTCTAGTTTTTATTTAGTAAAGTAAGTTTTTTTCTTGACCTAATTGATTCACTAATCCTTTTAGCTTTATATTTTTTAGATACTCAAGTATCTGAAGGACCTGTTGCTCAGTACGATATTCGTATCGAAGATGGGAAGTTGTTTTATGACAGAAGATGGTTAGTGATCTGATGCATTCTAAACATCCTGTACTACAGTAGTTGCAATGTAACTATTGAGCACTTGTTTGCTCTATGACTATCTGTCTATGGTCGGCTTGAACTGTCGACACAATTTACAACTTGAACTTTGTTTACAATTCAGGTATCACCGAGGACAACAAGTTTACGTTGAATCAAAAGAAACTGGAAAGATCAGGTGACTATTGCTTGTAAAGTGCAGAAATAATACTAGTCATTATAAGCAGTCATTTTCTTATGTGTATTTTGACATTCTTTTAATGTTGGGGTTTTTTATGTAGTGGTGTTATTCATGCCATAGGTCCGAACGAGGTAATGACCTGTTTATATTATTTTAATTAATTATTATTTATATGTACTGGTATTATCATTAACACATCATTATCATCATCATTATCATCACCATCACCACCGTGATTACCATCACCACCATCTTCATCACCACCCTCATCACCACCTTCATCACCATCACCACCACCATTATCATCATCACCACCCTCATCACCACCACCATTATCATCACCATATTACCACCATTATTACCACCGTTTGCTGTGACCCACACATTGTGAAATTATTTATTCAATCTTACTATAACTAGTGCTTTGTTTTTTTTTAGATTTACATTAAGAAAACTAGTGATAACAGCAAGTTACGTATAAACATCACCCAACTACAGAAAGCAAAGTACACTATTCGACGTCGGAGTTCATGAAGTACTTTTTCACAGTCTCCACAACCTTGTATAAAAAGCTAGCTACTTGTAATATATTCATTAAACCATGACGAGTTTTACTAAAAAGATACTGAACTTCTTGTATAGTTATGGTTAATTGTTATTAATAATAAATGACCTAAATTATGGCCAAAATTTAATTTTTTTTATCTTTTCCAACTTTTAACATCATTTACAGTAATAGCGAAAATCTTCTGGTTTTTGGTAGCCGACTAGAAATGTATTTAATTGTTCTGAACCATGATATTTGTGCAATGTGCATGGAAAGGGAACAGTATTCTGAAAACGTTAGAGAAGTAAAAAGCTTCCAAATGGCAGTATTCATTATAATTTTAATCATGTTGGCTTGAAGCGATATTTTTCAAGTTTGCTTCTTGCGTGCGAAATTGACCACCAATCACGTGCATTCTTAAAGCTAAGCTGAAGCCAGGTTGACCTCGCATCCAAAATTAAGGATTATCCTTAATTGTCAACTCGCCTAGAATTAAGGATAATTTTAAATGAAAACTCATCCCCATACCCCAACCCCGAACCACAACCCCCCGGAAACCCTAAACCTAATCACAACCCTCCAGAAAAATATGCCCGGCCGCGCGGGCAGTCAATTCTGAAGAGTGGGGACTGGCGAAGAACGCACGTGGAAGCTGCATGGTTCATCAGGAAATGAATAATGGCTGAAGATTTGAGATCACAGTGGCTTATATTCGTAACTAAACATGTTCACAGTCTTACTGTTAAGTTTAAAAATGTCCACAGCGACAAAGAAAGGCTTCAGATTTGCTGGGAAACACTTCGGTAAGCTGATAAACACGTTCAAATTAAGTTAATTAAATATGCATAATTTGCTTGTAAATATGTATGACATTTCTTGAACTGTTCTGTAGTTTTGGGTAACTCTTCGTAAATAGTGACTTTGGAATGTTAATTGTTAGACCCTGGTTTTGTTAAAATAGCACAATGTGAATTGAAATGGTTGTAGTTTTGTCAAATTGTGTGAAACAGTGATTGACAACATGCACCTATCAATGTAAACCCCGCGGGGTTGGGGTGGTATATTTAATATTCCTGGGCATGATCACCTTTAATTGAGTAAGCAATTGAAAAAAATTCCTTTCCAAAGGTGGGGGGCGGGGGGGGGGGGGGGGGGGGTAGAATGTTTACACACAAATAACTAATGCATATATTTTGTTTATTTAATTAATTAATTAAATATAAATATATATCTTTTTAGGGGAGATCCCACATTAAATGGTATTGTTCACCAAATAAAGAATAAAATCAAAACGCAATGTGATAATTATGACACTGGTATGAGACATTCATTGGACAAAACTGTAGTCAGGTAGGTTAAGGGAGGTTATTGTTCGAGGGATGTTGTATCTAAGATAAAAAGGGGGCTATATATTTTGACAAGCTTATTCTATTTTTCTTCTTTTTTTAGGGGGGAAGGGGGTATTATTGGAATATACAGTAATATTATACTGCATGTGATTTAAATGGTACTTAGTAATTAATGTATAATTGAATAGCTGTGTATCGTACATGTAGTTCAGAAGAAGATAAACTTGTGTTACCAACCTTGGCCAAAGGCAGGCATTCAAAAATTTCAAATGGATCAGCTTTAATCCAGCTGAACTGCAGTAAATCTCAAGGTCGTTACCTGGAGGTAAACAGAACTGTAAATACAGTATATTTCGTGTTGTGATAAACTGCACTTGTACCCTTTCTTTTTGTGGTTTTCATATGTTTTACTGCAGTAATTGTTTAACAGGCAAAAGACCAAATCAAAGCTGGTGATGTATTAATCTTGGAAAAGCCTTATGCTGCTGTCCTTGTTCATGACAACCAACCTACCCATTGCTCTCATTGTTTTCAATTTCTACAGCAACAAGTGTTGTAAGTATCTGAACTAAGATCTTTTATAGTTTTAAAGAATGAGGTTGGTTGAATGGAAGATTCAGCACTGATTGTGTTCACTTTTTCAGTCTGTGTCAAACGTGCAAGCTCAAGTATTGCTCAGCTGCTTGCCAGAGAGATGCATGGAAGAAATATCACAAAGAAGAATGTTTTCTTAAACCATTACTGGAAATGGTACAACTACTTTTTCTATGTTAGATAATGATCACGTTTGTACCACACATCACACACGTACCTGCACACATGCATTACACAATTGAATTTAATCCAGTGCTAAACTCTGATCATACTGTAGTCCCTGGTCTGATGTTGACCAAATTTGACCATGGTTGTCTTTTGCTGTTATAGGTGGATATTTCATCTCACTTAGCATTGAGATTACTTTTAGTCACTGGACCTACGAGACTGATACGTAAGTAATAAACTTGCAATTTTTTTAACCAATTACAAAAATGTACTGTGTAATATAGGTTTTATAACATTTTCCAACCTACAAGTTGTCTTAAGTTCATAATAAATCATTTTGATCTGAAGCTTGGCCCAGAGACTCAGGTCAAATAATGAGTGCTTATTATTGTCATGTACTGTTTGCAGAGTTTACTCAAGAAGAAGACAAGGTACAAAGTGGAGTTTGCAAAGATTTGTCTCTCCCAGACAGAATACCTGGTTGTACAACTGATGGACTGTATCCAGGTATAATTATGGCCAATGATACATGTAGAAATATGTGCAAAGATAACTGGCTGGAGACCGGGGGGGGGGGGGGGGGGGGGGGGGTGGTCAGGCACAGCCAGGTCCCTGAAAATCTTTTGAATTATTAGGTCTCTGAAAGGGTATTTCTTGCATTTTGGCATTGTTTTTGTAATATCATCTGCATTGAGGCCTTACAGTATACTGTATATGTTGTATGAGGCCCTGGGGCAAATTGGCTCTCCTGCCCTCCTCTCTTGGTGGTCCTGGCCTATTCAGTGTATAATATGGATATCTCATTGGTTATCAGTTGATTAGCTGCAGGACTCTCCTAAATGACATTTCACCAGGAGATATCAGTATCTCTAATTAATTTGAATGTATTTCTAGGTGACTATGGATGTGTTTATAGCCTGGTTACCAACACTGAGCTTCAACCAACTGAAGCGTTGGTTGCATATGCATTGGTAAGTCGATGTGTAATCAGCTGAAAAGTTGACGTCAATTACGTGGCACCTGACTGTCCCCTGGTTAATAGCCTGCAAATACAGGTGTACTCTTGTGAGTGCGGGCTGGTGTGGAAAAGGACACAAAACAGCATATGGTGAACAATTGTTGCTAAAGGAACATTTTGGTCTTATTGTGACCTTTTAAAAGTAAAGTTAGAGCTTGACCTTTATTTAACTGCAAACATGCTAGGCTGGCTAGCAGAAATATAGTGTTCAATTATAGTGTTTAATCATTTTTTTGATTTTAGCAAACCAAATATAGTTTGCATATTAAGCACGTTTTCTGAGCCAATCTGAAGGAGACATTGGGGGAGAGGATGGAACTGCAATACCGCAAAAAAAAATGTAAAATACACAGAAGTGACTTGTAAATGAATAGAATACCGAAGCTCAGTACCGTCGAGAGGGGGGGTAGGTGGGGTAATTACCCCGGGGCCCGCTAAAAATTCAGTCTGTGAAGATATATCATATATTATAATAATTATCAAAAACTTACCGCTGGGGCCCAGTAAAACCTTGGTGGAGGGCCCTCGCGCAAATTATGACCCAGGGCCCATTCTGGCTCTCAACGGCCCTGTCGAAGCTGCTTGGATAGTTGGAGAATTTTTTTCATTATACTGTAGTAAATATATGATAAAAATTCTTTCATAGGATTCCGCCTTCATAACAGATATAGCTTTTGATTATACTTATGGACAACTAAAGCCCAAACTATGTGACGAGGACCCCGCAGACTGCTGTTGTTTGAATGGTGGAATTACAAAAGAATTAATGGGTTGTTTATTACTGCATCACATGCAACAAATGCCGTGTAATATTCACGCAGTTACTGCTGTTGTGTCAGTAAATGAGGAGTTGTCATCATCTGGAGTTAGGAGCAAGGAGCAAAAACGGATTGCAGCTGGCATTTATCCCACAGCTTCATTAATGAATCACGCCTGTGATCCTGATGTCATTGTGAGGTATGGTATTTTCATAATGAGTTCCGCGTTTTGATTGGTCCATTGATTTTCCCGCCTCACGCGCGGTGAAAGAGGTTTGGAGGGGGACTGGTACTTATTTGAAGTTGTATTGAGTTTATTCGTTTCCAGTCTTTTCTCGGGATTGTTATTTTGAAGTATGCTATTTCGGAATTTGTCGGTTCGGTAGCCTGTTGTTTCTTTTTATGAAAATGGTTGTCGTCTGCCGTTTTTGTTGAAACAAAGGAGCGAAATTCATTACTGAGATGTTCTAGACATCAAACACCATACGAAAAAACTTTGTAAAGGTGAGCAAGTGTTTTTTTTCCCAATTCTTTGAATTCTTCGAATGTTGTAGTACGATAAAGTTGTAATTTGGAATTTAATAGCGGTGTTTTCGAAAACTGTTCGTCGAGTGTAAAAAAAAACTATTGCCATTGAACACAATTTAATTGCATGAAATTTTGTACACAGAAGTCAAAATATGTGAGAATAAAGTTTTTCAGCGTTCGTTTGAATGTATATGTACAAGTTCAGTTCAAATTAAAATAATGTTTTGAAGTTATTCGTTCATGTAGACTGTTGCTTGCCGACATGCTACTGTAAAGATGAAAACAGTTGTTAGAAGTTTATGTTTCGGCAACTTTACAGGGTTTTTGTACTGGCCTCTGGTCTACCTAATTCTTGATGACTATCAGTATATTTACCGTAAATATTCATTGAATGTTTACCTGGACTTCGGTGACCAATATGTCCCCGAGCCCGGGCGTACTAAGAAAGCCCGGTGAGGGTACTAATCTCGACACGCATGGAGTCCATTTTACACGCGTGTAGAAATTAGCAAGCGAGACGTATTTACATATTAATTTGGCTGCTATTAGTATGCATGGGATGGTTTGATGTGGTAATGAACTGGTATAGCGTGGTGTGATAAATTTTAGCATGCTTATTTGACTTCCATTTTCCAAAGACAGGGACAAACACAGACCAAATCACGATTATGCGCAACATGAAAACAAATAGCTTATTCCATTAATTTTTTTAAACATTTTATTAGTTTTCTTGGTGGCAGTCTTGTGGTTCGTGCAACTCATAATATTAAACCAGGTGAAGAAATTGCACATTGTTATGGTGAGTTTTTTTTTATTTCCTTTTTTATTCTTAAACCATATTCCGACAATGATGTCCCGAAAACAAGCCCTGCTTCTTGAAATTAATTCCTCCCTTTTATCTTAGATGGAATCAGAATGCGGTGCGCGCGGGGGACTGGGATCTAGAATGCGGTGCCCGGAGACTGGGAACTAGAATTTGGTGTGCGCGGAGACTGGGAACTAGAATTTGCTGTGCGCGGAGAGAATTCGGCGTGCGCGGAGACTGGAAACTAGAATTCGGTGTGCGCGGAGACTGGGAACTAAACTTTACTATTGTTTTAAAATTCAATTTTGATGATGATTCATTTTAGGACCCAGTGCCAGTCGAATGACGAGAGAAGTTCGCCAAAGCCTTCTTCAAAAACAATATTTCTTCACTTGTGGCTGTTCAGCTTGTAAAAGGTAAAACCGGATGTGAATCGTGTTGAATATCTTGTATGCTGTTTTTAACATTGTTCTTTCTTCCTTTTCAAGTGATAAAGACTTGGAGGAACAGTATATATATGATGCAGTATTCTTGTGCCAGAAATGTTCCTACTCTGTTACTGTTAGTCAAGAAAATGGTAAAAACATTGGAAAATGTCAGAACAGCAAATGTGGCAGCGTAAAAGATTTCTCGTCTGAAGTAGACACTGTGAAAGATGCTCAGAAACTTTTTAATGAAGCAATTCTCTATCTTGAAGAGGGAAGTTGTCCAAAAAGCGTTGCTGTGTTGAAAGAATGTTTAAAGAAGCGGCAGAGCGTGCTTCAGAAATATGACAAAGACGTCGCCGAAACACACGATGCTTTAGCAAGGTCATTATCAACTTTCTCTTGAACTATTATTACTAGAATTCTTTTGCAATACTACAGCATCAAAAACTCAAAGCTGTATCATACTATTACCAATACGCAAGTCGTAATCCTTTCCCATCCGTGGGCTTTCCCTGTGACGAGTAAAATCGTCTGGCGTTAGCCAGAGTAAAATACATAAGACTTGAGAGTCTGATGTCGCCCAGAAAAAGTTGACTATCATCGTGAATCGTTTTCTCAGTGTATTGGCACCAGGATGTGAAATGAGATCTTCGAACATTTACAAAAGCAATAAAAAAAGGCCTCGGAGCCGGTACGGATGGTGGAGCTATAGCCCAACCACTTTTCTGCAAAGATAAAAATATTTTCAGTGGAGAACCTCGTGAGACCCTTCTTTTTAGCTGACGCTTTGCTTGCCAACCACTGTAAATCGCTGTGCGGTTTCTGAAAAACATCATTTAAGAAAAGTATTAAAAAGGCTATTAATAGAATTTTCTGTATGATTTTATCACTTTGATTTTTTAACTTGTTTTATTTAGATGTTACGCAACGCTCGGAGATTTCCGTCAAGCCTCGTTCCACTGCGAGCAGAGCACGGAGTCCGTCCGAAGACAATTTGGTGCAGAAAGTATTGAGTACGCCCATGAACTGCATAAATTTGGTCAGTTGTTATTCAATGGACGACAAGTGAGCAAGGCGAATTCAGTCATTGATAACGCCATTCGTTTATTGACTATTCATTATGGTGGCCAGTACAGCGATGTGGAGGAGTTACTTCAAATGAAGAAAACACTGAAAGGTTTCTTGTAAGGTAAAAAAATGTTGGCGTGAAATATTGAGAATAGTTTGAGAGACTTAGAGTCAGTTAGCGAGTTAAAAACACGTTAGCGAAGGTTAGGAATGCTCATTTCAGCCTCGACATGGAGATACACACGCCATGTTTCGTAGCCTCGTTCCCAGACTGTCTGTAAGCAGTTACGCTGAGATAGCGAAATAATTAGTGACCCTGGACTCAGGTGTCTGGGAGATTGGAACTGTAATCATCATAGTACTGTAGTAGTCCGCCGTGTACAACCAGGGCAAGTTATAGATAGCTGGTAGACCGTAAACTTTTAAATTATTTTTTTACTCTTCAAATGCTCAAATTAAACTTTCGTTTCCGATAAACATTTGCGAAAGGAACTCGAAAGGACAAAGCAGAGCGTTTTAACGATCTTTGCCCTCCGAATGCTACAAAACACTTCTAACTTGAAGACATCTTTTTAGCTGTCCGTGACAGTTGACTAACGTAAAACTAGATTTAGATATATTTACATACGGCAGACTTTATTTATTTAAAACATCATTACATACTCAAAGAAAGATTAAACTATTTTCTAGTTTAAACAACGGCGCAATTGTCTTTGAAGATTGACATACGTAACGTAACTAAAATCGATAAAACTTGGAAAAATCTTTACTTTGCTCCTTCTGTGGTATAATGTAACTAGACTATTAGCCATTTCGGAATTGCGCTAGAGACCTGGGAATAGCGAGGTTGACAATGCATCGTGGGGCTGTTTTTGGGGGGACGTGAACAACAAAGAACCCGTTCCCCAAAACAGTTCCATGATGCATTGTCAACCTTACTATCCAAGGTCTTTAGCGTAATTCCGAAATGGCTAATATATATTACATTATTTGGTTAAATAGAGGGTCTGGTTCATGGACCCTAGGAGTAATTACCCTGAGGGGCCAAGCCCGTACAAAATTCCGTCTATGAAGAAAATTATCATTTGTACATCTCATCATTTAATAATTTTTATTTAATTTTGAGTTTCTCGATGTATTTACACTGAGTTATAGAACAGGAAAACGAACAGTGTTCATAAAATAGTTCTCGTAAAATAATAGTTTATTTTTTGTTCTCTTAGTAACGATTTACGATCGTTTTTCGTAATCACATCACGTCGCCTAGTTTTCATTATAATTCATCTGTTCAAAGTTCGTTAAAGTGTTTTCTTGGCGTGGTGCATATACTCAACAATATTCTGGAAATGATTCTATCATCAACCTCATTCCCAGGGCCTTTTTGAAGTTAGGAGGGCGGGAAAAGGCCCTGGCATCGGCTGGTGGACTTTGCGTTTTCATTGATTGATTGCTTTTCTTAAACAAACCTCAGGAAATGTAATTATGCATAGTTTTGTGCCAGTTATAATAGCTTCAACGGAACCGCCCATTACAATGATTAAATTGCTAATTTATTACACCCAGTATTTCTGGGTGCTGTGACCAGCCGATGCAGGGCCTTCTCCCGCCCTCCCAATTTCAAAAAGGTCCTGGGAACGAGGTTGTTCTATCACGGCCTGAGAAACCAAGTCAAACTTTCTTTAACGTTGTATGTCTTGGGTGTGCTGTGGTTTGAAAGCTCCGATGACACAGGAGTGTGGTCTTCAGTCGCTGCTAGCTGAACGTCACGTGTCGTTTAGGATCAGGTTTAAAACGTCGCTTGTCGTTTAAGATTAGTTTTAAACGGCTTGACTTTCGTCTATTTCGTCTTCATAGCCGCTGCTTACGTCACAATCAATCATTTTGGGTTTATTAGTCTTGTCCCACTTTCTTGTTGTGCGGCAAATTTCGCATTTTTGATCCACAACTAAGTTGGCTTCAGAATCGCTTACCCCATATGCCGAAAGTGGACCATCATTATTCAGGAAGTCATAATGACGTTGGTCGTCATGGAAATGGCGTAGAGGATTCTCGGAATTGTTCAGCTTGGCTTCGTTAGTTTCCGGATGTTTAAAATTATCGTTGTCTGTTTCTGCGAAGTTCTGTGGGTTTATTGTGCTGTCATCGTATTTTGAATTCAATTGTTTGGTTTTGAACGTAAACACAATACAGTTAGCTACGAAGACCATAATTAGTATACACAGGAAACCCAAGAGAGCAAACATGACAAGTTCCATGGAGTTAAACGGTCTGGTTTCGCGAATGATCGTCGCGTTCTCGGCGAGTGCCGTCGTGACGGAGGGTTGAACTGACGGTGTTGCAGTTTGGGGAATAATTCGAGTGAGTCGATCAATCTCATCCCAAATACTTAGTGGACGAGACTTCATTATCGTTAAGTCTTTTTTGGAAGCTCGCGAACAGAAAAGTTTTTTTTGAAGAGAACCTAAAGAGTAGTAAGACTGCTCAACAAGAACCAATTCCTGGTTAAGATGGCGACTGATTTGATTGAGAATGTAACATCGGTTGAAACCAGACATGGATTTAAAAAACTTGAGCAAGTATCTAGGGAATAGTGCTTGAAGTCGTTGAATTTCTTCTTCTGAGAGCTTTTCCTTTCTATTGCGCTTGCGCTGTGTGTGCCCCGAGTCCTCGCCGACAAATGCCGACCATCCGATGACTTCAGCTTGCAGTAAGTTATTTAACTGAGAACGACGCATATGTTTGAACGACGCAGCGACATCCTCGCCGTTAACAGCCGTGTACTCTCCGGAATCCTGTCGGGACATCAACGAGAACGTTACTATGACAACATTATCGTTCTTAACTATATCTTCCTGCATCTTAACGACAAACTTGCCGCGAGGAATCACGGGAATTTTGTCGCCATTTTCGTTTCGTTTCCAGTTGCTGACAACCTCGGAAATCTTCCCGGATTTTGAGACTTCTTTGATATACAATAATGGTAGTTTGGTGTTGAATCTTTTTAACCATACTTTTAATGACATCAGTTTGCGCAGTCTGATCCCGAGACGGATATAAGTCTTGGTTGGTAAATGTCGTGATCTCACATTCGTACATTTTCCAGTAATGTCGTCCAGCGGTAATTCCTCAATAAGTGTTGCCATGGTTTCCTGAAGGGAAGCTTTGCTTGCTCGATATTGTTTAGATGTTTCTCCGTGAATTGCCATGGCAACGTTGGAAAGTATCAAGCACTGGTAGACTTTTGGAAGGTCGTTAAACAATCTTGAAACCTCGAAGTTCGTTGCTTGACGGATAACCGAAGTGTTGACGACAGATCCCGGGTTTGATGCACCTCGTAGACAAGGTAAATGTTGATGTGGTGCGTAAATAAGTTTTTCAACAATTGGAGAAATGTTTTCACCACTCTGCTTGAGAATGGATGAAAGGAGCGTGCACTGGCGGGAGACTGGAAACGTGCTTATGGCCTGTAGCATCCTACTTCGAAATTCAATAATGGTGTCAAGTTTTTGGGAAGAGTTTCTTGAATTGGCTGTATATTCCTGTATCGTACCTCCATTGGCGTTTCCTAAAGAGAAAACCAAATATTGATGGTGTTGCCATTGCTACAAATATTTCGCTACATGTTGCTACATACAGTAAAAACCCGCTAACAAGAACCTACCACTATTAAGAACCTCAGGCTGAAATTAAGAATTTATTTATATAAGAATATAATAACCTATCCCAGGCTAATTTGGTAAAATGTAGGTTCTTGTTAGCGGGTTTTTACTGTATTGCTATACATTGCTACTACAGATACAAATCGAAATATAGTAAGATTTGAGTACTACCGAAATTATTGAACGTGGTTTTCTAACGTTTCGAGCGAAGGCCCTTCGTCAGAGATAAACGTAAAGAGCTCTCTCCTCCGCAGAGGCTTCTATTCGCAGGCGCGCGGGCAATCGTAAGCCGTAGGAAGATAAACATGTGACCAAAAATAAGCCAATCAGCTAGCTACTACAGATACTTCGTTACAGATTGCTACAGATACTTCGCTAGAGAATCAGGTACATATTGCTACAGATACTTCGTTACAGTCTGCCACGTGCAGTACCACTGGTACTATATAGGATTACTGCTTGCATCGGCTCAAAAAGCTATTTAATACGCAGTGAAGGAAACCGGAGCACCTGGAGAAAGAGCTGACACAGGCAGTTACTTGTGCAATCAACAGCATGGCAATCAACTGCGGCCCTCAGCTGATGAAAGGCAGACTGCTAACACGACACCCACCCATCCATCCATCCATCCATCCATCCATCCATGCTAAGCTTGATGTGAGGCACAGCAAAAATAGAAAATACCTCACGAGTGGAATAGAGTTAAATCTCTTCACGAATCTCTAGTGTGAATGGAGTTAAACAAGGACGAGTTTGTTTGGCGTATTTTACTTCACGAGAACGTACAGTATATTTAATCACGAAGTTAATTTCCGCAGAAAAAAAATGGTTTCTACTTTCGGTTCTTTTTATTGAAACTGTTTGAAACAATGTAGCTCTGCGCGAAACTTCCCACGGATAAATGACACCTATCTAATTTATCTTGAAAAAGATCAACAATGAACTATTCATTGATGTTTTGACAAAACAATCGAAGGTGTGATACAGCCACGGGGATATTTGATAAACTTTGTTTTCGACAAAAATAACCTGCAGCAAGGATTTAATTTTGAGAGTACTAATTGTTTTTGTTTAAACGGCGGAAACTTACTAGAGTGGACAGCGTGTTATTTATGACCTGCAAGTTTATAATTATAAATCGATATTTTTCGGCAAAGCTTCACGTTAGGCAGAACTTTGGAAAGCTACATGCACTTAACACCTTTTTAAAGACAGAAATATAAAATAAAACGGCATCACCATTCAGTATCACATTGCCAGGATTAGAGTTCGTCGTTAATTATAGATAGTTATTTTTAGACACTTTACTTTAAAAGGTCCTAAGTGCATTTATCTTTTGCGAGTTGTAGTGTCCAAATGTCGTTTAATTTTATATCTATATTTATAAATAAGAAGCTTAACTCTTTTTTGGCGGCGGCATATAGGACTTTGAAATATCATAGTTTCGTTATAGTTTCATTCTTGCATTAGTTCATATCTTGATGATGGTATATTGTTCTCAAGATGGCATATGTTTTTCGGAATATATTTTATCTCATACAAACATTTTTTTAAAGTTTTACGTCAGATTTTACTCTGGTAACGAATCGGATTCTTTTCTAAAAAAACACATAAGAAACCGAGCAGCCGAGCTAGTCCGTAAAATGTGAGGTTATGTTTGTTATATGTCTCTAAAGAGCTGTTTACATGAGCCGGGCTCACGTGATTGATTAGGAGCGTACTGTGGTTTTGAAACTTGCATAAACTAAATTTACAAAGAAGAATTGGTTTAGTTTATTTGTAAACAAATCTAAACGTTAATTCAAATCTCCTTTTGCAGCCGAGGAAATAATTTCGTGGCACGAGTCGGTCAGCCGGGCTCGTGTAAACAGCCCCTAAAATTTATATTGATGTAGTTAAATAGTATAGTATATGAATAGTATAAGTATTGCGTTGGCCAGAACAAGCTGATATCTTAGCCGTTGTTTTTTTTTCAAAACCAGTGTGGCCTTTTTTTCCTTCAAAAACTGTGTATTGAATCGTCAAGTTCTAGGTCCTGGGAAGCATGTTTCTAACCTGCCCGCAGGTCTTGGAAATCTTATATCGAGACATTAAGGTTTTATCCAGATTTTTCGCATAGCGAAACTGGCGTCAAGCTAAATGATTAATGGATATGAAGCGCGAATGAAGCACGTAAAGAACAACAAGACGTGAGACCGCGCATGGCTAACAAAGGATGAATATGTCACTCAACGTTTGCAATCAATAAGAATTACGTTTTCAAATTTCTGAGCAAAAAAAGAAAATTGTTAAATGATGGAGCATATAGCAGAAAAAATGAAGCCTTTTCGAGAACATTTGGAGCATTATTTCTGCTATTTTTCATGTCAAACTTTGGGACTAGGAATTGCGCTTGATTGATTTTAAATTGACCTAATTATGACCGGAAATTGCCTGCCTCAAAAGTCAGTTGAACTGGAAGATTTACGACTGCATGTAATTAAATGATTTTAAAATTGGATTATTTTCTCCTTGGTTCATTTAAACAAAGTGAAATACACGCAGTTATTTTAGAAGAAAAACTGTTCCTCTTGCGTTCATGTTTTGCATGACAGCTGAAGCTAACTTTAAAAGGACGGAACTAAAATATTGTCAATGATAGGTAGCTGGTTGTGGAGATGGGTTGTTTTAATTTCATGGACGACATTGAGATACGCTTGAAAGTGAGTTTGCATATAGGACATTTTCTGCGTAGGCTTTGACCGTGGGAAACGTTTGACTTCATACTTGTTCTGTACGTAAAATAATACCATTCACACATGAAACCTGAGGATTATATAATTTTCACATACGAATTGCTGTAAAAGAGTGCAGACGTTAAACTAGTCGTGCATATCATCACATGTCGAAGAACTGGAAAGTGTATAATTCATATTTTATTTTTAAGCACAGGGTTGGCAGAGAACTGATAAGATACGGTTTCTTATAAAATTTCAGTTTGCTCAAGGACTTTGGCTCAAAACAGATCAATACTTGGTCCTGGTGTCTTTTACCACCACGGCAGTTTACCACCACGGCAGTTTACCACCACGGCAGTTTACCACCTTTGAGATTTTCTATATAGAGATTGTAAATATGTCGTGTGGTGTAAAAAAACATTTCCAGGTGTTCTTTAGCTTGATTTCAGTTGAACTTTCTGAATGGACGTGTGGAAAAGCAGACTTGAACTAAACTCCAACTTGGTTACGTTCAACATAAACGACATTTTATTATTTCCTGTCTAGGATTATGAATTATTGTGCATAACAGCGAGCAATTAATCCACCCTAGCTTGGTATTCACTTTACTAGAGGCTAAAATACTTTCTCATATTCATGTCAAACTCAGTGATTTATGAACTATACATGGATGTTTTTTTAATAGATCAGCTTTTCTGCAGTTAAGCTTTATGATTGTATAAACGGTAACGTGAGTTAAAGCGTTTACAATGCATTACGTTGAAGGCTTTTAACGTCATCTTGTGAAAAGCAGAGCATAAAATAAATAAAGGTTTGGTAAACTCTATAGCATTGCTTCTTATCCGATTAATTCAGTTTTAATCCGATCACGTTATTTCTGGAGACATAGGTCAATAGAGTTAAAACGTCAAAGAGAAATGAAATATTGTCTAAGTGCATAAATTCTGAATGGAGAAACAATTCTTCTTTTGATCTAGTTCGACTAGAGTTGCCTCCAGACAGTAACTTTATTATAACACGAAAATTCAAAACATGCTGTTCAAAGATTCAGTTCGTAAACTTAGTATAGAACATATACAACATACACCAGCCATTGCTAACTGTTCAAACACATTCAAAGATAATCCTTTTTAAATTGCGGATCGGAATTTTGCCAATCATATTTGACATTTGAGGTAACACTCAGCGTTACCTAAAATAAAACCAAAAACTCGATCGAGTTAGTCTGTACAGTTCATGCTAATTAATAGTGATCTATTTATGTGTCGCATCAATTTATAATTGTGAATTTGAAAAGTTGGAATCCAATGCATTTGTGTAAATAAAGATGGTTTAATTTGAAACCTTTAATTCTTGAAAGTATATTTTCATATCAGGACACCAAAGTAATGGATTTCAAATCCGATCAGGAATGCTTATATAGGACTGAGATTGCATGTCACCTTAGCTTACAGGACAGAGATGATCACCTTAGCTTTAGATCGAGGGAGAGGTCTACGCGAGTCTGACGTACATTGCTATATTCCAAAGCACTGCATAATTAGCGACGGAATTAAAGTTGAGAAATATCATCTAAGAAGCATTCTAAAACAATCCCAGGCGTTAGCAAGAATGCACTGTGGAATGAAGCTCTTCCAAACTTTCTAGCTATATTCACGATGGGAGAAATTCAAAATCTTTCAAGGGAACATCCAATGTCTCAGTCTCTATCAGGTCTAACGGGCATGCGAAAAATATTTTGTGTTCAATTGTTTATATAGTTCCACTTCAAATTACTGGAAAAAGATAAATTGTGAATAAAAGTGTTTGCCTGGTTTTATTAAACTATATATATATAGTTTAAAAAAACGAAGAAACACGATCGAAATATAATAGCACTTTAAACTATACATTGCATGTGGGCTTTCAAACGTCAACGTATTATCGCATTAATTGAAGCCCACTTGAGTAAAGCGCTTTTATATTGCTGTGCTTTATGAATTCAAAAGGACTACAATAATTATTGAGTAGTCAATTTATGAAATTCACGTCCTGGGCTCAGCTGGTCAATCAAGTAAGAATTGTGCAAAAGAAAACGAAAGAAAAAGGAGAATTGAACGTGATCAAAAACCCAAAAAGAAAGTGGCGTGTTATCATCTCAGGATCATATATATACTACTTACATTCTCAGACTATATTAACTGGAATCCTTGGTCATTTAAGTCTTAAAACAATATGATATATGAAAAGCTTCTATCAACTACGAAGACGATATCCTCAGCAACGGAACAGCTTGAAAAGAGCCAAGCCAGATGCCTGATGCTGCTTATTTCATGTCACCATTATGGATTCTAAATGGTTTCAACGAAGGCGTCGGATATTGGATTAAATACTGACGTAGATTTTAATAATCTGATGGAGTTGTAATATTATTATAATTGCAATCGACTGGGAATGTGGTACCTGGTAAGGATTATCTTGTGTGAAAGGCCAGACTATACTACTTTGAAGTTCATGGGTTTTCTCATATAGTAGTGATCAGCTTTCTTCTTTAATATTATTTTGACATTTAGTAGCATATAAAAGTAAATTGTGTTAGGATGTATAGAAAAAGCATAAAGTGCATAAATGAAGTTAAGTTAATTGCTCAGAATTACAGCGATGAAATGCAGGTATAATGATGATATTTGAGCCTAAGCGTTTAGAGCCTATAAGCGTTTAGCATTTCAAAGTTCATTTGAAGGCCATTTAATAGTTGAAGGCTATTTATTGATTAAATCGTAATTTAAAAAAGAAACGTCAGTTTTTAGTTTTATGCAGATATATAATAAATTAGGCCAGGCTTAGATTATTCAGTAGCACTAGTTAAATAAAATCAATCCTTTTCAGAAAAGGGAATGTTAAAATCATATTAAAAAGGATCAATTTCTTTTAAAAATTGTATGTGCAGGGAAACTGCAGAAACGTCCTTGCAGACTATAAATATCCGAAAGTTCTTGAGAACATGAGTGATTTTTTGGTCTGTTGTTTTAATGAAATTATATAAACACGCCTCTCTTAACTTCGCACCACGCAGCATCTGTATCGACAATAAGGAGCATTTTACTGATAATTAGCTTGAATCACGTATACTGATAACTTTGCTGAATTAATGTTTATTTTTTTATAATTATAGACTAAATTTTAACGTTGGGGTATTAGATTTGTGCAGCGTTAAATTACCCAAAATTGTTGGTGGTTTATTTTTTCTAACAACTCTACTCTATATACATCAGAAATTTTTTAATTTTGCTTGTAAAAGTGCATCTGGAAAAAGACGAAATATGTTCACTTTTATGAAACCAAATATTGTTATTAAACCGTTTGGGACTGACAGTGCTGCACTTGACGCTTTGACAAGTAAAATTCGTAGGACAGAGTTAGTTGCCAAATGATACTCGTGGGACAGAAAGATTAAATACAAAGCTAGAGTTGTTGTCTATTTTTATTATATAGATACCATGCACGTCGAAAACAGGGGGGGGGCTGCATCTCTTCTAATCCAAACTATATTTTCCTATGATTCTGCCTTACAGTTTAGTTGTAGAAGCGTCGCATTTCTGATGCATTTTTGTAAACTAGACAACTTGTTTTGCAATAATTTGTGAGCTAAGCCAATCAAAACACATGCATACAGACTGAGAGGCAAAGTAGCCAACAAGGAAGTGTGATTTAATACACGCGGAAGATTGTTTAGAATAACCTTCGGCTCTTTTATTCTTCGTCGGCAAATATATAACATTAAAACATCAATGACAAGTTTGTTGTTTTAAATATTTTGGTCTTTTTTCTCTTGTTATATTCAACAAATCTTTTTCAACATTTTTTACATGAAAATTACTATACTCCGGAGCGCACATGAATTAATTTTCATTTGTATTTACGACAAAGAAAAAAAGACTTCCTGAAGTAAAGCATTAGCAAAATGTCTGTCGTTGTTTTGATATTATACAGCTTGATAAAATGATAAAGTCTATCTGGGCGGTAACCAGAAATTGTCCGACAAGATAGACAACGCAAGAGATGTTTATCATCTTGTTTTGTAAAAACACAATCAACGCCTGACTTTATTTTCTTGCATATCAAGTCATTAAAACAGTTTATTAAACGAAAATAAACTAAATGAGTGAGCTGTTGTATTAATATAGTTGATCACAGTGGTGTAATGGAGTTGTCTAGCGAGTATTGTGCACAGTAACTGTAAGAAAACAAAGTGGTTATGACGTGAGTCAGGGCATTATCATTGCTGATAAAATGCGGAAAAATCATCTTGAGAGGGAGTTGATTTCGGCAGAGTTCTTAATTGCTTCAGAGGTTACTTGCATATTTCCCTTTGGCGTTTAAACTAATGTCGAATTTAGCAGCTCTAAAGTGTTAGCCAAGGTGTTAAATGAAATGGGAATCAAATTGCGGTCCAAGAGAGCTTCAGAAGTATTAAACATCCTATAACTTTGTATTATTTGATTATTAATGGAAGACTACAGGAAGATTAGAGACAAGAGGGCGAGGTTTTTAGTCGTGATCGCATTAACGACTTTCCCCCCAGCCTGTGGCTATTTACTTTGAACAGCACACAGATGAAATATTCACTAGTGGTGTCATCAAATGATAAGATCTAGCGGTAAAATATTAAGATTTTTTTACTTCCTTTGTACTAATAATTACTGTGATTGTTGGAGAAGAACCGGGATGGCCGCTAGAGTGACTGAATGGAGATGAACGAGCCAAGCCGTTTCCCGTTTAAACATGAATTAATTAACTCTGGAAATGAGTACAGTATACCAGGAGTCGCTCAGTAATATGGGCGGCGATATTATATGAATCGTTGGCAACTTGAGTATGAATACGTCTTATCAACATTAGTCATCAGCTTAGATCTCAGACTTAGTCTTAGGATGTCTTTGTTTTTCTCGTATTTTATAGTCTGACTGTTGCATCGAGTGTTTAGTATTAGTTAGAGCTAGTGTTAGCCATATACGCATTATCACACCTCTATCAAGTTGTCTTTCTAGTAACAAGACGCGTGTTTAAATATCTTAAACATCTTGCTGATAGCTTCAGTCTCTTTACCAACTCGTCTTGTAACAGAAAGCACTTTTTAAGATAAAAAAAATAAATGAGCCTTATCCATATAGCATATGGTTGAAGGCTTAAGCATTTTTTTGTATCAAGAGGGATTGCTGAGGACTTCATTTGTCTTTTATTGCTAGACAGACATTCTTGTGAAAGTGCTGTAAATATTTCTCTAGCATTCAAAATGAAACTAAGAATTGCTTAGTATGGCGCGATATGTAATTTTAGGGTCAGACTTCGTGACCGCAATTTGTTGTTTCAAAAGCTTGTGTTAATTGGCTCGAAAACAAATGATGATTCACACAGCACGCAATCAACGACCACCTCACCGCCATCGTTAAGACGCCAGTCGTCTTCTGCAAAGCACAGTCTGTCGCAATAAAACAACCAAACCTGTTGCGGTACACACTGCCTGATACAGAATGACCTGTGTGCAGTCTCGAAAGTCTAGCCAGAAAACCGACGCACGTGCTTTGATGCAGAGAGTGTCGGTGGATGATTGTGGCGCGCATCTGTAAGGAATATAGAACGCTCTCCAACCATATTCAATTTTGATCGGACTAAATATATTTAACACCAATGTTAAAAATTTTCACGATGACTTAAAATTGTATATAGTGTTGGCTTGAGTGCCAGAAGTATTTCTCTGCACGCGTCTTCAACAAGTGAGACGCACGAAGCGGAATCACATAGCGAACTAAATTGATTATTTATACAACACTGCCGTGACTGAAACCATTTAAGAACAATTATAAGTGCGCCCTAACGCTATATGAGCGGTTCTCAATAAGGTGAATAAAATTGTCTTGTCTGAATAAAATAAAGACGCTTGTGAAGAGAGAGTGAGGATTAAAGAAATATTTGACATAAAGTACTTAAGAGTTATTTTTAGTGCTCCATATTAATAATACAAACAAGAAACTAAAGCAAGGACGTGAAATGGTGTAGCGCGAAGTGCGTCGTATATATAGTTCTTGCTACCGGAGTAAGCTAGCGCACACTTTACATTGATCAAAGTACAAAGCACCGTTCAACTATTAGAATGGTTCAATTGCGCTAACTATTTCTAATTACGTCACTAGAAAATTAAGAGGAAGTTAAGCCACTTTGCCAATTTGGCAAATTTCCTTCGTGTTTCCGAAGTTTGGGTTTGTCACTGAGCTGTGAAAAGACGATCTTTCATTTAAAATAGCTTAAATCCCCATTGTTTACTTTAATGACAAGCACCGGTTTATGGGCTGCGGCTGAGAAATTGACCAAACCCTAGGTCTTGTTGATTCTTGTTGATTGTGCGTTACGCCGCGGCTAACATTAGAAAGCCGAAACCGATAATGGATAAGACTTTAGAAGAGAATCCAGGGTTAGCCGACATCAACTAATTAATAAACACAATATGGAAATGAATACTGTGTCACCGTGGCCATTAGTATTGAGTAAACAACGTTCCTTTGTGAAATGATGTAGGGAGGATTAGCGCAAGACACACCATATAGTTTGTTGTTAATTTACGATAATTACAAAGCTCTGTTTTGATAATCATGTAATAATTAAAAAAGACTTTTAAGTTTCAATTTACCTGCTCGTATTTCTCGTGCAAGGAGCAGCACGAAGCACGTCAACAGTTGTACGTGCATTCTGAGATAACGATGCTAGAAGAAAACAACAGCAAGAAGAATCGGTCACGAATAGCAGATATAAGCGACTGCATCTGATACCAAGTAACACTTAAAGACACGTGATATATTTTATCATATAATAATCTATAGCTTCGCGTTGTCTTATTTTCGTTTACTAGAACTTGTCACGGTTATAGGGTTACACAACTATAAGATTATAAATGGTTGACTAACAGGGAGACAAGAAACTAGCGTGTCTTAATAAATATCAGCTAGAAGACATACTAAAGGAACTAAATAAAACCCTCCTGCACATCTAGGCTATGATACACAGTCCATTATATCACCAAGCGTGCGCAGTTAACGTCTTTCTAGTCGGATCATTAGCTATGAAAGTCTTTCAAGAAGGATTCTGCGCTTGCGAAGTTAAACTATGTGATCTGAAAGGAGTTTGGTGCGGCGTCATTCTAAAGGATCAAGACGTCATGTTTCGGTAGTGTAAAATTCTAAGTTACGCAGTGCAGTCAGGAGTATCGTGACATTTAATAGACTGTCTGTAAAATATATTGGCGACAAGTAAAGAGCGGGAAACGTTACGTTTCTACGAGTGATAACAGACAAGTCATATAAGAAACCTACGATATTTTAATTGAACAGAACACAGCTGGGTGACAAGACAGCAAGTGCATATATATACAATTATTGCGTGTCCCCTAATAACTATGATCGCTTCGCGCTCAGAGAATGCGTTCACGCGAGGTTTGCACTGCAAGAACGAGAGAACTCGTCGAATGAAAGCATAAAGACACTCAACCAAGGCTGAATTTGTGACAAACGTTTACCAGCAGTTCGTAGGCCTGAACATTATATGTCAAGCAAAGGGAAAGAGATATTTTATATACAAACTATAAAGAGCTTACCTTTTACACTTGGTTAAGACGGCTATAGGATAGAGACAACAGATTTCTTGATACTGTAACTCCTCTGTTACTTCAATAACACGCGGTACTTGTATACAGTTGGCGTCTGTAACGAACCTCAATTGCTTTCTGGTCTTGTTTGTTGCATCGGAAATCTTATATATAATCTGCCGTTTCACAGCTTGTCTCTGATTGGTGCATTCTTGAAATGTCTCAAGCACATGATGTAATATACCAACCTCTCACTGACCCCTTCATGGTGAGCTACAAATCTAGGCAGACATTTGAAAATCTTCGCCATACACTTCACCTGTGGCTATTCATTCAACTCTTTTCTTGCCGCAGATTTATGAATACAATCGAATGTCCTTAAGGTGTTCCGCCTGTTCGTCTGGTCGGGTGTTAGCCACTAGAGTAAAATGAAAGTATGTCTTCGGTTACCTCCTCTTGAGAGTCAAGTCCTAAGAGCACACTTTTGGCAGGATCTATCCATATTACACAAGATGATTGTCGGCTTCTGACCAATACCATTGACTAACCCCTTTCTCAACAATAAGTGTTTTTATTTACACCATGGCTCAAGTTGAGCTCGGGCCTTCTAGTTTAGTCGACATACATATTAGTTGACTTTTACATTGTAGATATATCTAAAAAGCAATGGCTGGTTTGGTTATAAAACTTATTACCACATATATTCAGAATGATCGTGTGAGATGGTAGGCTGCCTAAGCAAGGATTGAAAGTACGATGTAACAAAAATCTTAAAGGTTGTAAACTGTGCAGAGATTTAAAACGAAAACTGACGTTTTGAGCCAAAAGCATTAGAGAAAACGAATTCTGAGGAAATATTTTGGCTCGGGAGGTTAGTATTTCATTTTGTAAAAACTATAGGGACTTATTCTATCATCTTTAAGATTTTCTAGATGTTGATTGTAAAATTGTTGCAAGAACTTAAATCATGGATAACAACACATTGCCACTGTTGCTATACTGTTGACAAAGATCATAACTAGAGCGGATAGTTTATTTAATTCACAATCAAGGTTTAGCGGAACATCATTTTAGTATATGAAAAGGCGCAAATAGAGGTTTGGTTGGCGGCATCACATATGTTGGCGCGTGGGCATTGTGATTTGATGTAATAGTTGTTTTCCTGCCAAGAAATGGTCATTAAAAACGTCGGATGTATCTTCTCGTCTTTTCGGTAAAACAAACACAATGAATCTGGTTGTCATTAATATATACAACCTGCCCATTTCCCGTTTTTTGTGTACCGCATGTGATTTTCTTAGTACGAAATAGGCACTGCGCAAAATATGTATTCATCAAGATTATCGCGCTTGGTTAGTCAGCCGTTACGTCAGCGCCTCGTCATTTCCATTTGTAGTAAGCTTTCACGTTTGATCACTTGCCGCTCGGCACATTTTGCGCAAACGTAAAAAACTGACGCGCTTAATAACACGCACTTATCTTTCAAAAAATGTTGAGCGATAATATTTTCTGTCAAGTGTTAACGGGGCAGAAAGTGAGGTCAGCTGTATTATGTCGCCTCAGTCTCCCTACAAACAGTTTCCCCTACGTGATATGCAAAAATCCTGACTTCACTTTTGAAGCGTGATAATGACTGAAGTTAGAGTTCTATACGATCTAGCGGAGTGCTTGATAAACCCTAATTCTAAATATAATTAGTGTTGATTAGGTCAGGAACTTGAGCTACTGATTGTTGATTCTCTTGTGTGTGATACGGCGGCAGTGTCGGCATTGACTCAACTACTGTACTATATAGTTCAATTTATTGCACACTATTTCGTGAGGATTATTAATAAATAAAAGTAGTATATATTGTACAAAGAAAATTTGGAAATATTTTGAGAATGCATACGGTGGCCAAAGTAGCATAGGCTTTCGAGTTGACCACCGTATAGACTAAAGATAGAAGTTGTATAAATATTGGATCGAAAACGAGAACTTGATTATTAGGCTCGAGGCTAGAGAGTGGGTAGTGGGAAGTTTTCAATGGAGAAATTTCATAATTCAACAGGATCTTTACAGCTTTACTGGGGTGAATGACGTAAATGAAAGCCATATATATCATCGGTAATCGTTTAACTGCAGTCAACGGCGAGAAAATGAAGTTTATATTAATTGAGTGTCTACTTCCCACGCTGTTTAGGCATGAACGGGAAAAGAGGAAATTGAAAACAAAAAAAATGACTGACGTGCATGTTCAAGCAAAAAATTAAGTGGGAAATAAAGTAAAAAGTGAAAACAAGGCAAATAAGTCATTTGCTGTTAAACCCCCGCTCGATGAGGCTCATTTCGTAAAAGTACCGAGTGCTTGGAGAATGTTTATTCAATGACCTTCATTGAATGGAAGGTTAAGTAATAGATACAGCTTTTTTATTGTATATTAATTTATAATACCATTAATGTTTGTTAAAATTTCCGCAGACGTTTTCTTCACATCTTTAAAATATTTTGAATAACGACAGAATATTTCAAGACGTTATCCAATAATGATTAGATATTTGTCAACAAGAAGTCAGGCGTGCTAATACTAATACTATATATTACTATACCTCCATTAACGCCTAGTACTATTTCATGATACAGAACGATACAGCGATACAGGAACCGGGAACCGGAAGCGAATGTTAATTTATCATATTGAATAACATCTATAATACTACACTGTGAAAGTGTAAAAAAGTAAAGTGCTGTGTAGGCAGTGTTTAATTGGATAGAGCAAAGTGAAAAGCCGAAAAGAGCAAAGTGAAAAGCTTCGAACTAATTTTGAGCTGAGGCCCGAAACAACGAGAATTATTTATACTGGGATAAGTAACCATATCAGCCTCATTGCTCCAATGTTATAATGCAGGAGGAAACTGTTGCGCACCTTGGAAAAACCCTGTGGGGTGGTTTGGTAGAGTCAAACTGGAAACACTCTTCTCACATGTGCCTAAATATACTTCAGTTTTTTTAAAGGGCTTATGCTGTGAAAAATAAGTTCCGGAGAGACTCTTATTTAAAAGAGCTTTTGAAGTTATAAACATAAAACAAATCTCAATATCTCAAGAACGAAGTGAGATAAGGACGAACTGTAAACGTCCATCTTTATAAATCCAAACATTTTCTCAAATAAGAGAGTTTCTTTTGAACTTCATTTTCGCTGCATAAGCACTTTAAAAGCTTAGCAGTTTCAGATTTGTTTTAAGTGTGATTACTGAGTTGACAGTTACTGTTAGTAAGGTCATGGTACTATAGTGATGTTTATAGTGTAATGTTTCACTGTATGACGCATGTATTGCTGTAACCTGCTCTAACATTGTCTTCATTATATTTTAAATCGTCTTTACTAATTTAATCGAATTAACTAAACATCATTATCAATCACTGGCAATCACCAAATGACTTCTGCTGACAAACTGCCAACCATATTAGCTGACACCATATCATGATTGAGACACTACCGAGTTCATGTCTTGTTTTTTTAATGGATAATATCGTAGTTTAACAGTGCTCGGAGAATTATTAAACTAATTTACCTTCAATTTACTTTAATTTGCCCATTAACCTTGGTCAAACTTCATTTTTATCAATCGAAGGAAGGATTAAAATTAGTAAATAAAGCAGGAAGTTATCAATATTAGTTTAGAGGATGTTTCTCTCAGCTTTTTGCAGACATGTTTAAGACATTTTTTTTTTTGCATTTACAATACACACACGTGAATGTTTACATAAGGTGGCATAGGTGCCCTGGAATAACTTTAGAACTAATCCCAATTTCTGGGAGGTTTATACAATATAATTTTCCAGTAGCGTACTGTTCAATCAGTCATTGGATAAATTGGCGGCAAACTAAGTACACCAACATGCACCAATCTCTGCAGTTCGAGACTTTCTTTATCGTCTGTCTGTCTGTCTTTCTGTGGGTCCATCTGTTTGTCTGTCTGGTCGATCAGTTCTCTCTTTAATATTGGTACATGATGGTTATGCTAAATTATTTTGGGAATTTATTTGTAAATACAAGGTCGGAGGACATTTCACGTCAGAATCTACACTATTTAAATTAACTATTTTCTTATCAATTTAGTATGGAATGAGGGTATTGACGACGTACGTGGCTTTTAAGGCCATTTCAATAGTCAATTAAAGGCAAAGTACTTTCAGTTTGCTTTATATATGCTTCTTGTTCTCAAACCGTTAAAGTGCCTCTATGGTCTGTGGGATCTTTACATATTTAAATAACTTAGGTTAAAAGAAAATGTTTCCCGAAATTTTTTCCCCAAAATATTAAATGCTCGCCCATTAACAGTGCTCCGAAGTTGGCCAAATCAGCCCAAATCGCGCCATTTTGAAAGTTAGACTGTTTTTTTGGGCCTGGGCTCTAATTGATAGATTTACGTCACATTTGCGTCACAGTCGGAACATCAAAATTTCTTCCACCGAGTCTGAGTCAGACGGGAACATATTGATGAATATATCTAAAGTTTTCATTGCTTAAATAAAGGTTTAAGAGACGCAATACCAAAAACACACTAAATAGTCAGAAGTTCGGTTCCGACCGTGACGTCACAGAGTAAACTCGCACCATGTCCCTAATGCACGGTCACAGTTATAGAGGTACCAACTTTGAAGCGCTGTTAATGGGCAGAGGTACCAACTTTGAAGCGCTGTTAATGGGCGGGGATTTAATATTTTTGAGAAAAAATTTCGGGAAACATTTTCTTTTAACCTAAGTTATTGTAAAGATCCCACAGGCCATATAGAGGCGCTTTAATGATTCGTCAGACGAAATGAACGAATTGCCTCGCCATGAACCATTGCACCGTATAACAGACTGTTTAAAAATTTCCATCATCACAACCTTCGCGTACATAAATAAAGTACAAAAAAATAATCCAAATAGTGAAATAAAAGTAGCTTGTTGATTTAATTTTTCAATTTTTCTTGTTGATTAAAGTTGCTTTAGATTGAATTTTTAATCTTCTCTTCACCAATCTTGAAGTTCCTTGACGTTACAATAAAGATCCAGCGACTCTGGATTACGATATGCTACTCTGTGATGCACTTTCTCTCCAGCTAGGATTTTCTTCACAGCAACTTCGACTTTTTTACCATTTGTCGTGTACGGAATGTCTTGTGTTTCCAAGATTTTGGCGGGAACATGACGTGGCGATAACTGAGAACGAATTTCTTTTTTTAAGCTGTTGATTAATTTGTCGGTCAGTCTAGAGAGAAATTAGAATTATGAATTGTTGATATGGAACACGTTGATTGTTACTTAATATATACATAATATATGCATACTATATAACTAATATATATATATATATTGGAGCTCTTCAGCACAGTGTAACTGATGGTAAGCCAGTATTCAAACAAATGTTGTTCGCGAAATGTCGAAAAGTGCTCAATACCGTAAAGATAGAGCGAATATACTATACCAGAGCCGCCTGAAGATCGCCCAGCGTGAAACTGACAGTAGCGACCATCAACATTTGAGGTAAGCCCACTTATAGTATATATATATATATATATATATATATATATATATATATATATATATATATATATATATATATATAGTACACCATTTTAATTGCATTTTTTGCGTCTAAAAACGTAAGGAGAATTTCGAAGTGTATCGTACCTGTAGCCACTAATCATCTTTACAAATAAAACAACTTTCTCTTCATTGGATTTGTTTGTATAACCCACACAAAGACTGTCTTCGACCTCCTTCACACGATCAACTACAGCACAATAAAATGAATTTTTAGTTTTTTACCGGCGCCTGCATGGCTCTACTGTTAAGTCTGAGGGTAGTAATAAGATATTTTCCTCATACATACCAACATTGTAAATTTCAGCACTTCCAAAACGAACTCCATTTGGATTTAATGTGCCATCACTATAAATATGAGAGATCAACGAACAATATTTGGTAATAACTTTTAGAATTGGTCATTATGTTAGTTTGTTTGATGATTCTGAGATCCTAGGCCACCTACATTGACCCTGGCCCATACCAGTGGCGTAGCTAGAGGGGGGGCAGGGGGGGCGACCGCCCCCCCACAGGACTTCTGAGTGTTGTTTGTCGGAAAATTTTGATGCTTGTCGGAAAATCGGATGGTCGAAGAACGACTGGCACAATCGTGTTATTGTATTTTACAAATAATAACTTTTTACTTTCGTTTTTTTCAATAAACTAAATAGTATTTGTTGCGAAAAGTCAAGGGAAACGCACGAGAAGTGTCAACAAACACTTTATACTTATTAAGTTATTATAAATATAAACTGCTGACAAAGTGCCGGGTCACGACGTCCGGTTACATGCTATTGCAAAATGCGAACACGCCGAACAGATCATTTTCACAGGCAGAGTTTGAAACGAGAAGACGACGAAGAAGAAGAGGATTTTTCGACGAGACACGAGACGAAGAGCAGACTATCGATGCTCAAGAGAAGTTCAGAATTGAAGTGTACAATGTCGTTCTAGATACAATCATCGCGGACCTTAAGACACGCTTCAACGATACTACAGTTGACGTTCTTAAGGCCTTTGATTGTATCTCTCCTACAACCTTCATGGACAAACATGGAGACGTTCCTGCCGAATCGAGTTTACAGCAAGTACAAACTTTGTGTAACTTCTATTCGAAAGACCTTTCCAGGCGATAGTATTGATGGAATACAAAAACATATACGCTTTACTGAATGCTTGGGACTTTATAGATGGCGAAGCTGTTCCGCGGGATGCAGAGGACCTTTTGGTTTTCTTGGAAAAAACACAACCTCTCAGCTCAATTTGAAAATATTGTGACGTTGCTGAAACTTGCGCTTACATTATCCGTTTCATCAGCACATGACGAGAGAGCATTCAGCTGTTTGAAGCGGGTGAAGACTTATTTGCGCAGCACAATGACTGAAAATCGCCTCTCTAATCTGGCGTGCATTTCTATTAATCGCGAAAGTGTTTCTAACTTCAAAAACCATTTCTAAGTGAAAAAACAAGAAGGATTTTTCAATGACGATTTAATTTAACGATGTTTGTGTGCACGATTTGTAAATATTTTTGTCCAACTCGATTCTTATGTTATTAAAAAATAGATTATTTTGCACTGGGAGATGTACTAAAAGTTTGAAATTCTGCCTATTCCTTTGCTACGCAGGCTACTTTCTATCCGTCGACACTCGATTTAGATATCGAATATAAGCCAGTCTTTAATTATGCGGTACTATTATAGCCACGCCCATTTGACCACGCCCTTTTGTCGGAAATTTTCAATGCTCGCCCCCCCTGAGGAAATTCCTAGCTACGCCGCTGGGCCCCATACCCTATGCTAAGGGAGGGTGTATGTATGTATGTGATTCGTACAGACATAAAAACTGACCTTCTTCCAAGCATAACTATACCACCAGTTTTGGAACTGATCATACAGAAATCTCCATGACACCACACATCTGAAAATAGAAAGGATAATTAGTTTAAAGGAGTAGTATGGTGTCGGATGTAGTATGTATGGTATGGTAAGGTCTGGTTTGATATGGTGTGATGTGATGCGATTTGATTGGTATAGTAAGATCTGGTCTGATAATGGTATGTGGTGTGGTGAGGTATGGTATAGTGTGGTATGGTACGGTACGGTATATGGCATGGTATACTGTGGTATGGTATGATATGGTATAGTGTGGTATGGTATGGTACGGTATATGGCATGGTATACTGTGGTATGGTATGATATGGTATAGTGTGGTATGGTATAGTGTGGTATGGTACGGTATATGGCATAGTATATGGCATGGTATACTATGGTATGGTATGATAGATATGGTATAGTGTGGTATGGTGTGGTGTGAGGTATGCATGTGGTATGGTATAGTGTGGTATGGTATGGTATATGGTGTGGAATGGAAAACCCACCTTTATACTTAGCAAAATAAGCGTTTTGGTATTTCACGTTATCTTCGTCGTTCCAGAAGTAGATTGGCATGGACGGAAAAGGTTTTGTGCAAACAAGTTCACCTCGTTTGTCATGGTATGGTTGTCCTTAAAGAAGATAATTCAGCTTGCATGATCAATTTGATCAAACACGGGAAAGATTGTTCCATCTCTGATACTCAACTACGTTGAGTGTTCTAATCAACTTTGATATGTTTTGAATTCGGGTAAAGTTACCATCTATATCCCAGCTCTCAATAGCCATGCCAAGGTTTCTTGATTGAATTTCTCCTCTATAGACCGGGATTGTCGGATTTTGACCCATAAAACACGAGATAATATCCGTGCCTCCTAAAACGAATGTAAAATAATAAAAAGTCAGTGCAAAAATTGCTAATGCGGCATACAACAGTAGAAAGTATAGCTGAACTATAACCTGATATAGATCCAAGTGTGAGATCTTTCTTGATATTACAATAAACATAATCATAAGAGGCAGCCATCAATGGTGCCCCAGTTGATAATATCGTGTGAAGAGAGTCGAGCTTGTGAGAATTCTCTAAAGAAAAGAAACGTACATATAGTTATCTTACCAACGCAACTGTACAGTGCACACTATAGTATAAATAACTATTCTAGAAAGATAGTAACTTGACTTACTCGGGATGATATTATTGTTTTCTAAAGTCTCCAGGTATTTTGGACTCGCTCCTAAAATCGATATTCTGTTGAACAAAGAAAACGATGGTTTAAAAACAAACAAACCATTCCAGTATTTTTGCGAAAACTTCATTCCTTCGTTGCTCAGCATATACCAAAATCTCAGATCGTGCTAAGAATTGATTACAACCAATTAGAAGTAATTAGAACCAATTAGAAGTAATTAGAAGCAACTAGAAGCAATCAGAACCAATTTGAAACAATTGGGAACAATTAGAAGCAATTAGAAGCAATTAGAACCCATTGGAAACAATTAGAAGCAATTACAACCAATTAGAAGCAATTAGAAACAATTAGAAACAATTGGAAACAATTACAACCAATTAGAAGCAATTTCAAAACCATTCTTGAACTCACCGATGTTTATCGACAAGATCAAATAAGATATTTGGAGTTGGAATAGTTGGTGAACCATCATAAAGAACAACAGTTGAACCAACTGCAAGAGATGTTACCAACCAATTCCACATCATCCAACCAGTCTATAATATTAAGCTATATATCAATGCTTGGAAAAATATATAGTATATTTAGGATGGTTAATGACAGTAGATGTAGAGGAGAGTTCTCTAAAGAACTATAAAACTGAAGACGCTGTTACACTACGCAATTTTTCATGCAACTTGTCTCGCAACACCTAAATCTATTGCATTGCAGTCACTATCACTCAGAGGTGTTACACTATGCGTTGTTTCTCTTTTTTTTGCAACTTGTCTCGCGAAAGGTTTTAACTTTAAAAGCGTATATTTATTGGCTGCTTGCGCAAATTGTTACGAGACAAGTTAGAAGCGTGTGCAGGTTTCAAGAGAGGTGTTACAATGCGTCAGAAATCCGTTACATCCATCGTTACCGCAATTGTTGCAGAAAGTCAAACTAGATTCTATACTAAGTTATGAGACTTCAGTTGGTGATTGCTAGCCTGAGTACAGCCGCTTACAACGTGATTGCGGGTTATGTTATACCAGGAATGAGACAAGTTCCACACTGGAATATGGCTTGGCCGTATCAATGCCTTCAGAGATAGCAAAATTCCAGGATATTAAATAATTAAATACTGACGCTTCGTTATAAAGCATTTCGTAAGAATAACTGATCATCTCATTGGTAAGATGTTAAAGACGGTGATTGTGGTCTTACTGTTGTATAATACATGATGACGTCATCTCTCGTCATGTTGCCATGGAGAATATGCTCTTTCAAATGCTGTATTAAGGTTCCCTATTAAGCAGAGAACATGTAGAAATAATCACAACTGAATATTAGTGTATCTGATGCACAACATCAGTGATATAATGTACCACATACCATACCATACCATACCATACAAGAGAGTACCATACCATACCACATCATAGTAACCATGCACATCATCATATCTCACCATACTATACTGTACCTCGTACTATACCATACCTCACCATACCATACCACACTATACTATACCATACCTCACCATACTATACCATACCATACCACACCATAGTATACCATACCATACTATACCATACCTCACCATACTATACCATACCTCACCATACTATACCATACCTCACCATACTATACCATACCTCACCATACTATACCATACCTCACCATACTATACCATACCTCACCATACTATACCATACCTCACCATACTATACCATACCTCACCATACTATACCATACCTCACCATACTATACCATACCTCACCATACTATACCATACCTCACCATACTAATACCATACCTCACCATACTATACCATACCTCACCATACTAATACCATACCTCACCATACTATACCATACCACACCATACTATACCATACCACACCATACTATACCATACCTCACCATACTATACCATACCTCACCATACTATACCATACCTCACCATACTAATACCATACCTCACCATACTATACCATACCTCACCATACTAATACCATACCTCACCATACTATACCATACCACACCATACTATACCATACCACACTATACCATATCTCACCATACCATACCATATCTCACCATACCATACCATATCTCACCATACTATACTATATCTCACCATACCATACCTCACCATATTATACCGTGCCTCACCATACTATACCATACCACACTATACTATACCATATCTCACCACACCATATCTCACCATACCATATCTCACCATACCATATCTCACCATACTATACTATATCTCACCATACGATACCTCATCATATTATACCATGCCTCACCATACTATACCACACCACATGCAGTACTCATGCCTCTTACCCCAACAGAATGCACCAAGCACTTGGGTTTTCCAGTGGTACCAGATGAATACATAATGAACAGAGGGTGGTTGAAAGGAACTTGTTCAAATGTTAACTCATCAGAACAAGAAGCAAGCTTCAAAAAATCTTTGTACAAGATGCTAAGCCAAACAGAAAAGTTCAGAAAATTTACTTAAATTAATTTATATTAGCTCACACAACTGACAAAAATTAGGAGAACACCAAAACATTCATTAATTGATTGAAACATTATTATATGGATGAAATATATCAGTTCATGCAGAACATTTGTCACCTGTGTGGTATTTCTTCCAAGTTAATATCTTCTTCCGAGCCATAGAATGGAAATAAAATGACATTATGAAGATTTGGAAGACCTGGGCAAAACAATAGAAAAAGGAACCATACTTAATGGCAATGTGGATTAAGATTAAATTACCCAGGCACCTCTGTTGACTTGTAGGTGAATATAAACATATTTCCCAGCCAGTTTAGAATCTGAACATTTTACTGTCAGTACTTCCTTCTCTCTTCTTAAAGGGGTGTGTAAGGGTTAGAAAAGTGACATAACATACCTTTAACAACCTCCTTAAGTTTGGACATGTGGTCATGAACTTTGTCATTGTATACAACTGCACTGACAGAAAATATAACTTGAGGATCAATTTGAACAAAGCGATCCAAAACACCCTGGCATCAAAACATGAAAAGAAAACAGTCAGGTGTTGTGGTTTGAAAAATAAATATTACATAATATATAACTTAATTTACAGTACCACCATGTAGATATAGTCAGCACTAAGAATATTTTAAACAAGCTTGGAGATAAAATACAAGTGTTCAAGGTAATCCTGTTTTTATTGGCATTAACCAAAACAGTTAGCCACTTACAAGTGCACCAAAATCTGGTGACGTTGAACTCCAGATGGCACCAAGACTTGCAGTTGCCAACATGGCCTCAATGGCTAAACTACAGTTTGGTAAATACCCTACAAAAACAACATTTTTATCAATTTAACCCATTTCTACATAGACACTATTTTTTAATATTGAAGGACCACCATTCTTACTCACAAACCTACCACAAACTCGATCTCCTTTCTTGACTCCAACTCTTTTTAGTGCAGAAGCAAGCACAGCTACTCTTTCTCGCAGCTCATGAAATGTTACTTTTGTTGCCTGCTGTCCCTCCCCTTAAAAGAAATGTGCATGTATTCTTAATTACAAATAATTCATAATCAATTGATTTTTTCCCCAAAGAAGAAATGCACTGTCTGTTCAGCTTACACCACTATCACAGTATCACCACTGGTTACTTAACCATCACTTAGTACAACAACTACAACCACCATCACTTCCACCTTCACCACCATCACCACCACCACCTCCACCACTCCTACCACCACTTCTACCACCACATCCACCACCACGTCCACCACCACAATGTCCACCACCACTTTTACCACCAGCACTTCCACCTCTACCACCACTACCACCACAACAACCACAGGCACCATCACTATCCAAATATGTAATGTAATGAATCAATCAAATACCTGTTGTTATGATAGCAATTCTGTCATCATTAAATTTTAAAAGATTTTCAGCATAATTTAGTTTACTATCACAAAACCAGGTAGGTATAGCTGTCATAATCCCATGGTCAATAACCTGCACAAACAATTATGATTAATTGTGAGATCAACATCTGATGATGAATCATGAAGAAGGTTGGTTTACCTTTGTGTAGGGTACTGAAGAAACAATATCAGAATAATGAAAAAATCTTTCCCAAAAATCTTGAAAGGAATCAATTGACCAGTGATATAATTCCTGGTATGTGTCTGCAATAAAGGTGACAAAAATCAACACTGTAACAGACTTGCACAAGGTGAAAAGGTGGCAAAGTTCTGAAATTCTTGGCAACAAAATTCGACATTTTGAATAGAGCCCTTCTACTCATGTCAGTATTTCATTGTTAAAAATCTTAGCAGTTTACCACCTTTTCACTTTGCTCTATTCAAAACACTGCTTTACACATATACTCTACGGTTTAAATAGCACAAATCAAAATTAAGTATCCCTCAGGGGAAAGTGCTATTTTGCTGTTCTGCAGTGTACCAAGGTCGCCATTATCTAGTTTTTAGAATGGCAAATCTGTCACATCAAAGTTTAATTGAAGACCTACTGACCTGTATCAGGAAATTACGGTTTGGTGATCAATTGAGATATTTTAAACCTGCTTGTACATTTCTTTTAAAAAACTGGCGATCAAATTACATTGATTTAATACAAAATACGTTATCATTGCATGAAACTTGGTGTCAAAATTAAACTTCTTTGTCTAAATACTTTGAGTGTTATGCGAGAAATATAAAGCACTCTCTTACCAAGTTGAAGATCGTAGTAACTGTTTACGTGTAGTCGAAATTCATCCATTTTCGTTGTTTTGGAGCGATCAGGATCCCAGCATAAGACAGGAGATTCCTTGATGCAATCCATCATGTATTTAATGTCTTAATCTTTAATATCTTTTGGATTTTATTCAAGAAACAAGTGCATTAACTACAGCATTTTTCAACTCTTGTCGCAAGCACTATAAATATAAATCTAATTGGTGGTGATGTGGCAATTATATAATATCTCAGAGACAACCTCTTGCATCTCAAAATAACTTCGGACTTTGGACTTCATCTCAACGACAGTCACGCGAAAATTTTGTCAAAAAAGGAGTTTTACTATTCGGCAAACGAGTACGGTCAAATTCATAAATAAATTTTATTTCTATTATAATATAATATAAATTTATATATTCTGACACAGCAACGGAACTGCCTTGCCTTGCCCTAGGCCCGCCCCTGTATCCCCCAAACCACAGAATGACCTCCCACTATAAAAGCCTAAAATGTAAACAATTTTTATGCGGTTTCCCACAAAATAAAAAGGCTGTTTGAAAATAACTGCAAATCTTTGATTACTGTAAGGCAACTCTTCTTCTACCAAAATTCTCTAAGTTAGTAACGTTACTACAAAATGTCCCTTTTCGTTTGGTTTTCCGCGCAATTTTCTCCTTCCGCGCCAATATTTCGCGCAATTTGAAGGAATACGATTTTTCTAGTGACTGGTAAGAAGCAAATAATTCCTAATGAAAGCATTTACTGGGAGAGCAAAAACATAACCAGCAAAGACGTTTGGTTTGTTTTATTTTGTTGTTGGTAAAGACCTAGAAAACCCCAGTAAAACTTAATTATTTATTTATTTATTTGTTTTACATTTCGCTACATATGTCGTAAAAATAGCGAATAACAATTATCGCAGGAAAATAATCATCGTCATGACGTCACGCGAACATTCTAATTCACAATCAAGGTAAATTACTTTAGCTATTCTTTTGCAATGTCTGGAGATTTTGAAAGTCTGGAAAAATGCCTAGGAAAAAATATTCCTGAGGAAGAATTGAGCGAGGCTAAGCGAGTATTATACGGTAAAGCTTGTAGGTAAGTATTAAAGACACAATTGGACGTTTCTGACCTATTTTAATATATAATTGTGATGTTCTTTCATGTTTTATTATCGTTTGTAATAGATTGACATTATTAAATTGCAACAAATGTAGCAATTTCGTAAATTTGTTGTAGCAATTGCGTAAGTTAAATGGCTTTCAAAATGTTTTTAATGCATGTTGGAAAACACTTGGATAAAATGGTGCATGAATGCAGCTAGCTTGAATAGACCTTTCTTTCCTGTTTCTCGCAGCCAACTAGAATTTTCGCAAGATATCATCAGGCAAGCAAGTGAGGAAAAACTTGAAATAGCTGGTTATAAAATTGACGCTGGTGTTGAGCAATTACGCAATGCTAGGATTGTCAGGATTGGTGCTGTGCAACACAAGATCATTCTTCCAACTTCAGCACCAGTTGCAGAACAAGTAATGTATAATACAGCACTGTACAACTTTCACACATGTTGTAATATAAAGACTCATAAAAATAACTGAATCTGACACAAAACTTAAAAAACTCATGTCTATCCTAAGCCCCTCTGATTACAACCCCTGCAAAAAAGTCCTTTGAAAAATATAAGCTTGGGGGCATTATTTTAGGATGTTATGGTATGTGACTTTGAGAAAGCAGACCTCTGTTATATTAAGCCCTAAGAAATTAAGTCACTAATTAATTACCATTACTGTATTCACCATCACTATTTACCTTTTCTTTAAAACTGTTCAATGATGTTGTTCTTTTAATTTTCAGCTGCAAGCTTTTCATTCAAGGATAGGAGAGATAGTCAAGATTGCTAGTCTTTGTGGTGTTAATGTCATTTGCTTTCAGGAGGCATGGAGTAGGTTACTTAATAAGTGGTAGTGTCATACGTTCTGCCAGTTGTTAGCTAACTGGTATTTATAAATATGTGAATGTTTTTTTGCTTCTGTGCAGATATGCCATTTTGTTTTTGTACAAGAGAAAAATATCCATGGGTAGAGTTTGCACAGTCAGCAGAACATGGACCAACTACTAAAGTTTGTCAACAGGTACGTACACTAGCTAGTCTGTTCAGGCATGTACTATGTACTACCGTGCAGTTGTTGCAGATATATTTTCTGCACTTTAAATATATATGGTTAGGAATACCATTCACATTGTAGACTTGATTCTTTGCATTGGTCACTCTATCAATGATTTTCTTGAAATCAAACAATTTTCTGTTTTCTAGTGGGCAAAACAATACAATATGGTGATTATCTCACCAATCTTAGAGAGAGATGAAGTTCATGGAGAGACTCTTTGGAACACTGCAGGTTAATCTAAATTTCAACATTTTTAAAATTATAATTATGTACTGTACAATATTGAGCAAGACTCTTCCAAAAGTTATGAGTTTTTATAACATGGGTTGGAAGATTTATATAATTTGAAAATTTAAAGGAAAATGAATATATTTTTTGATACAGCTTGCTTTTGAAAACAATACATTAATTTTGCTTTTAATTTTGCTCTCTAGTTGTTATCTCCAACACTGGCAAAGTGATAGGCAAGACAAGAAAAAACCACATCCCACGTGTGGGTGATTTCAACGAGGCAAGTTAATAAATTACTGTATATATATGTAATCATATAAAATAGTTATTTATTTTAAGTTCTAGTTTAATTACAATATATATTTTATAGTCAACTTATTATATGGAAGGCAACCTTGGTCATCCTGTTTTTGAAACTCAGTTTGGTAAGACAAAGTGCATATTAATTTTCAACCTTATGGTACTGTTTTGTCAATTCTTTTCTAAACATATTGTTTTGTAAAATAGGTCGGATTGGCATCAACATTTGCTATGGACGTCATCACCCATTAAATTGGTACATGTTAGGATTGAATCAAGCTGAGATCGTTTTTAATCCTTCTGCAACTGTTGGTGCTTTGAGGTACAATGCATCGTGTCAATGTTGAAAAATTATATAGACAAACTAGCTAGAGTAAAAATTTAAAAGGCCTAAGCAGGAATGCATTAATTAATTTTGACCAACATTTCTTCTACAGTGAACCAATGTGGCCAATAGAAGCTCGATGTGCAGCCATAGCTAACACTTACTATGTTGTGGCCATCAACAGAGTTGGAACAGTAAGTAATGGGAAAAAACTGCATGCAGAGTACCATTACATTTTAACCATAACTTCAGTAATGTTTTCAGGAAAGAAATGTTAGCTAGCATACCATGTTAATTTGGAGAGCTAAACACGTTTTCAATACTTCTAGGAGACTTTTGAGAAGGAATTCACCTCTGGGGATGGAAAGCCAGGTAAAGATTGGACCAGAATCTATTCTCACTAAGTGTAGAACATGCAAAAATATTGATAACAAAACAAAATAATAATTATAGTATTAAATAATACATAATTTATTGATAAGTATTTGGTTGAATTTGTAATTTTTTCCCCAGCTCACCATGATTTTGGACATTTTTATGGTAAGTGTAAGGTTGCATGGACTTTCCAAAGAATTTTAATTTGTTCATTATTTTCTCTATAGTCTTTATAATGAATATGTTTATTTCTTTTTGAAAGGTTCAAGTTATGTCGCAGCACCAGATGCATCTAGAACTCCTGTAAGTTAATTAAAGTGATAACTTGTGATTTTTGTCCTGCAAGTCAACAGTCTTAACCCATTGCTGCCTAAGCTGGCTAAAAAACAGCTTACTTACTAGTCCAAGGGAGATTACCCTCAGCCATCCTAGGTAGCAATGGGTTAAACTGAGCACACCAATTGTTTCATGCCATTTTATTAGGGTCTTTCACGCGTGTCAGATGGTCTTTTGGTGACTGAAGTTGATCTCAATTTATGTCGTCAAATCAAAGACAAATGGGGATTTCAGGTGAAGTTGTTTAAATACCGTAATAGCAAAGTCAGACATAAGTCAAGACATTTTATTATTACTATACAGTATAATAATGTTTAAATAATTATGTATTTAATATTATAATAATTCTCACAGTATAAGTCTGTACAAATACTGGAAATTAATTTACAGTGTATTGTATGAGAATAAAAAGGCTAAAGGTGTTTTTTTGAATGTTTCATAGATGACTTCTCGTCTTGAAATGTATGCAGATAAATTATCCAGTACAGCTAAACCAGACTACAAACCAGAAATCATTCGGGAAGATGACAATAGTACATTGTAAATATTTAGTTTTTGTCAATTATTGAACATAAACTTTATCCTGACCAAAGAATACTGGTATGAATATTATATAATTTGTTCAAATACTACAGCTGAGCAGGCATATAATCAGTGAAAAATAAGTTTATGGATTTTTTACAGTTTTTTTTCATTAGGTATTTTTTCACCTGGTCTACTTAAATCTATAAATATAATATCATCATCTGTCCCATAGCTATGCCTTGCTAATTCAAATGAAGACATACTTGCACAGCACTGTGTTGCCTCATTTGAAGGATTTTTATAAAATATTGCTTGTTTTTCCATGTCATAACCACACAATATTATGTAATGTCCTCTATAATGGCCCATCTGGCCCCATGCTGGAAAGACATTTGAATACCATTGATAATCCTCTTCACATACATTGCATCGAATTAACATTGAGTTGACCAAAACAACAGCAATCCACTGTTGGTTTAATTTTGAAATAATATCATCCAAGGTAACAGAGCTGAAATAAAATAATTTATAAAAAATGATTGGGTCTTTTAATTAAATATGCTAACCAAAATTATCAAATTACAAACAATTATAATTATCATTATGATCATATAATAGTTATAATAATTTTAAAAATTATAATTATAATAATTATAGTAATTATGATAATTCTAATAATCATAATAATTATAATAATTATAGTAATTATGATAATTCTAATAATCATAATAATTATAATAATTATAATTATGATAATTATTATTGTAATAATTATAATAATTTATATAATAATTATAATCTTTATTTCAACAGAGTAAACTGTGGTAAACATCTATTCACCAGTATATCTATTTTACACCTTACCCTCTGACAATGTTGAGCCCCAATTCTTGAGCATTTTCAAATAATTTATTAACTCTGGTTTCATCCTCATCAAAACATGTTTGATAATATTCCTGATTTTTGTAGCCAGGATCCACTCCACAAGTAATGGTATAAAATACACAATCTAGCTTAAAATGTACCAAAATATTTGCTAGATCTATTGTCCACACGCTTGTACCAAAACCTAGTCTTTTGCCAAGACTTGAAAGCAGTTCTGAATCAAATTCCTCACCCAAATATTTCTTTAAAATCATTTCTATACAAGCAATTCCACAATCCCAATCGCTCTTCTGACGAACATGGGGTAATTCAATCTCAATCACCTTGGAACACATAGGAAAATAATATTTCTTTTAAAAAACGTCTGAAATTTTGGGATTTTTAAATAAAACAACAAAATATTTCATAATAATGGAGTACATGTGGGGATAAAAGTGTTATATAGGGATTGAAGTTGCGTCTTATTCTTCCTCGAAGTCCCCATTACCATATGGTTCGCTCGCGGGACGTTTGTTTTTGATCTGCTGCAGAAGGAACTCTTGTTCAGAGTTTGACATTTTTTCAATCCCTATTAATCGACAGGATATTTAACAACTCAGAAGTATTTTTTAGCAGTAATAATATTCATCATGTCTATTGGAATACCTATAAAAGTTTTACACGAAGCAGAAGGCCATATAGTAACGTTAGAGACTTTAACAGGTGAAGTTTATAGAGGCAAGTTAGTTGAAGCTGAGGACAATATGAACATTCAAATGCACGATATTACTTTAACATCGCGAGATGGAAGAGTATCACAGCTGCAGAATGTGTTTATACGTGGAAGTAAAGTGCGTTTTATAATATTACCTGACATGTTAAAGAATGCTCCGATGTTTAAAAAGCAAAAAGATAAAGGATCAGCTGCTGGGAGAGGAAAGTCTGCCATTTTAAGAGCACAAGGTAGAAAAATATAATTATTTAAACTGAACTATTCCTTGATAAATGTAGTGAGGTTTTCTAAACAATAAAGCAATCCTGTGCACTGCTAACTGTTGAGCTGGGGGGGGGGATACTTGAATTGATCCAGCATATATTGACCTCGTGCATCTAACTACAAGCTTCAACATGTGTCAGATTAATTTGTGAGACAAAGTAGTGACATCGTATTACCTAAAGCCAGGTTTCCATTAAGGCTGTTTTCCATAAGATCTTCTCAATCACCTCGATTACTGAAAACTGTCAGACTAAATATGTCTTGAATTGCTCAATAGATCTGATTGGGTGCCATGGATGGACTGGGAAATCAGACTAAAGATGTCTTGAATTGCTCAATAGATTTGATTGGGTGCCATGGATGGACTGGACAATCCGATTCTTGAGATACTGATGTGGTCAAATGGAAACCAGTATCACCAACTGTTGGAGGGTGTATAATTAATGCATAACTGGGTGCAGACTTCCCCCCCCCCCCTACCCTAGAGGATTGCTGGAATGATAATCTTGCTGTTGGTGTGCAAGGTGTGCAGGGTCCTAAAGTTGCAAGGTTTAACATCTTTTAAACTGTTTTCTAGCTGCTGCAAGAGGCCGAGGAGACCATTTTGGAGGCAGAGGAAGAGGAGGAAGAGGAGGCAGAGGAGGTCGTGGATTCCAAAGTCGACAATAAGATACACGCTAGACTAGTTTGACCAACATTAGATAGTGTTTGCAATGTCCTTGATGTCATGAAGAAAACATTGTGTTGTTTTGTAAAGTACAAATGTAAATATAATTGCATGTAAAACAAACTTATTAATAAGTTAGGAGCCTATGTTAGTCTTTATGGTTGTCTGGTATAAATTATCTTGATTTATAATACATTTGCAGTGAGTGATTAAACAATGATTAAAACACTTTTATTATCTTATATATTATTTGTATTTATAAGTACTAAGACATTTTCTGTGAATAGTGATGAGGCAGTTCATTAAAAATTAATATTCAATTAATTAGATTTTGCTTCATTTTATAGTGAGATGGGTATTTTAACAGAATCCAGTCTGTGAGAATATATAATTTTTATACTAGATTGTGAGTAGCTCTGATGCTATTTTTGAGACATTGCTGTTGCTGTAACAAGCACAATTTCCTAAGTTTTCTTTGGTCAGAAATTTGTTGATCCAAAATTATGGTTAAATGAAGTCTCATGGGTCTTGGCTGGCAGTGGGCACGTTTGAAGGATGAGAGTCATTTTGTCAAGACTGTCAACTGGTTATGAGAGGAAGTGTCTTTTTACTTGACAAAAATGTTGAAGCTTGTCAAGAGAGATTTCCTTACGGCTTACACACATTTTAGTTTGGCCTACGTACCCCTGGCCTCGTACCCAGATATTGAGACGAAGCTGTGCAGAGCATGTGGGTACAAAGAAGCAAGGGTGAATTTACTGGTAAAGCATTTCATTAATTTTATGTGTGTCAGATTGGTTGCATCAGTGGAAAAATGAGTAATGCCACTAGTAACATTATTTTATAAGTATTTGTGATTTTTTATTTACAATTATGATAATTTATATATTACAATTTATTATAAATTATTCCAATAATTATCATAATTTATTCATGGCGACCTCGACCGTCATTTGATATGCGCTTATTTAAGTCACGTGGTGTGTGTTTCAACCAATGAGATGATTCCGCGTCCAAATGATGAATTTAGTATTTTCAGAGAGCGAGCACGATCAATGCACATTGAATGATTTGAACTGCTTGACTTCTTTTTAATTCTCCAAACCTTATATTTAATCATTATTTTTAGTTGGTCAAAGACTCTGCCTACCTTTTAGATCTTTTCTCGTGTTTTATAATGGATTTACCTCACACACGAAGTGTCGAACAAGTGTTTGACTTCTTTGGAGTCGATGAAGCGACGGGTCTTGGTTTGAATGAGGTGAAGCTAAGCCAAGAGAAATATGGTCCAAACGGTATGTAGAAAGCATTTCTTTTGGGTGTTTTTTTAAAGTTCTGTAATGCCTTGACATTAATGATGATGAATACAACCGAACATGAGTAAAATGATTAAATCTTCATGCACTACCATCTGAAATGCCACATGGCACAACCGGCATAATTTCTTCTTGTCGTTTAGCTTTTTCATAATTATTCAGGGCTGGTATAATGATATTATCTTCCTTTTTTATTTCTTTTATGTCCTTGGTTTCTCTCCCTAAAGAATTGCCAGCTGAAGAAGGTTAGTTTGTCTGTTTAAAGGCGTTCTATGGTAACGTTAGTTTGTGTTTGATGGCATTGTGAATCGATAAACGGCTGAAATTTTCTAAATATATTTGTCACTTTTCAGGAAAACCTTTATGGAAGTTAGTTTTGGAGCAATTTGATGATTTATTAATCAAAATTCTTCTCTTGGCTGCAGTAGTATCGTTTGTAAGTATATTTCACTGTGATTTCATTCAAAATCTTAATATATAATAATATATATCCAACACCATTCATCGATTAAGATAATTTGACAATCCTCACGTGTTGAACAGCCCAACAAGATGTAGGAGTAATGATGGTTGAAATTTCTTCAGGTGTTGGCGCTTTTCGAAGACGGAGAAGATCGGACTACAGCGTTTGTTGAGCCATTCGTTATTCTGGTTATTCTGATTTTAAATGCTATAATTGGCGTGTGGCAGGTGAGTGTTTTTTCACTAGTTCAAAAAACAGCTTGAAAGTCAAGCTTTAGTGATGTTTGTGCAGAGACAATCAAACACACTGTCAAGAACTCTGTCTGGGGTCAACCTCTTGTCAATAACACTGATTTTAATTCCTTCTCTAGACCAGTATCATCTGAATATTGTTTTGAAAAATAATTAAGGCTTCAGATATCTTATTATTTAGGGTTAACATGAAAGAACCTTCTCGACATCACGATAGTTTTTAATAAATTTAAACTTTTTTTGTATTTACTTTACACGAGATAAGAAGATCATGAGAAAAGTTGCAATGTTTGTTTTTTTAGGAAATTCTGTATATAAATATGCATGTCATGTTGAACACAATAATGAACACTCACAATCTACTTGCTTCACACTTTAATAAAAAATTTCCTCATTTTCTGGTGAAAATCTAATTTCCTTAATACCTTATGAAAAAACTTATTATAATCCTACCAGCTGTCTTCTACTTCTACACTGGTGGTTTTTTATCCAATATTTACTGACTTTCGCTGTAGTTTGACAGTGTTATTGATAAACCTAATCTCGGATATTCCCCCAAGTCCTAAAAACTTCAAAAATATAAAAATGAAAAAAAAATGAACAGACAAACCTCTATAAATTATTAACACATCTGTTCGATATTTTTTTTTCTGTTAAAATTTTAAAATTATTAGAGTTTTACTGGAAACCAATAACCTGCAAACTCTGGTAGCTACATCATTACGACTGCATACTTTTGCTATTAAATATTTTTATATTATAAAGTGTGTTCAGTTGATGAATTTAGCTGCCTACTGCATCAGATGAATCTGCTAACTTTGAAACTTAATGAAACTTATGAATTATAATGAAAACAAATTAACATGGACTTAACCCATTGCTGCCTCAGCTGGCCAAAAATGGCCCCTTCAATATTTTACTCTGTCTAATACCAGATGGTTTTATTTATCCAAGGGAGAACCCTTAGACAGCCTAGGTGACAATGGGTTAAAGTGAAGAGAAGTTTGGCATGAGTAAGACCTACCAAATAAATAATTGTAGCCTATTATCTTTTCTTATCTATTTTTAATTTGTTTTTGTGACCGAGAAAGCTTTAAATTTGTTGTGGGTGACGCAGCTGGGCCACTATGACAATTACCCAAACCTATTCATGCTAAAACAGCTTGCATCTGGTGTGATAGCTTGTTGGCTGCCTGGGTAAGCCCCTTGCTGACCTGTTACTTGCCTCGTTAATTATTACGTGATCTGGTAATAGCCAGAGTAAAATAAAAGTCTGAAGAATGACTCAACTAGCAAGAGGTTAATATTAGTATACAGTCGTGTATCTAGGAATGTTATGGACAACGTTGATGGCTTGGACTACTAAATTTGTCCTTTATTATTTCTTTATAAGTTCAGATGAATTTAGTTGTTAAGGCTATACTTGTTTCATACAGTACATACATACATACAGGTCGACCACAGTCGGAGGCAGCCAGAAGGCCCCTCTTTCGTTTAGCTGCTACCTTAAGGCAGGGTTGGGTGCCACTCCTCTCCCAGTTGGTGTTGATTTTACGGAGGGAGGTAAACTGGAGAACCCGGTGAAAAACCCTCGGAGCACAGGAGAGACCAACTAAACTCTACTCACATGGTCCAAGCTCGAGAATGGGGCTGTTCCCAAACGGTCACCCATCCAAGTACTAACTATTGGTGAGAGGCAGCGCGCTAACAGCACCCACCACCCATGCTCCCCTTCAAGTTTCAATTACTGGTAACCCTTTCCTTGCTAGAGACTCTTATTTGACAAATGAAATTGTCCAGTGGTTGACAGAGTAAAATAACTAAGGATGTGGTTTAGTGTGGTCTAGCAAGGTACTGCTTAAGCAAGACAGATAGAGAGATATGATTAATAAAGTAAAGTTGTCTAGTGTTCAACAGAGTAAAATTATTACTGTAACTGAGAAACTAAAGGATTAGACAGATGGCCTAAGTTAACCCTTGAATCTCTTATAGGGACTCTTACTTGATGAGTAAAAATTAACATTAACCCTCTCAGTATAAAGCATATACTTTAGTATTTTAAACGGGCTAACCCCAGACGATTTGACAATTAACAAAGCAAGGTAGTGTTAGGTGGTCTAGAAGGGGAAGGGTTAACTATTGATCTTGGCATTTTACATTCAATTGATTAATGATGGACAATTTTCTCATTGGAAGGGAGGGGGTGACAGTATGGTATGGCAATTGAAAGGTTAACACATATTTCAATTAAAATTTGGACTACATGATTGTAGTCTTGTCAGACAACTTGTCAATGAGTAGGGAAAGTTTTCTGCACCATTGTAGTCCGGGTTCAGCTTGCTTTTGAAATCTAAAATGTATAATTGAAATGAACATTCCAAACTTACGTTGCAATGTTCAGAACTACATTGCGAGGTGGATACAAATTTAAGTCAGCTATTTGTTTTTGTTTAACCAAGTATCTATTATTCTTCATCTCCATCAAACACTATACAACAAATAATCTTCTACTCCGTGATTTTGCCAAAGGAATTCAATTCAAAGCTTATTAAATTGGAACTTCACAATGAACCTTGTGAACTTCCGTACCTAGTTCCCAACCTTCCAACAAATGTTAACAAATGCATTTCAAAAGCAAGCTGAAACTGACTAACTATAACTTTGTTGTGGAAGCTGAGAATTAGTTGGTTGAAAATTCTGAGATCTAGCCACTATTTTTTCTGGCACTAAGAGTAAACCTTGAGGAGACATTAATATTGGGTTAAATATATGTGTAGAGGTTTTTGCCCAAAAAGTTTACAGTTAAATATTGATTTTTAAGTCATATTTTTCAGTCTTTCACAGCATACATGTCACAATTGCCCAAAATTCCTAACAGAAAGTGCCCAAATTTTCCTTTTCAAATATTTTGGGAGGGCAATTTCCCCCCCTGCCTGCTACGCCTATGATGACTGACAATAGCTATTGACATAGTTCTGTATAATGTCCGTGTATAATTAATGTACTAATGTTTTTATTGCAGGAACTAAATGCTGAAAGTGCTATAGAAGCATTAAAAGAGTATGAACCAGAAATTGCCAAAGTTGTACGGCAGAATAAAACTGGTGTACAGAAAATAAAAGCAAGAGATGTAGTACCTGGTGACATAATACACGTCTCAGGTATGGCAATAAATAATATGCATCTCCATGTGTTTTTACAGCATCTTGGCAAAGGTAGTTCTAGAATACATTTTAAGACTAAACTATGGCAATAAATAGTATGCATCTCCATGTGTTTTTACAGCATCTTGGCAAAGGTAGTTCTAGAATACATTTTAAGACTAAACTATGGCAATAAATAATATGCATCTCCATATGTTTTTACAGCATCTTGGCAAAGGTAGTTCTAGAATACATTTTAAGACTAAACTATGGCAATAAATAATATGCATCTCCATGTGTTTTTACAGCATCTTGGCAAAGGTAGTTCTAGAATACATTTTAAGACTAAACTAGGAGCAATCATGAAAATGAGATGTCTTGAAATACTTTCCAGCTGTCATGCTTGAGCATGAAATGAGCATGAAACTATAGAAGCTGTTGCCATGAGCTTGGTTGCAAGTTTTATTTATATATTAAGTGTTGTAAAAAATAATGAAAAGTATAGGGCATATCACAAGTAGTATTCATTCAAAATGTTTTTTTACCAAAGAATATTTAGTGCAACGAAGTGAAATGGCAAATATTGCTTGTAATTTTAATTTAATATAGTTAATTCTCCACCTCCACATTAATCTTTATAGTATTAGACTAATCACCATATGGCCAGATTATTTTTAAATTTCTTGCTTTATATTAGTTGGTGACAAAGTTCCTGCTGATATTCGTGTCACAACAGTATTATCTACAACATTGCGAATAGATCAATCTATCTTGACAGGTATATTAAACTTTAATTTGCATAAAATTTCTCTCAATTTCTGTGGCCTTTTTTACTTTGTTTTATTTACTATAATTATATTTTTATTTAATGTAAAGTTCTGTATTTTTTTCTGTGTAGGAGAAAGTGTTAGTGTTTTAAAACATACCAATGTGATCCCTGATGAAAGAGCTGTGAATCAAGATAAAACTAACATGTTATTTTCTGTGAGTTTTTTCAATCAAATCTATTTGTACCAGTGTAATACAAGTATGAAACAACAAGAAGTTTATGCCTTTCATTCTGATCTTTTTCTTAGGGTACAAACATTGCTTCTGGTCGAGGTATAGGTGTTGTTGTTGGCATTGGTTGCAACACTCAAATAGGTAATTACACTTCATAGCTTCCAAGTTGTTATTTTTGCTTCCAAGTTGTTGTTTTTTGTTTATTTTTTAAATGTTTGGTTGCCAGTGGAAAGTTTAAATGTGTACTTCAACTATCATTTCTGTTGAAATAGTGGTCAATTAGTCCAGATATTTAAGGTGAATTTCTTTTAAGGCAAAATCAGGGATGAAATGGTTGAAACCACATCTGAAAAGACTCCATTACAATGTAAACTTGATGAATTTGGTGAACAACTGTCCAAGGTAAGGGTCTAAAATTAATCAACTTAAATATTAGATAGTTATATTCTGTAATTGTCAATGATGTTTGCAGTTTAATAGTACAGTTAATATTTGATATGTTAAAACTGTTGGTATAATTATGGTAATCAATGCATTGTTTTTTTCTTCTAGATTATCACTCTTATTTGCATTGCAGTCTGGGCAATCAACATTGGTCACTTTAATGATCCTGTTCACGGTGGTTCATGGGTAAAGGTATGTTGAACTACCGTATTTTTTGGATGATAACCCGCACGGCATATAACCCGCACAGCAACAAAAATGTCACTTTTGGAAAAATAAATCAGCATATTACCTGCACCATTGGTAACCCGCAGCTGCTAATAATAGGTTGGGGCAAGGGAGCATGCCAGACTGACTTGTATATCTTCTTTGTTCGGTGTTCTCTCATTTATATTCAGCCATTTTGAGTAACGCGGTATATATCATTAGCGTATCGCAGACACAGGCTACGGGGCCGAAGGAAACCCGAGCACGTTCCGAAAATGAAATAACCGTAGCTGCGCCTGTGATACGCTAAGGAATATACTGCATTATTCAAAATGGCTGAATATAAATGAAGGAACACCGAACAAAGAAGAAATACAGGTCAGTCTGGCGTGCTCCCATGATTTGGGACCACAAAATTTAAAAAAAGTACAGTACCAGTAGTTGAAAGATGAAAGTAGAATCCTTGGTCTCCAGTCTTCGTGATGGCGTCATCTTAAGAATTCAACATATTACCCGCACCACCCTTTACCCTCACTAATTATGTTTCCTAGCAAAATTAAGAGATAACCCGTGGGTTATCACCCAGAAAATACAGTAGTACCTGAAGGCTGTCTCTCACAAGCTTCTCTCTGCAAACAACTTGTTTTTTTACAAACTTTAATGTGTTTGTTACTATTTTTTTCTAATTTCAGGGTGCAGTGTATTATTTCAAAATAGCCGTGGCATTAGCTGTGGCTGCCATTCCTGAAGGATTGCCAGCTGTGATTACAACATGTCTTGCTTTGGGTAAGCTGTGATATTAAAACACAATAGGTAACAATTCTTTAGACAACTTGGGTGAACGAATGTGGGTAACTTCTACATCACTTTATTTTTCCTTAGGTACTCGAAGAATGGCCAAGAAAAATGCTATTGTTCGTAGCCTTCCTTCTGTTGAAACACTGGGTTGTACTTCTGTTATTTGCTCTGATAAAACGGGAACTCTTACAACCAATCAAATGTCAGTATGCAAGGTAAGGGAACCAGCTGTATATTTGTAACTGAACAGTCTGGGGTTAAAGCATGTTTTTTGTTTCAAAGTTTGAATAATCTGCTTGGTTAGTTGCCTGTTTATTAATCACCATTTTCTTTTTTTATTTATTAGTTTTTTATTATAGATCAACTGAAAAGGACAACTAAAAAACCAACTTTTAATCATTTTGACATGAGTGGTACAACGTATGCTCCTCAAGGGGAACTGTAAGTAAATCCAGGAAATTTTATGTCAGCAAGCTTAAAAACAGGCACACAATGTGTGCATGTGTTCTGCTGTATTTGAGAAACTCGGGTCTAGATAAGGCTCTGTCATAAGAGAAACGCAACCAAACTCTTTGTCCTATGTCCAGAGCTATAGCCTGCTTTTCAGGCTCTATAAAGAGAGATACAAGTCATGAAATGACTACCTTTGTCAAAATCAAATACTAAACAAAATTACGGTATAAAATAAACACAAAAATGAAAACAAATTAATGTGAATACCTGGTGTTTACTTTGGTGATTTTTTTTTAAAGTTTGCAAAGTTCAAGAAGGCCTAAACTTTATGTATATTCTAGTTTATTCTGAATATTGTGCTTTTTCTGCTTATTAGGACACTTGATGGTATGCCTGCAGATGTAAAAGATTATGAAGCCATTCAGGAATTAGCAATTATATGTTCACTATGTAATGATTCTGGACTAGATTACAATGAGGTATAGTTTAGAACAGACCGCATCTCAGTTTTTAATCACTTTTCCCTATGTTAACGATACAAAATTATGATTATTGTTTATCTTATTAGAGTAAAAAAGCTTATGAAAAGGTTGGAGAGGCCACTGAAACAGCTTTGGTTGTTCTTGTTGAGAAGTTGAATATGTTCGGATTAAATTTAACGGGCAAAGATCCTCATGAATTAGCCAATCTGTGTAACAATGAGATTTTTAAACATTTCTCTAAGGTAATGTTGGATTTAAAGTGCCTATGAAACGAAAATTAAGTTTTGTCTTATTTGAAAGAACACTTAAAATGATAGAGTAACATCTTTTGCAGTTTTTCGTTTCCTTGCTTCGTTCTTGAGATATTTCAGTTTGTTTGATATGCAAATTAAACATTTTAACACGTCATATGTGCATAATGTTATTGAAAAAAGTTGTATATCTTTGTTATTGTCAAACCAAAATAATTTGAAGGAAGCAAGTGCTTGTGTTTCGCCCAGAACACTAAACTTGTAGATTTTCAGTGGGAAAATTTCATTACATTGATTTTTGTGAACTATTTTAGGAATTCACTTTTGAGTTTTCACGAGACCGTAAATCAATGAGTGTCTACTGCATACCAAAAGATGGTCTCAGGGCAATGTTTCATAGTGGTGGCCCCAAAATGTTTGTCAAGGTAGGTTTCTGATAAAAGAAAACGACAGTTTTTTCTAGATTTAAAAAAATTTATGGCTGTCTAGTGATTGCATTCAAAAATTATTAAAATTATATTTCTTAGGGTGCACCTGAAAGTATTCTAGAAAGATGTGATTTTGTTCGGATTGGTCGAGAAACCTTTCCTATTACTGATGGTATTAAGAGTGAAATAATGAAGAATGTCCAAGTGTACGGCACTGGTGAGTTGAGAAATGCTGCTGCAAACTATATTTGTATTTTTCAATACATTGTGTTCCTGTAAAGCTCAAGTGCAGACAATTCTTACAGTCAGTTTCAGCTTGCTTTTGAAATCTGAAACTTATAATTGAAATAAACATTCCGAACTCTCGTTGCAATGTTCAGAACTACATTGCGAGGTACATACAAATTTAAGTCGGCAATTTGTTTCTGTTTAATTATTTATTTCCATCAAACACTATACAACAAATAATCTTCTACTCCGTGATTTCGCCAAAGGAATTCATTTCAAAGCTTTATTAAATTTGAACTTCACATGCAATGAACTTGGCGTACTTCCGTACCTATTTCCCAACCTTCCAACAAATGTTGGCAAACGAATTTCAAAAGCAAGCTGAAACTGATTATAAAACATGCGTTTCATTGCAGGAGAGAACACACTGAGATGTTTAGCTTTGGCTACAGTTGATAATCCACTACCCAAAGAAGAAATGGATTTAGAAACATGTAATGTAACGCAATACGAGGTAAGGTGTAGACAAGTTGTGTATGTAGTATAGTTCTCACATCTGTTTGTCTGAAATGATGAATAAAGATTCCCCTTCACTTTTATTGTAAGTGAAAAATTTCTTAAATCTGAGCTCAGACAATCAAGTTGTGTTCCTTGTTACTGTAAACACATGTAGTAGTCTAAATTGAAGTTGGTTTCTTTCAGTTTCTGGTGCTACTGTAAGTTTAAATTAATATTTGAGTAGATTAGGTTAGGGGGAATAAGTTGATTTTTATTCCAGCAGCCAGATAGATTAGAACTTTTCTTTTTGATCATTATTTAAAAGTTTTTGTCATTTTATTACAAGAATAAAATGACATTTGTTGGTGTTGTTGGTATGCTGGATCCTCCCAGAGCTGAAGTCAATGACTCCATTCAGAGATGCCATCATTCAGGAATACAAGTTATTGTTATCACTGGAGATAACAAGGTATGTTTAGCAGCAAAGAACTGACTATAGTTTGCATTGCTTTCTCGTTTTTATTTCTTTAGTAAACTTGATATCAGAGGTCTTTGTAAAAAATAAACAGGATGTCTCCGCTGATAGTGTGATAGATCTTTTTACTTCTTATATTAGATAGATTAATCTATAGGGAAGGTTATTCGTTTCTGTTGCAGGGTACAGCTGAAGCTATTTGTAGAAGAATTGGTATTTTTGGATCCAACGAAGACACAACCGGTAAGAATTTTTAAATTTTAAACTTATTATCCATTAGTCCAGGATAAGTTGCGTGATTTAACAGTATTTTTGTTTCTATTTTCTAGGATTATCTTACTCAGGTCGTGAGTTTGACGATCTTAGTGAAGCAGAGCAGAGAGAAGCATGCAGAAGAGCAAGGTTTGAAAAACTACATAACGACTTGTTTGACGATATTTTCTTATTTATTAATCTATTAGTTTTCAACTAGACTGATTGCTTTTCTTCGTAGGTTATTCTCTCGTGTTGAGCCATCTCATAAGAGTCGTATTGTTGAGTATCTTCAAGATGATGGTCATGTTGCTGCTATGACTGGTGATGGCGTTAATGATGCACCAGCATTGAAGAAAGCAGAAATAGGCGTTGCCATGGGATCAGGAACTGCTGTTGCCAAGACTGCTTCTGGTATCCTTTTGTTTGTTTTTTTCTTTCAGTTTGATAAAAAAATAAGACGTACAAGGCAGCTTTGTTGCTCACTAAAAAGGATTTTCCTGGCTTGGATGAGGATTGTTTGCAGGTCGCGTAACATGCGCTCATGGCGTGAGCTCTATGGATGAGCAATTTCGCTCTTATTTAGAGCAAATGCTAATATAATATTGTTTATACAAAAACAAGCGCTCTCATATCTTGTCATTATCTTGCTATTCATTATTACAAGTTTGCTGTGACGATATGATGTAACCTGTCAATCCATTCTTTGAGTAAAGCTATTTACTCTGTACACCATAATTTTAAGTCTTAATGCAATTTGTCTTAAGAGGTTTTCTCTTTTCATTTCATTATCTTAAAATTATAGTACAGACGTTGAGCTTTATATTGAAATGTAAATGACTTCTGATCGTCCCCTTAGAGTTTCAGTTTGCGTTAACCCTTGGTTGATACCACCTCACAGAATAATTATAGTACGTTATCTATCATGTTTGACGGTGTTGTTGTTTGTCCTCCTTGACTACTTGTCTCTCAGAAATGGTTCTTGCTGACGATAACTTTGCAACAATCGTTGCTGCAGTGGAAGAAGGACGAGCTATTTATAACAACACTAAACAATTTATTCGTTATCTTATTTCTTCAAACATTGGAGAAGTGGTTAGGTAAGTATTGCTCATTGTTATCCAAATATAAAATTGTACTTTAGGGAAATTCAAAAACTGAACTGAGCACTCCGGATAAATCCTGACTGCTAGTTTCGTTTCTGCATGTCCTTGATTTTACTATATATGTTTTTTTGTTTTTAGTATTTTCCTTACAGCAGCACTGGGTATGCCCGAGGCTTTGATTCCAGTGCAGTTATTATGGGTGAATCTAATGACAGATGGTCCTCCAGCCACTGCACTCAGTTTCAATCCACCTGATCTTGATATCATGGAAAAACCACCAAGAAAATCCAGAGAACCATTGATTAATCGTTGGTTGTTTTTGAGATATCTGATTATAGGAGGTATATAAATTAAACTTTATTTCTTTGGCATTTCACATTATTAAACTACATACTCAGTAAATCATAGGAAATATTTCGAATGTTAAAGCGCTAATCAAACGAGAACGCAAGCCATCGCAAGTTGGCAGTCACGCTATCTCAGCCAGCCGCTCTGAATAGTTTCCCGAAAAATATCATGTACCGTGACAAAGTTAAAACTTGTTTAAAATACTCGTGAAACCTTTTTGTTAATTTGGGGGTTCAAACGACCGCCACAGAAATTCTGACTGCCAACTTGCGATGACTTGCGTACTCGTTTGATTAGGGCTTAAGAGTTATACATTCTAAGACGAAACCGGAATGCAAACATTTCTGGCCACTGAGCTCTGGGGGCTCGATTCACAATTGGTATTGATTTTATTTTTTAGTTTATGTTGGTGCAGCTACCGTAGCGGCTTCTGCTTGGTGGTTTATGTACTATGAAGGTGGACCACAACTTAATTATTATCAGTTGGTAAGACAATATTAAACTTACTAAATATCTTAGCTATCTAGAGTGAAGTAATGCCGTTTAAAACATGTACGGAATAGTCCTTCAGTTTGGCATTTCCCAGATAAGATTGCAGCAACCGTAGTAAACTGGTTCTCAAAATTTACTTTTTTTTCTCAGACGCATCATATGCAGTGTCCATTAGATAAAGAAGCTTTTAAAGGCGTTAATTGTTTAATATTCGCTGATCTTCATCCTATGACCATGGCGTTGTCTGTGTTAGTGACAATTGAAATGTTCAACGCTTTAAATAGGTAAGTAACTGAGTTGAAAACACACACACACAAGGTAATTAGAGAGTTCAAAAATGAATAACTAAATTGTTTGTTTTTTTTAGTTTAAGTGAGAACCAAAGTTTATTGTCGATGCCACCATGGCAGAATCCTTCCTTAGTTACAGCAATTGCTGCCTCTTTTCTAATGCATTTTGTAATTCTCTATTTTAAATTTACTAATGTAAGTATAATGATTTTTATGTTACTTCTTTGTGGGCTTATATTGTACCTCTATTCTATTCCGTTCCATTCAACACCGCTGCCAAACGTTTTGCGCATGCGCGACGTCCGAGCTCGTCCTCAAAAAAGAGCGGGAAAACGCTGAAATATTTGGACTGGTCCGAGAGTCCGACACAAAAGTTAAAATTATAAGCATACTACCAAAAAGATAAGGTAGGTAATTTGTGCGTGGCTTCTTTGTCAATAGTGTAACATATTCTGAATTTACCCCTTCGTAATTTCCTTTACCCTTTTTTTAAAACACAAATGAATAGTCGAGTCTTCAGTCTTCATGTCTGGTTGTTGTCGCCACGGCTAGTTCCCACTAAATTCACGCATGGCTGCGCAAACGTTTGGCAGCGGTGTTGTTCCATTCTACTATTGCTTGACTGCTTCTATATACTCCACTCCTGTCCACTCCACTCTACTCTACTCCAACTTACCATGCTTTAATTGTGTTCTTCAGACTATTTTCCGCATAACTCCTCTTAACATGACCGAGTGGATAATGGTGATCAAGTTATCATTTCCAGTTATTCTTCTTGATGAAGTGCTTAAGTTTATTTCAAGGAGATTTATTGGTAAGATGAAAATCTCAATCAACAAAACGTTTCTCTGAAGAAAATCCTGACAGTTGTTTGTTTTTCATTTTGAAGGTTCCGACCCATACAAATCAAAGACTGACTAAACATCGCATAGTATCTTTGGAATATCTAAGTCATCTTACGACCTTATCCCACACGTACACCCAAATATAAGTGCAGTTTGAATTCAAAGCGTTTATTTATGCTTAGATAACATATATATATATATATAATTTATTAAGGCAGTGCCATGAATTCCTTTTCGCTAAAGGTTTATCTTTACTACGTTAGACAACTGTACATTTGTCGAATCCAATATCTCAAAGACACGTTCAAGACCTTTCCACAATCATGGTTGTCGGAAGAAGACGTCAAGTCGTCGTATAAACAATCTGATTTTATGTCGACGCTCCATGAGTCACTCGCAACTGATGGAAGGAATGGTCTTGTTGCTAAACATGACCAAATCAGACTGGTCCAAGAATCAGAAGCCCAGTTTTAACTGCAGTGAGAGGTTGGATCGTGTCGTGAGTCTTGAGAAGAATAGAACTTGTCTTTGTGTTCACGATTTACCATAAACATTGAGAAACTACATGATTTTAAAATATTTCTTAATTTTTGCATTCAATTCACTATTGTTCTTTGATTAACCTCGTTCCCAGGCCGTCACTACAGTGAACCCTCTTTTGGGACCTGTTTCCCCCAAGTTTGTACGAACTATCCTACACATCACGCTGATATTTCTCCGTGTTCTAGACGCACGATTTTTCCTTGAAAAGTTAACCAAAATTTCTCTGCTTGCCTGTACAGCGTAGCGTAATGTCGGGGTGCATGAATCGTGGTTGAACGCCAGTTTCTGATCGGACTCGTAGAAACTCGCCATTTTAATTTTATATTAAACAGTCTCCAAAAACACACACTTTATTCACCTTAAAGTTAACACCCGACTTAAATAACTTAGATTATAGTAGAATTAATAAATTAAACTTCTATTTACAATGTTTTTACCAAACCAGTGGTAACTAACTTGAGCGTCGTTCGTACACGGTGCTTTCACGAGCTGTACACGAACTAACTATTGATTGTAGATAGTTTTCAAAAATATTGTCCCACTTTGGACCAACCACACCGGTTTAAATCAAATACAGCAGTTTATCTGAGCAATATTTTCTCGTGATAAATCCATTCTTCCCATGTGTTCATAAATTGAAGAGAAATTATTAAACCACTCGGGTGTTTCTTTTCAATGTAGCCATGGAAGAATGGGTAATCAGGACAAAGTATATTGCTCTGGTAAGCTCCAGGTGTAGTCCACTGAAATACAAACTACGGGTAGTATACGGCTCGTGAGAAGCACGGCGTTTGAACTGGACTTTTTATTCATAAAAGTTCTATTCTAAAACTTCTTTAAAAATATAAATTATACTTGCTATAAGATCGTACAAGTAATTTATGTACAGAAATCAAATATGGCAATGATATCACGTCGCTAATAAACCTTCAGACTAATGAAAGTTCAGAAAATAGTAAATCCAGATCCTAGACTATATCCAGATACTAGACCAGGTTCTAATTAATTTGTGATATTCAACGCACATGGTTGGAAGTAGCTTGCGAACCCAGACGTATTTTTCTGCGCTCGTGCCTCGCGAAAACTACGACGAGGGCAGAAAAATACGTTTAGGTTTGGAAGCCGCTGCGGAGTTTCTATCTGAACTGAGATGGTCGTGGTTGAAATGTTCCGATCAATGACGCACAGTCTGCGGTCATCTCTGTTCAAATCAATATTTCGCAGTTTGCCTTCCAACTATCTGCGCATGTCTACGAGTGTTTACCTACTTTACAAGTGCAACCCAGTGAACTCCATCCCTATATGGAACGCTACCTTCAGTCATACGTCAAAATGTACTTATTACGTCGCTTCCAGTCCCCTGCGCCATCCTGACGCGAACGCGCGTCTTAATCCAGATACGAGGGGAAGAATGGGATGGCGTTCATTGGTGCAAACCAATTTGAATAATGCAACCCATCCTGATCCGTGCCTAGACGTTTTATAAATATAATTCCGAAAATTAGTATTCTGCTAGCAAAATGAACGGTTACGGAATTCACTAGCCCCAAGGTTCAGCATACTTGAACTATTTTGTGAAGCTTAGGACTAGTGCGGTTAACCACTGCTACAGAACAATTAAAATGCTGCGTGTGGTAAGTCTATAGTACATCATTCATTTGAACTGCAGCTAACTTAAAGTTATTTTTCTCGTGAAACATGCACGTCGTCTGGGCAGAGATGGATTAATTTTTAAAATTAATTTTCTGAATTATGATCGGCCTACCAGAAATTACTGGTCTTGATTCACGTTTCAAACGGTGTCATCCAGAGCTGTTTTCTGGGACTTGGATGCTTGTTCTTGTTCTTCTGGTGAGCGCGCTCGTTTATTGGAGACCAAGGGACGATCACTTGACGTTGACGAATCATAAAATGCATAACCTCGGACCAATCGTGGTTGATCTTCTCTCTCCTCAGATGAACTTGAAGAAGCAAATGAGTTTGATCGAGATAAGTTCGGAACTGACTCAGTGGTTTCTGTTTCAGTATCGCTTGGTGGAGAGTAAGTAATATAAGGAGCTATTGTTCTATCTTCCTCGTCAAAAAATACAACAATGGCGCTTGTGTTGTCTGCTCGAAGATTCTTTTCTCGCCATTTTGCCAACGCTCTACAAGTTAATCTACATGGAGAAAAAAAGAGTACAAACACGTTCTATAGCACTTGCAAATTTAGACACTATGTAGAATTCAAAAGTAGCTTTCTTGGTCATAAATGTCGTTTCTGAGAATAGTATTTTCTGGCTAGAAAACCATCTTGGAAAAATCTTAAAACTCCTCATTCTTTCCACAGGCGTCTGGCGGGAAAAATAGAATGTGTCGTACGCTAAAAATAGACTTGGCAACAAGCAGCCAATGAGATACGGTCATATGACGTCACGTGCTCTTGCATCATGTGTCATGCACGTGGACTAAAACAGCGCTTATCTGTTGATGGTTTATGAGAGTTGCACGTGTACTGTATACCAAAAGGTTTGTCGTCTTTGAGAAGCTTTTTTCTCCTATTTTGCTTGGAATTTTCATCTTGAACGTAGCGAGGTATGTTATTGAAGGTATGTTTGTTCAACTTAATGCATAATTTATATAAAATATTCGTTTTTTGACTAGCTTTTGGCGGGGTATTGAATGTCGAAATCACTTTGATCGTTGACAACAACTCAGCAATATTATTACATGTAAAAGCAATAGCATACCACAGAAACTGTCAAGCAGTTTTAAACAGCGTGATATCAACGATAAATGTCCTGACCCAACGACCTTCAAATGCAAATACAGACGCCATTTACGAAGCAGCCGCGGTATATTTTTAATATTCATTCTAAATATGAACTCTTCGTGTTTCACTTTTGTCGTGTTGTTGACTCGTTTAACGACTGTTGTTTTATTGCAATAACACGCCAATTCACTCAGTTGTATGTCTAAAATCATGCTCAAACTGGACATATATATGAACAGAAACTTTGTTGTGCAGCCGGCTTCTAATTTCTAAACGTAATTGTTCTAAATTTCCTGGACACTTGAAACGAGAAAGAGCGGTTGTTTCCTTCCTCGAGTAGAACAAACTAAATTTCTTATTCATTCTCAACGCATTTTAAGTGAGTATTTGCCTTTTCAAGTTATGGTTAGAATAAGCAAACGACAAATCTTAGGAAAAGAACGTTAAATTGTTTCTAATAATGTAGCGTGTTTATCGATTCTGCCCGAGGGGTCACCTCTCTTCTCTTGTTTGTTTGTTTGGGGCAACTATAAAACACAACTCATTATCGTTTATCTTTAAGTAAAGATAACTCCTATCTACAATCTCGAAGTCCTATGCTGATATTTACATCCTTTGATTATGGTATTTAGAATAGATATATAAAGGCAAAAGGCTCTATATTTATGCACTAACACATTGTAAGTGTCATTAGGTAAATTACTTTTTTATTAAACTTTGCCAAGTAATTAGCAATGTGCAAATTTTCAAAGAAATTTTACAAAGGAAACTTTTCAAACTATTTGGCTAGATAAAAACCATACCATATCGAAGAATAAAGTAACCAAAATACCATATATGAAAGACAGCAGGAAACCTGAATACATGCACCAAAAACTCAATGAAAAGTGTCTTAATTTAGAGCATGTAATTCAAATGTTTTCAAAGGGGTTAAATGGGCTAGGAAAAACCAGGGGTGGAGTTGAGAATGAGCACCTCAACTTCTATAAAATGCTCCAATTGGTTTGCGTCTCACAAAGCCTCTCCTAGTCAATTATTCCTACCGCTGTGCTTCCCGTGCCAACCCCTGTTTTTACAGAAGCGGAGGTGTGACTTAGGGCCAGTGTTTGGGGCCTTTCATAAAACCAAACTTGCTCATCAAGTCCCAACTTTTTTTCTCCTTTTGCATCAATTCATTTGGTATTTCATCAAGCTGAAGACTACAACCTTGTTATTAACTGAAGCTAACCAAACAAAGATTATAAGTGAACGGTCATCAACATTCTACAACCATATTTCAAGCTAACACAGTGTTTACCTGTGGGTTACATCGTCCCTCCAATCCAGGTTAAGGAAGTTGTTGTCGATATGGTCTATGAAATGCACGACTTCCTTGTTCTTCATTGCATTCCATAGACCATCTGATGCCAACACTACAAACTTATCTTTCCTAGGATCAATAAGTTTGTAGTGGACATCAGGAACTGGCGAGACAATGAACTCCCCAACAGAAGGGTTGAAACTCCACAGATCACCTGCAAAGATAAAATACAGTTTGGATTATTATCTTGGTGTGCTATATTATTATGGAACTTTCCCAAATTACAACATACAAATGAAATCATCAGAAAGAATAAGAAGCTTTCCAGGATCAAGTCATGGATGACATCATCAGTTTGTCATTAATTACATCATTTTTCCCATCATTGATGACATCATCATTTTGTCATTAATTACATCATTTTTCCTATCATTGATGACATCATTTTGTCATTAATTACATCATTTTTTCCATCATTGGTGATATCATCATTTTGTCATTAATTACATAATTTTCCCCATCATTGATGGCATCATCATTTTGTCATTAATTATTTTAATTATTAATTTTTCCCATCATTTTTATCAGCATTGGGTTATGTTATTTATTTTTTTATTACTAATTAAGCAAAAGTATATTGAATAATCTGCTTAATTTAAAAAAACACATTAAAAGAATACCTGCCATTAGTTAAAGACCTACTGTAACGAATAACATGCAATATATTGCAATTTTAGTCTAAATTGATGTGCAGGAAAAGTTATTAATTTTAAGTTTTTAAAGCTTCCTTTATAAAATACCATAATGTAGGGAAAATACACATCAGTACACATGCTATATTTACACATTTGCATAACTTTTTCTGTTAGTTCGTGTGATTTGTGGTGGAATATGGATGATGTATTGATGTAAATTGTTAAGAAATCTTTAATTTTCAATTAAAACATCAAAATTAAAAATAAAATAAATTTAAACAAATAATAATAAATACACACACAATCACATACATGTTAATACAAACAAATTTAGCACCGTAATTTTTCGATTGCTGGCGTTGATCTACGTGTATGCATGAATTGGCTAGCTTAAACCTATTTCAAGATGTTGATATATTATTTGTTTTGAAATAATCAGCATGTCAACATTTGCAGGTAGACACATTACATTTTTTTTTTGGCCTGCAGTAAATTGGCTATTAAGCTGTTGTGGTTGCCCTGCCACCATCACATTACAATTACACATTACATTTTTTTATGTTTGTTCTGTCTTGTATTAGTCGTAAATGTGGCAAATTAAATTTAAAAAATTAAAACAAATTAAAAAAATTAAATTAACTATAAATATATATAATATACTGTATTATATACTGCTATTGGTAGCATTAGAATATTGATTGCTTACCAAGAGAGCGTGCAATGGCCAAGAATGGCACACTTTCCATTTTCGTGCTGCGAAGAACCGGTCCACGATGTTGTTTTGCATGGCAGACTCGGTTCCAGGCAACACGAAACACTCCACTACTCCTCCCTATCTCTCCACCAAGCGACTCTATCCTCTCCTTTTCCACGGGATCCTCTGGCTTGTGGTCCTTGGTTAAGGGAAACGCCTTCAATGTTTCCCCCACAGTTGATGCCAGCACCACCCGGGAGTCACCAACATTTGCCACAAACATATGGCGACCACGCAGAATGACCACTGAAGCAGTTGTTCCAGAAGTACTGGCTGTGCCATGCTTTGTTTTGGGCCATGAATCTATATGAAAAAAGAAACATTAGTTTTGTTGACAAACTCGGCTCCAAGCAACACAAAGCATCCCACACAGTGTCTGCTACTTCCTATTTTTCTACCAAGAAACTTGATGTGCAACGTTTGTCCAGCGCATGATAAACATATTTAATTAATATATTTTGTAAGGATATTTATTTTCCAGTGAAAGACTGCTCGATGTGCTACCTGAGAATATAAACCTCAGTCCTTGACAGTATATTTTCTATATATACTCATATATTTACTTTTAACAATAATTATCTTTTTAACCACCATGTATAAAAGGTGCTATTGAGCTTTGGGAAGTAACACCACAGTATATAAATTGAAATATTATTACAGTATATGGTGTACTCCTGAAATATTCAGTATTTTTCAATGATTGTTCATCAAAAATCCAATCTTGGCAGTAGTATTACTAATAAAAATAGTGCATTTGTATTATGTTCATGATTTGACCCACCATGTACTGACGACCCACAGAACATAAGTATAAGATGGTAGTTAGTTAAGGACAAATAAGTGCCCTGGGTAACATGAAAAGCTCTTGGCCATTGAAGATAGGTGATGGATAATAATTTGATAGTAATTGAAAATATATTTGCATTTTAATTCTTCTCTTCTCAATAAACTCAGTGAAAATGCAACTTATTGTTTTTTATTGAACTCTAACCATATTAAAAACGTGATATTTTCACCAAGCTAATTCGTGGACAAAATAGTCGAGTCGTCGTATGGTTGAATCCTTTATTTCATTAATTGGGTGGATATATAAAACCCCTTTTTTATGTCATCGCATTGTAAATTAAACATGTGTTAACACTCTCAATGGAATTGGCGGTCAAAATGTGTCTCGTGTCAAATTACTCTGGCATGTGGTGCTCATTGATTACTATACATTCCACATATCTTTGGTAGAGTAACATCTTAAAAACTGCAGCAGAAAACGGTGTATAATAGAAGGTTAAGTTATATTCTGTAGTTCTTGGCTAGTATATGACACCGTATCGTAGTTACGATTGTCGAGTTCAATTTTGCTGTCTGCATATAGAAACCAGATATGTTTGATCAGAATTTTATAGTACGTACTATCTGACTACTGCAATCCCAACCAATAATCTTGACAGATTGTGGATTTATTGTATTTTAGTTTCTTCTTTAATATCCAGCATGAGTACCTTGAATTATTGGCGTTGAATTATTTGTAGATCTTTTTTCGAATGATATTAAAATTTATTTCACTGAGTACGTATGTCAGTCAAACAGAAAGTAAAAAATATCAATTTCTATCACTTCAACCACCAAGTTCTCAAATGCTTACATGGGTACAAGGTACAAATTTCTCTCAGCTATGACTTTCTGTTCTTACTTTCCAAGATATGTAGAATAGTTGTGAGGTTTTTGAGATGTTATTTTATTAAAGTATATTATATTAAAACCTAGTAGACTAACCTCTTTCCTTCCACATTGCTTCATGGATCTCAACAAATGCATTTTTAATGCCTTTTGCTACTTTGTCTGGGTCATTGGAATAAAAATCTTTCTGTTTTCTTATCTTGGCCCAAAGATTTTTCCTTGCAAACAAGGCAGCGTTGTGACCGCCGTGACCATCAAAAACTCCAAAGAAAGCTTCGCTATCTTCTTGTGGCTCCATTGTAACTACCGTAAAATCCTCCATTGTCTTTCTCGACCCTTGACTTGCTTCAGCAGAAACTCGAATGTGAACTCTAGTTGCTGTTGATATCGACATCTTGTTTTATTAAAGTATTTTTCTTACTGGGGATAAAATAAAATACGTTGATCTTCGCTCGTGCCGTGTTTTTCTGTTTCTCTCGTCCAGTTCATTGTTTACATATGAATATATTTCCGGTTTGAAGCAACCAATCAGAAGCTTGCTGACTTGGTGTTGATTTCATGTCCAGCCAATCATATGCCAGGACCACGCAGCACAGGCTGGGGCCAGTTCGGGCAGGAATGGGCAACTTTGCCTATGTTGCCCAAGCGTGTTTGGGCTAATTTGCTAATCCAATGTGATTAAAATCACTCTTACACCAACTGTTATTAAATTTCATCGCGTTAGTACTCTTTGTCGCCATTTGGCCAACAGTACATCCGTGTTTTTTTAATAGTGTTTACTGTCTTTCAAAATCTGGAAAGTCGCGTGTACTCGCGTCGTTTTTGACGGTATTGCCGTGTTTGGTGGTAACCTGGATACCATATAAGTTCTTGCCATAATAAGATTAATGCTGATGAATTAATTAATGCATGATTGGTTTTCAAAGCGGGATGGTCGCGGGAACTTGCGCGGGGTTAAAATTTTGGCCTTGCGCGGGCCGCAAACGGGACTTAAGACTATGTGCACACGGTAATGTTTCCGAGCGTTTTCGTATTGTTTACTGTTCTCAAGGGAATCGAGAACAATCAGTTCATTACTTGAAACAATACGAAAACGCTCGGATACGAAACGTCGCAAAATAGACGAATTTAATTCGAATTAACTTCGTCGGTAATGCGACGTAAATGCGACGCCGAGTTAAACGTCGAATTTAAGTCGAATTTAATTGTTTTTACTTGGATTCGTCAAGCCTGAAAAGGACTTCTTGAAAACATTGCGCCAAATTGTCACAGACAGAAGAGAAACATTTAATTCGACGCGACGATAATTCGTGGTGTAACTCGAATACGCATTATCGTCGCATTATCCGTCTGTGGTGTGACTCAGACGAATTTAATTGCCCAGGCGAATTTAATTCGTGTGTCGAATTTAATCGAGTTATACCACAGGGAGCCCATCCTGGCAGCGCGTGGGCACTCTGTGGCGGACTCGAAAGACGCGTGGGGGACTGTGGCAGGGGATTTAAAAAAAAAAAGGAAAAACGGTGTAGTGTCCTAGCTACTTGCGGAACACATCTGCCGAAAATACGATATGTAATTTAGCTGCAAAATCACGGCTAAAAGGTGAGATTTTGCATCATTTTGATTTATATTTTGATAAATGAATCATTATCACAACTACTTCGCTCAATTGTCTTACAATTTTAATACCTATAGGCGCTTAAAACGATGTTCAAAACAAGGAAGAATTCGTGTTTCATCCCTTTATTATTTTCCTAAACACACCACGATCGAGTGTGCCACAGTCCCCCGCGCATCTTTCGAGTCCGCCACAGGTGCCCACGCGCTGCCAAGATGGGCTCCCTGTGGTTATACGTTGCAGTTTCGTCGAATAAAATTCAACTAATTAATTAATTCGTCTGAATTAAATTCGTCGATTGTGCGACGTTTAGCGCAGGCCTAATTAAGACCCCATCCACACGTATACGTTTTCCTAGTGTTTTCATATTGTTTCAGGTAATGAAACCATTGTTTTCTGCTCCCCTGAGGACCGAGAACAATATAAAAACGCTATGAAAACGCATGCGTGTTGACATGGCCTAAAGAACACCATGCGAGATATCTACAGAAAATTATTATCTAATTTCAATAACTCACGAAGAAAATTCAAAAGAAATGAATGTTTAATCAGGTGTTGTAAATCGGATACAAATTCGTCCTGATTTACATAAACTTTCCGGATCAATTTTCTCAGCTTAAACCGAGCTTATGTAAGTTAGATGTGTGAATTGGATAAGTCGTATACAGTTATCAGTTACTGGTTTGCGCTAGAAAAGTAAAAGTTTCTTTCACTCTTCCTTCCTTGTAAGAAATAGACTAGGAATTAAGATTGGTCTGGCCTGGTTGACTTATTAAAATCTTGAAGAAATAATAGTTATTAAATACCCAAGGGTATATAGAAGAAGGCAAACAGTGATATGTTTAGAGTGCGTAATTCATTTGAGACAGCTATAAAATGGTCAGCCGTGCACTGATGTAATTCTCAAGTCAACGTGCATGCATTGCAAGTTCATTTCGTTGGAACCACCTTGTTTTCATTTGGTTTTAGTACGAAACACGAAATCTCAGGCGAGAATCTGGCACTGTGGCTAAAAGGTAAGAAGTATTACTGATTGTTGTAGACGAGCTATATTCTTGTCAGCTGGTTTACTGAGTTGCAATGTGACCGTAATTTTATAAATCCTGATTGTGGTGAACTGCCGAAATCAGTGGTGTAGCCAGATAATTTCAAGACATATATATATATCAGTTGACTACATAGCACATATATAGCTGTCACCCTAGTACAGCCTTGGGTCTGGTGATATAGGTGAGTCTGATGGATAGGTGGTTTTATCGTCGTCAGATACAAACGTGAAAGGGCCTGGTTTCCCTTCTCTTCCAGCAGTGCATCAACCTTCATATTTTCATTGTAAGCTTGTATTTCTACACTGCCCATATGCAGCACACTACTTTTACTGCAGGCCTTGAACGTTTATGTCTGTCTGTCTGTCTGTCTGTCTGTCTACATGTCTGTCTGTCTGTCAATATGTGTGTCTGTCTGTCTGTCTTCCTAGTCTATTTCTCTCTCTCTGTCTGTCTATCTGTGTGTCTGTCTGTCTGTCTCTGTCCATATGTGTATCTGTCTATATATGTGTCTGTCTCTGTCCATATGTGTGTGTGTCTGTCTGTCTGTCTATATGTGTGTGTGTCTGTCTGTCTGTCTCTGTCTGTTTATATGTGTGTGTGTGTGTGTCTATCTGTCTGTCGGAGATAACGTTTTTTAACATTTAATCTAATGTTTCTATCGTTTATTTTACTTCAATTTATTTGTATTTACTCGTCCCTTATTTTAGTGTTGCTGTCAATTTGTGATCTATTAAAAATGAAAGACTACAAAGTATATTCAATTGCAATTTTATTTCTTTCCTTGGCTGTTCTGGTTTGCATCTTAATTCTTCTTACGCTTATTGCCATATCATCAAAAAAGGAAAACGGCAGAGAATCCTACAAAATGTCTACATATCCATCGAAAACCAATGACGCAAACGGCAATGTTGAAAATGGTAACCCGCGCTCCAGTCATTCAGGAAATCCCCTTGAGAGTCCTGGACCAGAAAAGGGAATTGCTTTGTAAAGACTGCCTTATCTGGTCATTTTTGACAGTAAAATATGGTCAAAGAATACTGGAACATAAATATTTGAAGTATTTTCTGTAAAAATTAATAAAAATATATATAATTTTTCTATGCAATTAAATTATTTATTACAACAGCAAATATTTACATTTCACGTTTTGATTTGCACTTCAAAGCGAAGTTATATTCGTGTTTGATTCATGCTTGCCTTCTTGCCGCACACTTCTTGAGGAATCTTTAGTTTGTACCTGAGCAGTCTGAACATTGTCGTCGACAGTCGGTAAGTGATGGTGGAATTGCACTTGATCGCTTTGTATTGAGAGTTCTTGAGGAATATTGTTTTCAGTTTTAGTTTGTTCATGTTGTTCCTCCTCCTCCTCTGTTCTTACTTTTAGTTCATTTTTCATTTTGTCCTGACTTTCCTTTTCACTTTCTTTTCTTATCTGTATTTTCTCATTTTCCACTTTTCTTTCGTTTATTTCAGTTTGTTCATTATTGTTTCCAGGGTGACCATGGTTGTCGTAGCCAGCTTCAGTTTGGAATGCAGTGTCCACCTCGTAGCTTGGTCGGAATCTAGCTCTCATTTTACGACGTTTGTGGAGATATAGCATGAGAATAAAACCAATCAAGAGGAGAATGATGAGGAGAATGAGAACTAGACAAATACACAGCAGCAAGTATGTTGTATCCATTGAGTCTGTGAAAATTGCAAAACAATATATATTGAGCTGTTATTCAAGATTGATAGTTTTCAAATTGTTCTTAAAGCTACATACACGGGCAATATTCTCGCGACGGCAACGCAACGGTGATAAAATCGTTGCGCTACCGTCGCGAGGAGAAAATTCGGCTTGTCTATCATGCCTCGCGACAGCAAAGCAAAGTTTGCCACAATCGTTGCCAAAAAGTTCAAAACGGCTTAACTCATTCCCAGCCATGAGTCCTCCCTTTTTGTCCGAAAATAAGTGTCAATACCGTGATGCATTGTGTGTGCAGTTGAGCTGCATATAAGCTAAGTTATGCTACGATATTTCGTGAAATTTGTCTCAAAGCTGACCAAAAAGGACTGGACCGGGTTACAAAGCGTGTTTTTATTGATCGCGCAACTAATTATTGTCCATTCTAATTTCATATACCGTATACAGTTTGTGATTGCGGTAATACAAAACTAGTTCCAGGCTACGCGTGCATATGATGGTTAGTTATACGTCAGAAAATGCTTCATGTTTTACAAAGTATTTCCAAGCAAGTGTGATAATAATTAGACCATGCGGTGCATGTTGTATCTAGCTGCCGTATAATTTGCATTATATTAAACACGACGATATACGAGGTGTAGTTGCTGAGCTGTAGCAACTTGAATATACTGATAATCTTAAAACAAGATTTGGGTTTTGATTATTTGCAGAGTACTCGGTGTAGCCAGTGTCGGTTATTTACGACTACATACTGCATGCACGTTTCGAGATTATGAATCTTTTTTGCCATATATATATATATATATATATATATACACTTATATATATAAATATATATACACTTATAGTGTATAGTAAAAAGAGCTTTAGATTGAGACATAATACGTCCCAACTTCGTTCTCAAAAATCTCAGCAGTCCATGCACCGCCTTTCGTAATTTGTTGCTTTCTTGCTGCGTATACAAATTCAAAAGATCTCTTTTGCACTATAGGTGAACTCAGTTGTGTTATGTATGTTTTACTGATCGCTGTATTGACCGCAACATCCTGTTCAGAAACGCCAACACAACTGTATATCCGTGGACTAATCAGGAGAAAACTACCTGAATTAGAATATACTATACGGCTTAGATTGGGGTCATTAGATATAACTAAAACTGCACAAAAAAAGCCATTCTGACGACATTCATACACTGACTCTAAAGCCTACTGTTTAACTCCAGTCGGTAGCTAAACACTTAATAAATACTGAATTTAAATATATCGGCACAATGTCAATGCCAGTGCCTGTCAGAAGATGACTGCTGTATCACTAGTCTAATATCATGACTTTGAGATTTCGGCTAAAATAGTCGTTCAGTATATAACACACACACAGTCTTAAACTTTCGACTGTCAGTATATCCCGTTAATGAGTTCCCAATCTGTGCACATAACTCCGTTATCTATATATAAATAGATTAAATAAACAAAATAGCAAGACCGAATCATGGGGAAATCTTATTGCCATTGACCTAATTTCTATCAACTTAAAATGATATAAAGAGTTAAGGAAGATAAGAGGGTGAGTTAAGATGTGAGTATTTTACTAACATACCTTGGTTGATGGCCGAGTATCTTCTTGTGCAAGATGTCCAAGTTATTTCGATCTAAACAACACACAAAATTATCCCGCTGTCCACCCACTAGGACCTCTCAGTCTTTTGGCTTCTTTCGAGGTTTTGTTGTTTGTTCGTTGCTAAGGATCTGTGCTTTAAAACTGGGCTGTATAATACCCAAGAGAGTTGAAAACTGTTACTAACTTTCTATCGCTTATACTAGCTTTGTCTTACGAAGTGTCGTAAGGTAGAAAACAACGTATTGATGCTGTCATAAAACACAACTACTGTATATTAACCATTCATTTTCACTGGTTGTTAAAAATCGTTGGCGTTCTCACTGGTGAGCCGGATTTCCAGCAGGCATATAGAAAGACGCGTGAACAACTTTTTTCTTTGTCTTTCGTGTTTTCGAACGGAACTAATTAGAATGTTATAGAATTTTTTACAAACACAAAAAGGCACATATATAAGCAAATGACGTCCTGAATACAATAGAATTCCTCACAACGTCAACAAAGAAAATGAATAACTTTTAGTGCCAAGAGTAATCCTAACGCGCCATCCACGTTCTACATACAACGTTATTCAGATCATTTTTCACGTCATCAGGACGTCGTCGTTAACTCGTGAAACGGCGAAACGTGTTAGTTGAGTTTGACTTCAAACTATGCGACAAAATCCTTTTAGAACTCTAAAGCTTTTGGATGTCGAAAAACATACTTTAAGTATTTAATACTGCGTAAATGGATTCGTGGTTTCTGCTAGATACTGAACTTTGGATTGTCGTCGTCGTCCTAACTTGAATAAGCTTCCTACTATTTAAGCATAGTCAATCGAGATATGGTCTGGAAACTCAGCTAAAGTCTTTGGTCTATCTTTTTGTTCGCCTTTATGCATTTTTATGCACAGTGCACGGTCACTGAACACATTGTATTTTTAGTAAAATGAACCGACGAATTGTCCAACAGCAACGTTTCAGTTCAATCACTCAACCGTGTTATTTAAATATTAATAAACCTAAAACAAAGGATGTGCACGGTGTAAGGTACGGTTCAACATCAAATCCCAGCTCATAGGCGCTTTGAAGTTTGCCGAGTTTCCAGACCACATCTCGATTGACTATGATTTAAGTTTGTCCACTTTTCACCCATAATTATTGCGGTCCGAACAATAGATAATGCTCATTTGCAACATTTGAAAGTCAATTTTGGTTTGTTTGTCCACATTTTGTGCATAAATAGCAGCTCGACGGTACGCTCGGCTGTGAGAAACTAATTCATTTTATACAATTACCTCGTCTGAGTTCTTCTCTACCTGGATTAAATACCTTATCTATACAAATGATTATAGCAAATAGCATGGAGTCCTGTCTTGTAGTTGTGTCTCGAACAATCGACACATTCAAAAGTGAACGAGACTGAAATTTTCTGAATTCCAGCCGATATTTGCTTGTCATCATGCATGATGCAAACATTCCTAGAATGTATCACTGCATGCATGCATACTTGGACGATAGGTCGCGTTTTACTCTGATGAAGGGCTCTGTTCGAAACGTCAGTATTTATCACAGCTTAAGGTGTCTATGAAGTTAAAAACTCGTTGACATTTTCTCTTTTAATGAACAGAAGAGCATGGCAGGAGCATTCTCTGAAAATTTTAAGAGAATCTGGTGTGTACACCTTTTTAATTGGTGGCTTGCAATAAAGACATACCAACCAACCAACAGGGCCGCCATGACGTAACATGCAACCTGCAATAAGTATAGAATACGTAATTTTCACCTTTTGACGTCGATTTCTTTCCAATTTCGTTTATTGTCTTAGCTTTTGTTTATTTTCAATATAATTCAAAAGGCTGAAAATGGCGGAAAAGGACGTACTTTGCACTTTAATATTAAAAGGTCTATAATTCTCGAGCTATGAACTCTGAAAGTTTGCCAAGCGTACAGGATACTGGTTTGTTTTTAGAGAAATGTGGCCAGCTCAAGCAACAGACGTTTTAGAGCCACGGATGGCAATTTTATTCCATAGCATTTTTTATTCAAAACAATGATAATAAGCAATTTAAAATCCCAAGAGCAAAGTGAACGCCGTCGTCGTTCTACACAAGACGTCATTGAGAGCATTTACACGTTCTTGAGACGACGGGAACTGCTAGAACGTTGAGGCCTGTCATCGTTGTTTTACTACAATGGACATGTATGCTTTTAAAGTAGAAAGCTTGTATTTTAAGGGGGATCACGCAATTACACTACAATATGTATATTTATATAAAGGTAAAATTTAAGCTTGTGAGCTAACACCCTCACTCTTTCAGTTAACTGAAGCTCTCTGTTCAGATATGTAATTATTCATAGTCTGTGTTCCGGGGGAAAGAAATCAAAGATGAAGTATATTACTCGTATAAAGACTTAATTGGATACGTCTATCACTGGGAGTTTTGGCTGGTGTAATTTGCAGAGTCGACAAATTATTTTCTTTTTTAAAAATTCTTTTAATTTTTGAAATGGAGAAAAAACTAAATAATTTCCATATACTAAGTCATACAATAAAATCGTTTTTACACTAGAAGAAAAATGTCACTAACTATCAGATCTTTTCAAAATGTCTCCAAACTGAGAAAACGTTCTTGAAAGATGATGTAATAACGAGCAGGTTAAACTATCTTAAAGTTCAGAGCAAGAAACAAACCAATCTTCTTGAAGGATGAGCAGTAAAAAATGAAAACCCTCGCTTGTAGTTGTTCGCAAACATGACAATCCACAAAATTGTTCTGGAAAAAAAGGAGTATATTTTAATACCACCATATTTGACAAAAAGTACATGTATATATAGTTCTAAGATGGTAGTCAATTCATTGAATATACCTTGGTGCGGTTGTGTTAACCACTTATTCCTGGCTGGTTTTCTTCTGATAATCTAGCTTGAGCTTGCATAACTGCTCGTCTTTGATCGACTAAGTTACATAAAGGACACGTGCAGCTTCGAAAAGGACATGACATTTTGTGACCTTTTAATGGCACCCAGTAGCCATGAGCTCTACATCGTGAACAATGGCGTTGACCAGGCATTGTTATTACAACTAGAATAGACCTTCGCTGCAGATTGCAAGGATATAAACGGAGATATAATAGAAAGTTATGAATACTTGCTTCCTTAGTTCCTTTTCGAAACTGCAAGTACTGATCACGGTCGTTATCAGCCGGCCTGGGGCGAGTGGCAACCAAACCCCTGCAGAATGCCAGAGCCAGTAGAGTTTATCTACACACGTAAAAACGCACAAGCTGTTACAGACCTGCAAGCAAGTTGTTACAAGGCTGTTCAACAGGCTGTCACCATCATGTGTTCGCACTGGCTGTCCCAGTCTGTTAACATGTCTAACAGGTTGTTGACAACTTGTAGCAAGGCTGATGACTCCAACAGACTGATGACAAGTTGTTCCAACAACCTGTTAATACCGCTCTGCACTCAACAAGTTGTTAACAGATTGATGCTAACAAGGTTGTAGCAGCTTCTTGAATGAACAGCATTGTTGCAACTTGTTCCCAGCCTTGCTACAAGCCTGTTGCGAACACATCCTGTTGACAAGCTGTGAGATTTTTACATGTGTAGTACAGTCGCAGAATAGAAATACTTCTGTGGCACAGCAGAGGAGTGGGGTGTGGGACTTGCAAAGGGGCTAATGAAAAAGGCAATGTACCCCTATCCCATTGCTTTTGTACACACCCCCCCCCCCCCCAAATCACACCTGGGTGTGGGACATGCTAAGGTAACAGAAATAGCTCCTTTGCCATTACTTACCAAAAAAATAGTGACCCTTTTATGTGACCAAACAAAGTTCTAGGTATGCCCTGTGTTTTCCACTGGCCCACTGCCTTTTGGTAATTTTTGCATGGTCCATAAAATAGACTAGCCATGCATGAACACAAGTGTGAAAGTTCTTTGTAGAGTAATATGGAGAAAGACTTGATGATAACAATTTTGAAGACTGGATAATTTATTAATCTAAATGTACAATACAACAATTCCTATATTAAACACCATACAGTATGTCCAATACTCCAAGGCTTTATATCCTTGCATTTATTTAAAAGTACTTTGTGTCACATGCATTTTATAATCTTTAAGCAGTCTGTTGATTCGAGTTCATACAATTTCTTTTAACAGTAGAGTTTAATGAGTTCATCACTCACTGCCGATGGAGTTAACACTCCTAAGTCTGTAAACAGCAAGTTAATATAAGAAGGAGGAGTATAATCCACTAAAGGATGGTCTTTGTATTGAGGATCAGATGTGTAGGAATACTAGTGAGAAAAAAAAAAGATAGCTAAATTAATTGTGGAGACTTGACATTAAAAGACTGACATATCACATTTTATTACTGATCAATTAAGTTTTTCAGAAAATGTACTGTACACCTCAAATCAATAAGATAACAATGAATATTTAGTGAAAGCAGAGTTCACAACTTTCATTATATTTATAGTTTTACCTTCCATTTATTTGGGACATCTTGTTGATTTAAAGGATAAAGTCGTACAAATTTATAACTTTCAGCGACGACATGGAATGGTTTGTTAGCAGCTTTGGCTACAATTGCAATTTGATAAGTACCAATCTAGAAAATGATTGAAATTAAGATTGTAATTATTTTTAATTTCTTCAGCAACAACATGATCTTTGTAGAGCTGTAAAGTGTAGAATTTAATGTACCTTATTAATAATTCCTCCACTTTCAACAACACCTTCTGCACCAACCAAAACAAAATCAACTTTTTCCATGATGTAACTAGTTGAAAAGGCAGTGAGTAAAATATTAAAGTAATTGCCATTAAACTAACAGAAATAAAAAAATAAAAGTTAGCTTACCCTACTGCATTGTCTAATATGACTGTTGAAGGAATCCCAACTTCTTCTAGTTGTTGATGCATTTGATAACTATATAGCCCAGAGCACAATAACATCAAATTATTCCTCTGATTGATTATTGAATAAATTCAAAGTGTAACACTTACTGTATATAAATTATTATTATAGTATATGAGCATGTTTAATTCCATTACTGACCCAGATTTATCAGGACAGGACTCGGTAATAAACACATTAAATCTTCTTTTCTGGTTAGCTGCTGCTTTTAATAGTTTAAGCACTAGTCGTGATCTTGAATGGGTTAGCACAGTCTGTTGTCAAAAGAGGAAAATATACATTATTAAGCTTACAGAACTGAGCTGATTAGCACACAATATCAAGAAAATTGCCAACTTCAACAAATTCTTTATAAAATTGAGAGTTGTGTATAATGCAGACAGTAAACCTAGGAATGTGGAGGTATATGGTCATTTACATCTAGTAGCTAGGCTGTAATAGCCAGTAACCATGTAACATCAGACTTCACCATTTTTCATTCAAGTGGCTAGCTACTGTATGTATTAATTACTCTGACTGGCAGAATATTTTTAAATGTCTGAATAATTTTTTTGCTTTAAAGTTTGAACTACAGACAGTACTACCAAATAGCAATTTCCACCAATACCATACTAGAATTAACAAGGCCAAATTCCACTTACCTAATGCTAAGAATTTTAATAATTTAACAATAACTCCTCACTTTCATGATGGCATTAAGTCACTGTCATTGTTCAAAGTTAAACTATGCAAATTATCCTCTTAACTGCTACTATATGTAATCATATCTATAGTTATTTTATTATCTTATATTTACTTAATTTCATTTGTGTTACACAGGGCCCCATTGAAAACACTTTCAGTGACATGGGCTCTCTGTTAAAATATTATTAAAATCTTACAGCTCCATCCTTGATAAAGTGATGACAAAGTTTGGTAATTTTGTTCCGAGATGATGCTGCTTTTTCCAAGAAAAGTTTACCTGAAGTCAAAAGAAAAATTGTTGTCTACTGTAATGATGCAGCTTTGAAATTGAAATTTAAAGTACAAAAGATGAGTACATCACCTCTTTCAACCAGAACTCTTTTACACTCCTGGAAATCCTAAAATACAATGTCAAAAGGAAAGAAAAAAGTTTTAGACAATTTACCCTTAGCTTTGATTTAACACAGGTTGTGTACTGTAAAAGACTTCTAAAGTTCCTTTTTTATCACTTTTCATAACAAAGTGCTTTTTTTATTCCCTTTCACAACAGAAAATGCCTTTTTATTAGAAAACATTTACCTCAAGCACCCTTTTCAAATTGTGACTGAACTTTAACTTGCTTCCTATATCATTGACTACAGACAGCAGACATTGGTTGTACTTACTGGGTGATCTAATGAAGTTAAAGTAATGAACCTTAAAAACAGTTCACAACCAGATGCTATAGATGCAACTGAACTTTCAATATTGGTGAGTTTATCAATAGCACTGGTTAGTTTTTCTCGCAGTTCTGACAATGTCTCCGCTAAATAAAATAAAAGTAAAATAAATTATTTTGGTTGGGTATGACATTACCATATGGTTTATAGTATAGTGCCCATATATCAGCCCCTGGGCTGAAAATCTCCATGTAATTGGCCCCTTAGTACACTAGTTTTGATATACTGGTAACTATGATGCAAGCTAACTAAGCCATATGGTCAGACAAGACAGTTTATAGCTTGTAATTATATATATATAGCTTGATGCAGACACAAGAGTGAGTTGGGAGAATTCAAAAGTTTATGGGAACCTGAGCTGTACATGAGGGTTTACATAAGCACTTTTGAATTCTCCAAACACACTCAAGTGTTTGCATCAGGTTATATAAACACACGGCATGCATCCATTTCCTATTTCTTTTATGAAATAAGACTAAGAAATGTGCTGTGACATCACAACCGTGTTTGCATAGCCTGATATAAACACAGTGATTGACCAATGACAGTGTGTGTAAGCTGCAACCTATTATATATACCGGTATATATATAGTTCAATCTACAGAATATAGTATAGTTTAAGTGGGCTTACCTCAAAATGTTGAGTGTTGCAACTGTCAGTTTCATGTGGGGTGATGATCTTCAGGTGACTGAGTAGTTTCGATTTGTGGGCCGCTTAAATGGTTTTGGTCAAAAGGTGGGTGTGTGGGTGGTGAAACAATGAATGCATCCCTCAAATGGTTTTGGTCGAAAGGTGGGTGTGTGGGTGGTGAAACGATGAATGCATCCCTCAAATGGTTTTGGTCGAAAGGTGGGTGTGTGGGTGGTGAAACAATGAATGCATCCCTAAAATGGTTTTGGTCGAAAGGTGGGTGTGTGGGTGGTGGATTCCTCAAACTCCTTTCCTTGTTTTGATTGTTGATATTAAATTTATTTTTATGCCTGCATGTCGAAATGATTTCTGATCTTTTATTGAGTAAAAAGTGTTTGTCTGCTTTCATGATACAAAGTTTCTCTTCCAAACATAAATTGCATCTGCCTGATCCTCCTGAGTAGGAAGCCGCGCATTTTAAAATAGACCAGGTTATGTTGAAATTTTGTTTCTTTTCTTTTAAATCCCAGATGTGTTTCAAAAGTTCAGTTCATTTGAATACTTTTTGTTTTGGAAAGATTTAGTGTAATTTCTGTATCGCTCTTTGAAATTGTTTGCTGTCATGCCAATGTAGTGTTTGGTGTTATTTATGTCACTTGTGGAAACAGTTGCTTTGTATACTATGCTATTTGTCGGGCACTGTCCATGAAGTGGGCACTTGCTTTTATCCTTGCAGTTGCAACTGGCTGTGTTTTCATTTTGTACCCAATTTTTTTTAAGTATATGTGTGCATTGTGCTTCATGATTGTGGACTTGGTGTTGTTCATGCAACTGTAACTGACTTTCACTGTATTTCTGTTGAAAATTTTATGGAGTTTGTTTTCTGGTGGGAAATGTTTGTCGATTAGGTTAAGAAAGCTGCATCCTATGTTTGATCTTACGTTTTTGTTGTATGGTGGATTGAACCAAATGATATTGCGATGTCGGTTTTTACGTGGTTGTTGTGGGTTTTGCTGTGTGTAATTTAATTCCTGATTGAAATTACTGTGTCTTAATGCATTTTGGTAAATTGGTGTGGATTCCTTAAATGTTGTGTTGTCCGTTCAGAGAAACAAAATGCATTTGCCGATTGATGTTGGTAGCTGTTTTAAAATGCTAGGTGGGTGGTTTGATTGCTTGTTTACATACAATGGATCGTCATTGGGCTTTCTATAAGGCTTGTATTTTCCGTTTTGAAGGTCAAAAGTAACATCTAAAAAGTTTACCACATGTAAATTTGTCTGGGCTGTTATTTTGAGGCCGAGCTGTTTGAACATTTTGTGTAGATCTTTTCTTGATTTGTCTGCCAATCTCGCGGTTTTGTTCTTTAAAATGGCCAATCTGTCATCTCTATATAGGCCGACATTTTCTTTGCCAAACTTTTTTCCAAGGCTGTTTAAAATAAAAAGGCCAACCAGTTCACAAATTTCGGTGCTGTCATAGCTACCCATGGTGACGTCAAATGAATCTTGACTGTCTTTTTTAATGTTTAATAACTGTAATTTCATCGCTGTCTATATTTGTCAAATTTCTGGCCCAAGATAATGCTTGGTCCAGTAGATTTTCAGATATTGATGACAGTTGCGACACTCAACATTTTGAGGTATGCCCACTTAAACTATACTATATATATATATATAATGCAACGCTCACTACCCTTGTGGAAGTTTGAGCACTCTGGGCCCATGCGCACTTCACGCTATCTGAATGTACTTCACCGATGCTGTCCCACATGCGGTTGTCGCCGACGATCGCATGTGTATAAGTAATTGGTGAAATTCATTCAGATTGTTCCAAGCTACACTGATGAGCTGTTGTACAGTGAAACACCGTGTCTGTAGATTGAACTATATATATATATATATATATATACTATAAGTGGGCTTATCAACATTTGAGGTAAGCCCACTTATAGTGTATTCGCTCTATCTTTACGGTATTGAGCACTTTTCAATATTTCGCAAACAACACTTTGTTTGTTTGAATATATATATATATATATAGTGATCATACCAGAATGGAGTTGATTGATATATTCTATAAGTGTGTCAATGGCTGCCACTGCTTGTGGTGTATCTGGATTATCTTTCATCAGCTTCTTAAAATGAGCTAAAACATCTAACATAAAAAACAAGATGATCTTAAACACAATCCAAATTAAATATTTAAACGTTTAAAAAATTCTAAACAAACTAACCTTCGTCCTCCATATTGGAATTTTATATACAACCGCTGGACAAGTTCAGTGTGGACAATGGCAGGGAGAGGGAGGGGGGGGGGGGGGGGGGGGGGGGGGGGCGCTTGTGTTTGGCAAAGACATGTTACAGTATTTGTTTTGCTAAATGAGTTGTAAATCCTGATAAATCTGAGTGATGCATTTTTAATTTAATCGTATTTTTCTATTAATTTAGTCAGGCCTCATATCTCTACCGCAATGTACAGTATATATAATTGTTACAACATGAACAGATCATGTTTCTAATTGATATTATGCTTCACTTTATATTATACATCGAGAGAATGATTATGGCGAAAATATTATTGTTTGCAAAATTGACGCCACGAAGTGGAAATACAACAACTGCTGAAAGAATCCAGTAAGAGTAGACATATTACTGTAACAAACCTTTATTTTATTTTCCTTTCAAGTTAAATTTTTGTAGTGTTTATTTGACCTTGCATGATCAAGTCTTTCATAGCCATATGTTTAATTAATATAGCAAGGTATATTTTTGGTTACATGTTGGTAGCTGCCTAATTCTGTTTATTTTTAATATCTCTAAATAGAAAAATTATTTAGATTAGATTTTTTTGTCATGATTTGTCTAGGTGTGTGCAATATCTGGTAATCAGGAAACCAATGAATCAATGAATTGATATTAATAATAAATGCTAAACTGTATTGATGATATAATATAAATAATATTTGATAATATCGATAATTACAAATTATTTTTATCAGCTAGATATTGTTTATTTGACTGGCAGTTTATATTTTAAACAACACAAAACTTGTAGTCTATATAAATGTATATATCGACATTAAAATTAATTGTTTATCTGCAGACAAAATTGTGTATATTTTGAACTAAAAATGGATTATTTCTTCTATTGTGGTTTAGGTCTTATTTCCTGGATTGTGGTCACACTTGTGAATTGAGAAGTACAACGTCTTTTCAAAATGTCAAAGATTTTAGAGATTATCTTGCAGAGGAAAGGATTCAATGCATTATTGGCATTCATTTATGGAGAGCAGGGAAATTTCTTTTAGGTATTTATTTATTTTAACTTTGCCATGTATCAAATAATAATAAATGGCAGCATCACCACAACAGTATACACCAATTACTCAGTGGTGGACACTTGACAAAATATTTGGGGGGCGAGTGCCGAAGGCACGAGCCTTCTAGGGGTGTGTGGGAGTATGACCCCCCGGGAAATTTTTAAAATTTGGATCTCTGAAATGGCATTTGCAGCATTCTGAGAACACATTTTGTAAAAAATTTTAGGTTTTCAAAACACTATTTTAATGGTGCATTTTGTTATAAATCACATGCTAAGCATAAAAAAACCAACATTTCAGAGAAAATATTTTGCGAAGCAAAATTCAATTGACAATGGAAAAATGTGAAGCATCAAGCATGTTGTAACTTGTAAGAAATTTCTTTATCCAAACTTTCTTCATCCAAACTTTCTTCATAACACTTATTTTGTGGGATTAGAATACTTTCGCTTGTTTTTATTAAAACACGCCATTTTGCTGCTGTTATTATAATAACTAATAAATAGTGCTTCCACTTCTTAAAATGAAAACTTTCTTGTGCTTCCACTTTTCAAAATGTAAGCTTCAGCTAAAATTATTGGGGGGGGGGGTAATCACCCCCCCCCCCCTAGTGTCCGCCACTGCAATTACTGCAGGCCCATAAAGAAGTACATTATATTAACCCATTACTGCCTAGCTAGGCTGTCTGATGGTTCTCCCTTGGATGAGTAAAGTCATCTGGTGTTTATAGACAGACCCTTACAAAAAAGTCTAGGCACCAAAAGAGATCTATAGGTGGATTTCCTGTAGGTTGCCTATACAGATCTATACAGGGGGGGAGGGGGGGATTGCTTATAGAGATCTATAATATAGGTACACTACATGTAAGATTGTATGTCTATGTAGATCTACAGACAAATTACTATAGCCTATATTAGGATAATTAATTGTAGGTCTATATATTAAAACTTGTAGGTTGCCTATAGAAATCTATTGGCAAAGTAGTTGTATTTAATTAATGTCTATATACACCCATATATATCTATTTATAGAATATGGTTTTATTGCTTTACAGTGTGTCATAAAACTAATTCATAATTGTGCAAAGATTTATACCTGCAGTTAACAGTACTCATTAGCTGCTGAACTGATCTGAGCTGACCTCTGATGAGATGAGCTGAGCTGACCTCAGTGGACCTCAGCTGACCTGACCTGAGCTGAGCTGAGCTGAGTTGTACTGTACTGAGCTGAACACTGTGTTGTACTGAGCTGTATTGTACTGTACTGAGCTGAACTGTACTGAGCTGAACTGTGTTGTACTGAGCTGTATTGTACTGTACTGAGCTGAACTGTGTTGTACTGTACTGAGCTGAGCTGTATTGTACTGTACTGAGCTGAGCTGAGCTCAGAGCTGTGCTGTACTGAGCTGTGCTGTACTGTACTGTACTAAGCTGAGTTGTACTGTACTGAGCTGTACCGTACTGTACTGAGCTGTACTGTATTGTATTGTGCTGAGCTGTACTGTGCTGTACTGTACTAAGCTGAGTTGTACTGTTGTACTGAGCTGTTCTGTACAGCTCAGTACAGTACAGCTCAGTACAGTACAGCTCAGTACAGTACAACTCAGTACAGTACATCTCAGTACAGTACAGTACAACTCAGTACAGTACAGTACAACTCAGCTTAGTACAGTACAGTACAATTCTACTGAATTGTACTGTACTGTACTGTACTAAGCTGAGTTGTACTGTACTAAGCTGAGTTGTACTGTACTGAGCTGTACTGTACTGTACTGTACTGAGTTGTACTGTACTCTACTGAGTTGTACTGTACTGAGATGTACTGTACTGAGTTGTACTGTACTGAGCTGTACTGTACTGTACTGAGATGTACTGTATTGAGCTGTACAGAACAGCTCAGTACAGTACAACTCAGTTCAGTACAGTACAGTACAACTCAGTACAGTACAACTCAATACAGTACAGCTCAGTACAGTACAGCTCAGTACAGTACAGTACAACTCAGTACAGTACAGTACAACTCAGTACAGTACAACTCAGTACAGTACAGCTCAGTACAACTCAGTACAGTACAGCTCAGTACAGTACAGTACAGCTCAGTACAGTACAACTCAGTACAGTGCAACTCAGTACAGTACAGCTCAGTACAGTACAGTACAGTATAGCTCAGTACATTACAGTACAGCTCAGTTACAGTACAGCTCAGTTACAGTACAGCTCAGTACAGTACAGCTCAGTACAGTACAGCTCAGTACAGTACAACTCAGTACAGTACAACTCAGTACATTACAGTACAGCTCAGTTACAGTACAGCTCAGTTACAGTACAGCTCAGTTACAGTACAGCTCAGTTACAGTACAGCTCAGCTCAGTTCAGTACAGCTCAGTACAGCTCAGTACAGTACAGCTCAGTACAGCTCAGTACAGTACAGTAGAACTCAGTACAGTATAGTATATTCTCACACTGGGTTGCCACTGTGTTGATCTGCCACTGCAAAAAGTACAGTACAGTACTCAGTACAGCTCAGCTCAATACACTACAGCTCAGTACAGCTCAGCTAACTAATTAACTCGTTTAATTGCTTAATTTTTTATTTGTAACAGATTGTGCAGTCCCATTTTCATTAATTTTTGGTGGAACAGATTTAAATGAACATTATAAAGACATTAATAAGTTTAAAATTATGTCAAAAGTTGTTAAACAAGCAAAGTAAGTGTCTGGCTATAATTCTAATATTTCAAAACAGCTCTTGAGGAGAATATATATTTTTTAAAGGCTGTGCTGAGATGTTAAAGAGATATTAGATGGAATATGTTGATATGGTATTATGGTAGCCTCAATACAATACAATAAGCTCTTGATCTGAGTAAACCATATTAAGCTTGGAATGAGAATGATGAATCCACAATGTTTAAAAATGCTGTTTTTAATGGACATTGTTTTTTTCCTCAGGATTCTTATTGCCTTCTCTCACACAATGGCACGTAAAGCTAAAGAGCTGTGGGTTTGTATATTTTATGTTTTGTGTTGTGGGAATTTGCATGTTACAGTCCACTCCAAATTTTGATTTTGTATTAAAATAATGTGCTTTTCTTTAATTTTCTTTTTAGCCAGATATTAAGTCAAAAGTGACCATTCAACCGCAAGGTAAAACACTTTAACTCGCATTTTGACAATAGCAGAAACTTCATAGTCTATGTACATATATATGTGCATAATTTCTACCTTTTGAAACTTTAATTAACAACCAATGGATTTAATTTTATATTATTTCTTAATTTTATTATGTAATGCTTATTAAGCTGTGTTGACTAAACCATCTGAGTTTTCTGAAAAAGATCTGATCGGAAGGATGAAAGGTATTACGTTGTTTACTTATTTATTTATCAACACAGTTTTTAAAGGTATCTCAGAATACGAACCTTGCACACACGATTGCAGTCATTAGACTCTAAAGCTATTTTTATTTATCTCAGAATTTTCAGGTCCACAGGACAAATTAAATCTCGATAGCCTTGCCGAAGGAACTCTGGTACAGCAATGTTTTTTTTATAATCTTTTCTTGATATTCAATTCCTGACTCTTAGACTCAGAACGTTCATTAGTTAAAGTGCCTATGTCATGGTTGGGGATTTTACATATTTAGGATATTTGGAACGTTCTGAGAAGATTTGTAATATATCTTTCTCTTCTCAAATGTCATCTTCATCGACTTTTTAGCTGTGAAAGTTGACGGAAGTGACGTCAAAGGAGGAATCTGTAAAGTGTTTTTTTATATAGACAAATTCCTCTTTTGACGTCACTTCCGTCAACTTTAACAGCAAAAAAGTCCATGAAGATGAAATTTTAGGAAAGGAAGATATATTACAAATCTTCTCAGAAGGTTTTAAGTATCCTAAATATGTAAAATCCCCAACCATTGCATAGGCACTTTAAGAAGGACTTGATACTGAAGAGACACTCCCCCCCACCCCAAAGATTGAACTTTCCTATATTTTGATGCAACCCATATACATGTGATATTGTAGAACATTGTTAAAAGTACTTACGGCAATTTCAGGAACTGAACCTGTAGACGCCATGTACGCAATGCGTACCTATTTTAGTGTTATTGTATGCTGTATTAAAAACAATGCTTCCTTTTTGCATTGATATAAAAATGTCTTGATTGGTTTTAGTTGTAGGGATATTTTGCGAAGGAAAATTTTAGATGCAGGAAAATATATATATATATCTCTATAGTTGAGCTGCCACAAACAGTTAGCCAAAGGTTAATAATCTATCATTATCTTCGTCATTTTCAGGTGCTTTTTCTTCTTGTTGCCGGATTGAGACCAGTTAAAGATCCCGTGTTTCTTTTTAAAATTATTTCAGGTAAATGAAGTCAGTAAAACGTTGCATGTTACAAGCTTGGACTGGCCATTTTGTCATACTGAACAAATTATAGCTGTCCATATTAAGGCAGAATGGCACCAGTCCAAGCCTGGTATGTTATCATAGTTCACAGCAAGATGTGCAGGTTTTTCTTCAGTAAGGTATTTATCCAGTGATGATGTGATGAAGCATAGTCAATCGAGATATGGTCTGGAAACTCAGCTAAAGTCTTTGGTCTATCTTTTTGTTCGCCTTTTATGCATATTTGTGCACGGTCACTGAACACATTGTATTTTAGTATAATGAACGAATTGTCCAATAGCAACGTTTCAGTTCAATCACTCAACCGTGCTATTTGAATATTAATAATCCTAAAACAAAGGATGTGCACGGTGTAAGGTACGGTTCAACATAAAATCACAGCTCATTATAGGCGCTTTGAAGTTTGCCGAGTTTCCAGACCATATCTCGATTGACTATGGATGAAGCTAGAATTAATACGTATAAGCGCAACACATTTTTAAACCAATTGATGAGGAAAATTCCAAATCATTCAAAACGTTCTAACTGCCTATATAGAAAACGTTCTAATTGCCTGGAGAAAACGTTCCGATGAGAGTTTATCAAGTCTGACGCCACGTACGTCTTGCCTTTTTCTGATTGGCCAATACTTGGTAGGCAACAATTTAAATTATTAGCCAATCAGAAGAAGGCATGACGCACGTGACACCAGATCTGATAAACCCTTATTGCCTCCTCGGCCCGAAGTGAAACTTATATTCTAGAGATCTATATTCTAGAGATCTATATTCTAGAGATCTATATTCTAGAGATCTATATTCTAGAGATGTATATTCTAGAGATCTATAGGTGGATTGCTGATAGAGTTGTATTCCTTCTAGGTCACCTATACATTCCTCAGATTTCTAAATACATAGTTAAGCTAGCTTGTTTAAAAAATTTTGGCTTCGCGCACTCGTATTTTTAACCTGCTTGCCTGTATTTAGAAGTAGAACAGCCACTCGTGTTGGATTTTATTTTACTTTAGGTCTCAAGAACGAAGCTTTTAAAAAGTTTCAATAGTTCTCTCAACTAAAGTAGTTTATTTCAAACTAAATTTTCACCATACATTTCGTTTTATAACGGTAAACTTTTACTAATAATCAAATGTTGTACAGTATTTATATCATTTTTTGGTAAGATGGCCAAGCGTGATATCACTCTTTTTATTTATAATTTGAATTAGTGTGGCACAGAGAAGATCCCAGAGTATATTTAGTAGTCATTGGACCAGAGGTAATTTGATAAATGGATTATTTCAGTGGAAGATATAAATTACATTATTTTCACAAATTAAGTTGGTTCTTTATATTGTAAGTAGTATATTTGTATCTATACAGTACAGCTGCAAAAGTTTATTTTACATGGGTGTGTAGAGCAACACGTACTAATTCTCGCTTCTAGTACAATTTTTCACCATTCAAATAATTAATCGAGGGTACACGTCAGCTAGTCACGTCTACCATCAGTTTATTTATATTGTGGTTTATTGTATTTTAGATTGATCCTGATTTTTCTAAACAAGTAAACGAATCGGCCAAACAGTAAGCAAAATATTTGTTAGTTAAAACAAAAATCCTGTAGGGATGTCAAGCTTCATGTCAAGTTTTTAAAACATGTATACGAATATCCAGAATTGGTTTATGCGAATACAAGTAAAAACACATGGGGTTTCTGACATCTTGACTTTCTGACTGACTGTACTTGCTTGCGTTAGTAACTTCTGGTTTATGAGAATTGTTTGAAGAAAGGCTGAAATTTATGTTATCGTGTCATTTGTCAAGGTATCCAGGAGTGCTTGTTCTTCCAGCTCTGACACAATGTGACCTTCATGCTGTAATAAAAGATTGTTCAGTTGCTCTTGTAAATAGTTCATTAAGTGAAGGAATGGCGTCTGTTATTCTCGAGGTTTGCCAGTATTATACATCAACCACTAACATTAATAATAATAATTTTCTTCGTTGTTATAATATAGGCTTTGAAATGTGTACTAAGATATAATTTTCGATTTTTGACAAAGGCAATGGATCTTGGTACTGTTGTATTGGCAAGAAGAATCCCAGGAAATGAAAGTTTGATCAAGCATGATGAAAATGGATTATTGTTTGATTCTCCTCAGGTACTACTAACTTGAACTGCGATATCAAACTTTGTATCGTACTACTGTTCATTGTAGGGAGTGTATTTTACCCCCAAAAGAATCTAGCTGCATATGGTTAGCACGTGCACCTGTGCGACCCATGAACATAACAGGTTTACTCCTGATATAGCTGGGTTGTCCAGTATATATATATATATATATATAAGAATTACAAGCTGTAAACTTGAAGTAACTCTAGATCAATTTCTCCATACGAACAAATAGTGAATAAATGTTTAAATGAAGTGACTCAAGTTTGTCTTCTTTGTTATATATATCTATATATATCTATATCTATATATATATATATCTATATATATATATATATATATATATATATATATATATATATATATATATATATAAGAATTACAAGCTGTAAACTTGAAGTAACTCTAGATCAATTTCTCCATACGAACAACAGGCAAACGTATTCAGCTAAAGAGTAAATGAAGTATTCATACGAAGAGTAATAAGAGTGTACTTGCCATTTCAATACTGATCAATTAATGCACATATAGTGTTTTGCAGTTTCTTTATACTAAACGTGCACTGGAAATCATAAAGCAACAGAAATTGAATTATATATATATATATATATAGTTCAATCTACAGACACGGTGTTTCGCTGTACAACAGCTCATCAGTGTAGCTTGGAACAATCTGAATGAATTTCACCAATTACTTATACACATGCGATCGTCGGTGACAACCGCATGTGGGAAAGCATCGGTGAAATACATTCAGATGGCGTATATATATATATATATATATATTAAAAGGACGTAATGCCCTCTCATGGTGCCGAGAGGGCATTACGGCTTTTTCCGGACCTCTCAGCAACCAATCAGCGTGCGCCGTTTGGCGTAATGACCTGAAAGCAAGCGCAGCCATATAATAAATATATATATATTGTTTTCCTTGTGGATTAGCAATAAGAAAATTCAGCAATAAATTTAAAAAATTTATACAATAAGTTTCAATTAATTTACACTTTACTTTGTTCTGTTTTAAAGGAATTTTTATCATTGGCAAAGGAGTTGATTGCCTCGAATGAACAACGTAGTCGAGTGACATTGTGCGCTAAACGATATACCTGGGACAATCATTCTACTCACACTGAGAAAGAAACGTATCACTCTATTATTAAAAAAATGATATAAAATTTCTTGACTTCTAGTCAACAAACATTTAAACTCAAGACAGCAAATTTACTAGTGCATCATTTGAAAGAAGGCTGAATTTGGGCTAAATATAATTTTTTTATTTTTTTTTTTTAACATCGGGGGCGTGGTTTACTTTTTGACCGATTTTGGCCATTTTTCGAATTTTTGAGTTAGGGTCAAAAATGGTTAAATAAAGTCTTTTTAGACCTTCTGTGGGAAGAAGGCTGTATTTAGGCTAAATATAATTTTGTTTGTTTGTTTGTTTGTTTTAAATCGGGGGGGGAGAATGTAAAGGGGTTAGCCTTTAGTTTTTGGCCATTTTTCGAACTTTTCAATTAGGGTCAAAAACGGTTAAATAAAGTCTTTTTAAGGCTGTATTTGGGCTAAATATAATTTTTTTTTAAATTCGGGGGGGGGGGTGTGAGAAATGTAAAGGGGTTAGCCTTTACTTTTTAACCGTTTTTGTCCATTTTTCGACTTAACCAAAAACGCATGTCGGAACTTTGGTCTGGAATTTTGTAGCGCAAATCTCCATATTTGCGGCTATCTTGAACAGCAGTATTATACAGTGGCTAACTTCTTTTTACTTAGGAGTTGTTTAGAATAGATTAACTTGCTAATGGACTAATTTTGGTCTGGAATTTTGTAGCGCAAATCAATCACTGACATCTCTGAATTACAAATTTGCACTGAATTAACCGGAAATCGCACTACTTTCAACCAATCCGATAACTGATTTTTTTTTCCAGTTTAAATTTTCTAAATTTCTCATGTTGAACGAAACTCGATCGCGTTTGTGAAGCCAGGGGAACTAGCGTAGAGCGCGCGCAATGGTTGATGGGAAGGCCCCCATATACCCCCATTTCCTCAGCATGGGCCCCACTGTTGGGCCAGTGAACAGAGTGCTGAAGGCGTTGCCCAGGCTCTTAAGCCGGTTTTCCACTAGGCGATTTTTTTCGCGCGAAGCGACTTTCTTTTGTTCGAATTCAATAGATTTCTGATTAGTTCCAGAGAGAAAAGAAAAAGCCCCTTCGCGCGAAAAAAGTCGCCCAGTGGAAAACCGGCTTAACGAATCGAAGTACTTTACGATCGAAAAGCCTCGGAAAGTGTTGACAAATAAAAGCATGATAAAGGCGCCCGTTTGTGGGTGGGGCGGCTAACGTTTGTAGGCGTGGTCGTGCGAATTTTTCCACGTTTCGACACTTCTGTGCACCCATACCGCACGTTGTAAACCAATAAATTTGTTGGTTACAACGCTTTAACAATCCCAATAATTTATTGCATGCAATGACCAGCATTCAAGCATGACCAATTAGCATATTACTTAAAGAGTGCCAACCGCGTAGTAAATGGTCAATATTTTCGGTTATAAGTCAACATGATCTCCTACCAAAATTAAGGCTATTTCTTAATTGTCAAAAAGGCCTTGTGATTAGGTTTAGGGTTTCCGGGGGGTTGTGGTTTGGGGGTGGGGTATGGGGGTGAGGTTTCGTTTAAAATAAAGGATTAGCCTTAATTCTGGGAGAGTTGACAATTAAGGATAATCCTTAATTTTGGAGTGAGGTCGACCTGTATAAGTCCACGAATCCTTGGTTAGGCTTGATTAGGGCATATGGTTGGGGGTTTGGGGGAAGGCTTTCATTGAAAAATATGATGAAATACATGATCATGCGAAGAATATGACGCTATTCACTAGTTAACATAATCTACTTACTGGTCATGCTTGAATGCTGGTCGTTGTATGCAATAAATTATTGGGATTGTTAAAGCGTTGTAACCAACAAATTTATTGGTTTACAACGTGCTGTATGGGTGCACCAGGCGATCCATTGGCTCAATATACACATTGACGCGGCCAATGATTTTGTCAATATATATATTGATGATTTTATGCGAATCGGGCGAGTGGGTAACTTTTACCCCCTACGCATCAGCTCCCCCACAGGGGAGAAATTTCCCCACGTGGGTGTAAAATTAACTCCTATTTTTGGAGTAATTATTACCCATCGATCAATTACCCCTCTGAAACTGGTATATTTACCCCTAAGATGGGGTAAATTTTACTCCTTGAAATTTACTGTGCGGTTTGCGGTAAACGTGGATCTTATATAAGGTCTAGATTATGGCACTAACCTAACCCCATGGGCAGCGAGAGCGATAGCTTTCACTCCCCTGCGGTTCAATCCAGCCCCTGTTTTGCGACATCTACATTTAAACAAACAGTTTCTAAGAAACCGTCCATATGCGGCTCTGTCTTGAAAGATCTGCCGCCTTTGTAATCATAAAGTAATTAAAATAATAAGTAAAATTTGAGCCGAATTTCGAGCCATTTATGTCTAATTAGCGGCCTTTCCTTACCTACCGCGAAAATTTAATGGGGAATACATAACGTACTGTGATCTTTTAAGATTAGTACAGATCAGTGGTCGTAATATGAGAAAATTTGCCCTTGTAAAAACATGCATTATATATGTCCCGCACTGATAATTCAATAACTAGCTGTGGTGATGGATTTCGTTCTTCTTGCCTAGATCAAAATTTAGTCTATAGCTGGAGTCATCTATTCAAAGATTTTCAAAGACCATGACCAACAAGGCAACACTCTAATTTATTAGGGGGCGTTCACACTAGAGGTTTCTAAATCGATTCAGCGCCGTATTGGGCCAAGTGTGGACAACCACGAGATTGATCTAAACTGGACCACTTCGAAAGGTCGGATCGGTTCACGTTTTACAACCGAGGTAATTTCTTGCTTTGCAGTCCGACATTATTTTAATTTTTTTGCAAGTGTGGACAGTCCACAAGATGTCCCTGGAACTGGCCAAGGATTGGTCTGAGATCGCTCTAATTTACACACGTAAAAAGCCCACAGCTTGTCAGCAAGATGTGTTCGAAACAGCCTTGTAGCAAGCATGTCAACAAGTTGTAACAACGCTGTTATTCTATCAAATTGCTACAAGGTTGTCACTCGCAAATTGTTGACAAATTGTTGAATTGCAGGACGATAACAAGTTAACAACTTGTAACAAGTCTGTTGAGCCCAACAACCTTGTAGCAAGTTATCAACAAGACGTTGACAACAAGCTGGGAACAAGCAGTGCGAACACATCCTGTTGACAAGTTGTTGGAACAGCATTGCTACAAGTCTGCAGCAGGTTTGTGAAAACTTGTGCGTTTTTACGTGTGATCTCAAAGTGTGCTAAACGTGAACGGCCCCTTCCCAAACATTTCAAAGACCACTACAAACTCGCATGAGATTGTGCTTACGACTCACTGCAAACAGGCGCTATTCTAAGCTATTTTAAAATGAAGCAGCCATTTACAATGGCGGCCATATTGGATAAATCTACTGTGGTGTTGTTAGCATATATAGGAAGAGTTTTTTACAATTTCTGGCTAATGCATGGCGAAGAGCGAATATATCGTCTGTGCAGCAGTAATTAGTCATTATTGACATCTAACAGTGGTGTCGTTTTCTTCTTAAGTGAATGACTAATGAAGTCAGTCTAATATAGCTGTCTCAGTCATTTCATTGTGGGAAACAACATCTTTCAAGCACGACCGAAAATTTTGCACAAAAAATGGCCATGCCGCAAAGCATTTATTCATGGCAACGTGGGCTCAACCAACGGGTCAGCATGATCTACGCATACTCAGTGAGCTCATCTTAGGTGCAATTTCCAATTGTGTTATATGAGAAAAGGCATTTGTCTGCTCCTAAAATTATTCTTGTGGGTATATAAACGTTTCGTGGGGATATATTTATTGCATGACATTCGCCTTACCATTTAGCGTTAGCTATTGCGCGCCGTGTTTTAAATACTACGCCTCCCCATTAATTAATACACAGCTTAACTTAACACCGATCTAAGAAAGACGCCGACTTTGTCCAAGAACTTTCGGTGCAATTTGCATCTTTATATAGTGTGTATAAAAAAGGTAATCCATCTTTAGATTGCTCTTGTGCGCTCAATATTGGATGCACATATTTTTTTTTTTTCATATTAATAAAGATTAGGGTTTTAGCCTTCAAATGACACCTTTCTTGTATCATTTCAAGATAAAATGAGCAAATGACTGATAATGTGTCATGCAAAACAATAAGCTTAAGGTGGTACAGTACACTAACCAGTCAAAAATTTTAAATTAACTTAGAACAAAATATCTTTTTACTTTTATGAATATACCCATAAAGGCAAATTGTTTCACTGGGTTAGGTACACAATTGGTTGCTATGACAACCGGCCACACCCTTTTTGCCAATATAATTTATTGTCTACGCCAGCAGCAATAACTCTGTAATGGAAAGCCACATGGCTCTGAAATTTTCAGAATATTTAGCCAATAGATAGGGCTGTGCAATGAACCTAAAACAGCCACATAACAGTTATTTAAACTTTGCAAAATATTGAGTTCATCGGTCAGGTGTGAATAAAGTGCAACACCCAGTAACAGATTAGTCTATTTAGACCCAACATTTTGCAAACTATTGTTTTATTTTAGGTTCAATGCATTGAGGAATCATTAAAGATGTTCTGTGCCAAATTTCATTGGGTTACCTCATTTAGTTCTTAAACTAGAAATGTTAAGCCGTAACAGATTGTGCCAAAACATGGTACTTGAGAAAAATACATTTGAAAGTTTCACTTTAGTTTTCACAATAATTAAGTTGAGTTATAGTCAGACAGAGTCTATTAAAACATCCCTGCATGTTACTCCCTCTTTTTGCTGTTTCTTGTCTTCTTTCCTCTTTTTCTGTCCTCTAAGTACTTTCCTCCTCTTTTTCTTTTCATCCTTCTCTTTGTATTCTGCACCATGAACACGCTGTAGATCCATGTGCCTACATCCTTCTTCAGTGTACTTGCCAGTGGGAATATTTAATTCTGCCAATAATTGGACAACTGTTTTGGATCCAATGTTAAAATGACTAACAGCATCAAATCGTCGGCGTTAAATCGTCTCTTCCGACGTCTTGCTGTACGATACTTAGGCATAGTAGATGTTTGAAGCCATTCAAACCAAAAAAATCTCAAAACAAAACAACCTTTTAGACCAAACTCGAGCGATTTCGCAGTGAACTACACAGAATTAACCGAGATTAACACAAAACGAAAATTTTGCGGGCTCAATTCACCTGAAGTACTTTATGTAAGCTATATAACAAGTCACATGTTATTTCAAGGATCCAGAGGCAACATGACAATACGCTGTAAACTCAAAATAAATAGCGCGTAAACAAATTCGTTGCCCATAGCAACCACACACTAAGGTTAATAAATATGTAAAATACAAGCTCTAGATGAAATTTTTTCAAACAAATAGATTGCTGCATTAACAACCAATAAATTTTGGACATTTTAAGCAAAACAAAATTTTTTGAAATTTTTTTATTTTTTCGTCAAATTTGGGTACTGTACCACCTTAAAACAGAAGTGACAAACGTTAGGGCTTTTTACATTAAAATTCATGAATTTTTTATCCAAATGGGATTTACTTTCAATAGTTTTTCACCAAATTCCCAACGGTGGAAAAATGCAATTTCCACCAGCGATTTTTATTCGATTCGTATTTGGCCATTTTTTCTTATAATGATACAAAAAAGGTATCATTGGACAGCTAAAAGCCTGAATTTTCTTGTTGTGTAAACATTTTTTCAATAAACACAGTATCTAACGCACGCGAACATGCTGAAGTTGGATTACCTTTTCTTTGACACACACTGCATAAATGAAATGCTCATTCAGTATCTTGCAATTTGCATATACATCTGTAGCAACAGTAAATTACATTTCATGAATAATTTAAAGTAGAAATAAAATAAGTCTGCGCAAAGACCCTGCGAGACAATAGCCTAGTTAGTCTAGTAAAATCCATTACAATCATTGCAACATTCTTTTTAACATGATTAAAGTTTAAATTGGGGGATTAAAGATAAGTCAGTACACAAGAGTTTGGGTTTGCTGCCTTGAGAAATTGTGAAGCGTAAGTAAAATTTACTCTGTATTATATACATTGCATATACTACTTCTGCATACCACTACTAATATATGGAAAAAAGCAGGCATTATTTTTCAATATTTGAAAAATGTCTAGTGATATCTCGGCAGTGTGGGACTAATTGAAAAGACAAAGAAAAATTTCGCTCCGCGTGGAAAAGTCCGCAAAGTGGAAAACCGGCTTTATATGGGCTGATTATATGCACGGGGCGTTTTCAGCCAGGGCTGAATTTCAACCCGGTTAACCGAGCTATTACATGGTTCACGATTACATGGCAAATTTCTGCCAGGGATGAGTTAGAATTTCAGTTCAAGCTACAACTGGGATGAAACTTTAGGCCGGGCTGAAATTTCTGTCATGTAACCGCTCGCTGTGTTTTAATAGGATTTTATCCTTCGGCCGGCCGGCTGAAACTCCGCCCAGGCTGAAAACTCTCCATGTAATCAGCCCCTTAGGCCCCGTTTACACGAGACCGGACGAATGTTTTTCCGGATGAAAATTCGTCCAGATAGGCCTCGCGTTCACACGAGACCCGCCTATCCGCTCAAATTTTTGACACGAATCCGGACGAATTTTCGTCCACCTACGAAAGCGGACGAATTGCGATTTGTGCCGGATAAATATTCGTCCGGTACCGTGTAAACGGCAAAGAGCCGCTTTTTAATTGTGCTCCATCAAGGAAAGTAGATCCTTGGAAGAAGAAAGTTGTCTTATATTGCTATCAGTGATTCTGTGGACAACTATTTCGGCTGTCGAGATCCTGAACGCGGCCTTCGTAATGCTTTCGAGCAATTCCCGACATAATTACCTTTCCAAACGACCAAACCAAATTTTATAAACACCAAAACGTTGTTACAAAATTGTGGCTCGTTTCGGTGTTTCCTTACACATATCACAAGACCAATCCCCACTATTTACTAGCCATTTACCCTCATTAACCCGAAAAGTTTACCCAATAACCCCGACAGTTCTCCTCGAACTTACGTCTAATACGACTCCGTGTAAACGGAAAGGTAAAGTGAACGAATTTTTAGCGGAACCGTGTAAACGTATTCATCCGGACAAATTTTTATCCGGATAAACATTCGTCCGGTCTCGTGTAAACGGGGCCTAAGTCAGGGTAAAATAATAAAGTAGGACGCATTAGCCCATTGCAACTTAATGGGTTAATAACCCCTATAGCGAACCTTGATTTTAGGAACATGTGAATTAGCAAAGCTAGACCTCCATTGAATAACTGAATTTTTGGGGATTGTTTGAAGCTATAAACGTATAATTAATTGCTAATTTGAAAGGCTTTTAAAAGCTTATAGTTATCGATTTGAAGCTATATATACGCCTTTTCAATATTCTAAAACATCAATGTGATTCTCGTTATCTCGTGTTTAAAACGATCTAAATCTCATTTAGAAAAGGCGTGGGAAGTTATATCTTTTGACTTACGTCGAAGAAGATATTTGCTTGATAGTATAACTAACTTAAACACGCATTTATTTGATTCGTAAGAAATGGGACATATGTAAAAATCTCTCCGCATTATAGATATTTGTCGCGGTATAGTCATGCTGCATGAAAACGCAAAATAGTTAATGCTTATAATGTAAAAGTCTGTATATGGTTGCGTGCACCATTTCGTTGTTTGTGCCAACTAGTTATGAACGGACGGACGTAGATATGTTATCTCATATTAAGCTAAGGACCGGTTATGATTTATGGCGGGGATGGCACCGAAGAGAACAAGGTTGGGTAAACAAAATTTTGAGTATCACCAAGTAAAAGGTTGCTGAATGAAAAACAAAACAACTCAAGGGATGGGTAATAAAAACTTATTTTCATTTCCAAAGCATGACTCACTCAAATATTGAAGACTAAAAAGCAATGTCAACAGTCACATATCAATACAATATGTACTGTAATCAATCGAATGTTTGAGGGAAGTGACTCAGGGTTAAATACTGAGACAGTTGCATCAAAGATTTCTTACAAATCTTTCAAAACTTAGAATTTACCTTTCCAAAATTCCTACTGTGATCACAGAAACTTTGATAATGTAAACCAGCCTTAATATCAGTCATAGTTACCATTAACACCATTTAACTACTTCATTCCTATGACATGGTTAACGAAGCAAAAGATGACCGCTTTCCTGGTCGGATCATGACTCGACGCCGCAATTGTCTCCGTCCTGCCGTTCTTTTGGCGAAAAGGCACGGAAGACGAACCGTGCATTTACGACCCGACGCGAGAATGGAGTTTAATAGTTATCGGTAGCAACGTCTTCACTCCATTTTTAATCATGCTTTTCTGTCATATTTACACAGTCGGTTATGCGCTACGATACTCACGAAAACGGAAGATGGAGCTGTTAGCAAAAGGAAACAACCCCACTAGCCCGCACTACAATTGGCAGCCCACATCGGAACTGCGAGATAAAAACTCCCTAAAACGCGAACGTGATATAACCCGCTGAATTATATGGTATGGTTTTATATTTACTAATGTCAAAGGTATAAATATATCAAATAGGAATCATCCTGTTTTTCCTCTGTCACAGTCATAATTATTAGATTGTATGTGATTTAATCATAATTGTGATGTCATGTTTCTTATTATATACAAAGAAACTATAAACTGCTCAGCGGCATTAAGGCATGGCTCTAGACTTAAAAATGACATTTTCCTATATCTTCCAGAGATTTAAACAAAAGTCACTTAAACTTTCAGGGGATATTTATCACAGAGTTGGTAGTAATTTTCAGTCCTGTTTCCATGCCAACAAGGTCACGTGACTCACTGGCGGCCATATTGGATAAAAAAAATAAAAGCTTTTTGAGGCACGCGAATATATAGAATTTAAACAAATAAACAGCCTAATTTGATGGAAACGCTAATCTAGTTTATCATGCTAAGTTGAAAGATTGGGTAACTTTACCATAAATGCGAAATTTTAGTGAACGATTTTTCCTCAAATTACATTTTTAATTAGATTTCTTTTAATGCAAATTGATTCCTATAATTCAACTTAGGATAACAAACATGATCAATGTTTGCATCGAATTAGACTGTTTGTTTGTTCAAATTCTATATATTCGCGTGCCACAAAAAGCTTTAATTTTTTATCCAATATGGCCGCCAAAGAGTCACGTGACCTTGTTGTCACGGAAACAAAACTGTAAATTACTATCGACCGTGTCATAAATACGTGAGACAAGTTTGATTGACTTTGGTTAAAATCTCTGGAAAATAGGAAATTTCAGTGCCCAAGTCAAGAGCCATGCCTTCAGTGAGTGTTATAAATAATCGTGCAAACAGTAAATTATAAAGCGTTATAACAATGAAATAAAACGAAAACCGCGATGATTGTCCAAATAAAAGCTGTACACTTATTTGAAAAAGGTGACTCACTTGCTTGGCTGGTGATTCCAGCAGCAGTTTTGCATTTAACAGCAATGAGTATATCTGGACTAAGAGTGTTATGAGTTGATACGCACGATCGGAGGAATTTGAAGGATGATGCTGAAATTGATTGCCACCCATATTGTACATGCCAAGAGTTCTGACTGGTCTGTACACGGTCTACATCAGCATTTCCATCGGCAACCCACATGGACCGAAATGTTGTAAATGGTATCAGTGGAGTGGTAGTGTAAGAAATGTCATCGACATGAATGGTAGTAGAAGTCGTCGTGTATTGAAGAGTTGCTGTTGCTTTACCACCAGACTCGTAGTGTAATTCCATTGTGAGACGAGAAGGATTGATATTCACTCTAATGATGGATGCATATGGACGTATTGAATTACTTGTTGTAGGTCCGATGATGACAGAAGAACCAAAAGGTATCCAGTCAATGCCATTGGGTTGGAATGGAAGAATACGGCTGTTGCCATCTTGATAGAGAACAAACAGTTGGCTAAACTGGTTATTTGTTCCTGGTATTTTTCTATAAATACGAAAGTAAGTAATGTTGTGCCATTCTTGATTATTATGCAAATTCTTAATTATCATGCCTTTAGGATACAACCACCAAAAGTCAATTGTTATTGCTTCTATGATTGTCTCTCCGTTGTCAAATACCTTAATAGGGCTGCTCTCACCACTTTCATCTCGTTTGTCCAGTTTTAAATAATCAAATTTTCCTGACGCATCAATAGAACTTCCACTGGCAACTTGTAATTCAATCTGATTAGAGTTTTGTCCCTCACTCCATGTAAGATCAGGCACTTGCCACGTTTTTGTCAATTCACCTGTATTGAATGTTGCAATTCCTAAAGACAGCCATTTTTTATTTCTTCCAAAGCACCTCACTTCTAAAACCAAATTACCAGTGACTTGAGTGAACTTCACTGTTAAGACTGAACCAATAGAAGCCTCGACTAGGCCACTACTGGTACCCTTTGCTGTAAAGTAGATCGTGTATTTCGTATTCTTGTATTTATTGATGATTTCATGACAAAAAGTAGAAATTGGTTCTCCGATATTGTAGACATTGGAAGCGCATGAATCTGCGAACTCGGAATGACTGTTATCATTTACGCCAATTTTCCAAATATTACGAGATGCAAATTGACAATTTGTGAAATTTGCTTTACGATTGTTCATTGTGGTGATTGATGGATAATACTCAGGTAAATGTGCGGTGATTTTGAAGCTTTGAACTCCACTGTAGAAGATAGGAATGTTGACATTGTCCTCCTCCGCACAACTAGTCTTGCTGCTATTACGTGTTGCGTATGGAGGATTGCTGCAGTCTGAAGAGCCTGTCAACGAGCTAATATTTATGCACTTTGGACTCGGTTGAATTTGAGCAGTACAAATGAGGTTGAGAATTGACTTGTCGAGCTCCACTCCATACGAATCCGTCTTCACAGCTTTAAGTAACAGTTGGTGTGAGCCAGAGTTGATCTTTCTGTTCTCCCCGATCATTCCAGTGTTCCTTATCACATTCCAATTTAGACCGGAGTTTGAAGCCGCTGTTGTGTTGAAAGAGCCAATGAGAATGCCATCAATGTGAACCTCAATAACATCCGAGCCTCCATCATTTGTGTAAGTCACATCGTGTATAGCCACTGAACATGACGATCGTGTAGTGAATGTATTCTCTACTGACTGAGACGCAGTGAGATGAACTGTAGCTTGGCCCGACGCTGCACTTCGCTCGCTTTTCGATCCCGTGTATGAACCGTCTTCTGCCTCAAACTGAATAAGCTCAGAATTCGTTTGAGAGATATAAGATGCTAATATTGCAATACAGAGCATAAAACTAATTTTAGGCAACATTTTCGGTCTCGCTGTCAATCGAGAAGCGTCTCCTGCAAAGAATAATACGATTTAGGAATGTTAATTAACGTTTCAAGAAGAGAACTTCAAGATAAAGGAAATCAGTATACCATGACGGTATTTGTATAAATCTAGCAAAAAGATCTCGGTCCATTTACGCAATGTTGTACTTGAATAAAGAAAGATAAGAAGGTCGTTCGAGATAGCGAATGATCGATATTCTGGCTATCTATCACTAACTCGAACCTATAACCGAACTCGTTTACGCTAAACCAGTGTAACACTACAACGTTTCAAGTTATGACTAACACTTTGCCAGTGTTGGATTACACCAAAACGGTGTCGAACGGTTAACACTAAACAGGCGTTTTGTTTAACTGTAGTCTGGTGTTAACTTACACGGAAATGGTGTTTAACTACAGTATTATGGTGTATTTTTACATCATAATGGTGTTAAACGAGAAGTATTTGCATTTACACCAAACAAGTGTTGTGGCAACACATGACCAGTGTACCACTATACCTACTGGGTGTTATCTAATACTGACGAAGAGTAAATTACCGTTTTACACCAAAATAGTGTAATTTTGCACTTATTAAGTGCTCACTGAACACTGCCAAATTTACAGTGTGCTTGCTACATTTAAATTATTTTATAACAATAACACCAAATATACACCAACAATCATCTATAAACATGCACAGATACTTCCTTTATATATAATTAGAGCTATCCTTTAGTTTATCTATGGCAAAAAGGTCGTCGTTTTACGTCCTCAAAATGATTGCGTGAGACTTGACAGTAACTTTGACCGCCCACGCTCGACAAAATGTCATCTAAATCATCCTTTAATCAAAACATAGTCATCCAAACTCACAATACATCTATGTACATGCACATTTCTTTAGTGTATTTCCGACTAAACAAAAAATACAAGTAAAGGTATAAGTGACGTGTGCAAATCGCGTCATTACGTTATTTTCCTAAATCTAGATCCTTTTTTTTTATGTAAAATATTTTATTCATTTAAAGGAGGACAATTTAAAGGAAGAAGATTTTTGTTAGCGCTAGCAGGCTGTATTTGTGATAAAAATGAATTAATTGTATTTTCAAAATAACATTTCCTAACCGAACTGTAATTGTTCTAAATATTCTAAAGTTTCCCTGTTATTGATATTCTTTCAGAATCAGAGTCCTGCTTCAAAAGCAGTTTTGAAACGCGATAAACACGAAGTAATTTATTTTGCATAATAAAGCAGCGTGAGTCTACAACAAGGTATGCTTCATTGAATGTGAAAGTGAGTCGACAGCGAGAGGGGAGTAAAATATCACATTGAGAATATTGTTAGACACGATAAATTGTTTCTCGGTCGTGCCGTCACACTATACAGTCGCGTTAACGATAGATTAGACAAAACTTCTTCTATCACTGCCACTATAAGTTCAGTCAAAATGCAAGAAGTTAGAATAAACTAGGTGGATGCAAAGGAGGATATTTATATAAGTGGTCTGTAATTGATTTGTATGTAATGGTTAAATGGAATATTAATTAAATAAATGATCGTCAGTCATATTTCGCAAATTTCCCCCTCATACAGTGAATTAGATGCATTAGTGCTTTGAAACACGAGAGGTGAAGCGAGAGATTGAAAGTTTGGATATCTACAGTGGTTTATTGCTACGCTTAAATACTAATGTTGGTGTATATTTGGTGTTATTGTTATTAAATCATTGAAATGTAGCAAGTATCAGATGCATGTGTCTTGGAAAATATATTCAATTCTACAGATTTCTAAAACGGTGGATTATCCAAAATCAGTCCTAGGAATTAATAATTGTTTTATATTTATTGTCGATCTCATATCAAATCAGTTTTAAACGCGAAAGAACATATTCTGTTGCGACATACTGCTCTTCAGTGTAGCACTACCACGCATCTTTTATACAAGAAGTAATTATTGATATTTATGAGTCACTTCATTCAAAACGTACTCCAGATAAAGTTTATATATATATATATATATATATATATATATATATAATGTGTGTGTGTGTGTGTGTGTGTGTGTGTGTGTGTGGGTGAATCTTGTAATGAATTGTTGATCATTTCAACTTCGGCTGGCATTCATGCACGTTTGCCATATCATTTACAACGTACACAAATTTGGGGAGTTTTCAATCACTGCAGCTGTGTAGATATAATATATGCAGGCATTTCTCCTGATCTTTCTTAGATTTTTCTTAGAGAACTATAGCATTCATCTCACAACTGTGTTTCACTCCCAAGAGTGCATGGTGGCCAATATATTTTTTGCATGCCAAGCTGGTTAATCCGGCACAACTGATTTCAAATTGAAAATTGTTTTCGAGTCACTGTTGAAATTTAATTGTTGACCACATGTAGAGTCTAAACTTCTTGACAAATCACAATTAGAAACGCCAACGTAAACACTTTCTGCACGAAAACAACAAAGTTTAAAAAATTCAGGAAAACTATAACAAATGTGTTAACTTGTTACGTTTCACTTAATGTTCTTCTACATGCAGTAATGTATTTCTAGAGATACAGTAATTTTTATTTCATTGGGTGCTATTTAAAACTGAATTACGAAAAACAATATTTTGTTGAGTGGACGGAAATTACTGGTGTGTGAGAAAAGCCTTAGCTTTACTGGACCTTGTACCAAATAAAATAGTCTGCTGTTGGCTAATATAGAGCTATAAAGTGACCAAATGGATGGCAGATGGATTTAACCTCCTATGGTGTGAACCTCTTCCCCTATGTTAAATAAAATCACGTAAGTTTGGCCAGAATAAAACACTAAAGGAACAACTTGCCTATAAAGGGTTAATTAAAAGAGTCTTGGTTAACTATTTCGATTGTTATGGTGTCCTTTAATGTATTTTATATCGGTGAAACTCCAGGAGAGAAATTGGTTACAGACAACATTTTGTTGCGTTGACGAAAATTCACTTTAAAAGCGCCTTTCTTAACTCCTTCGATTGCAGTATATGGTACTTTATTTTCGTATTTAATTGTCGATGATACGTGATTATCCTATTAATCTACGAAATTCTTTCCATTCTTTGAATTTTTATAGGTTATAGTTTCCCAATCATGACTAGTTATATTTATGGTATAAATGTCCTGTTTGTCTTGGTATATAAATGTACTGTTTGTGTAGTTCTAATATGTCAAATTATTGGATACATGAAAATTGGGCGCATAATTATTTACAATAACTTGAAAAAAAAAACAATTATAGGTTGTAATAGACATAACCAATTATTCCCACGTATCGTTCAGAAAGGAGAAAATCTTCCCAGCTGCGCCGATAATATATGCATGCATTTCTCTTTATGTGACCTTTCTAGATTGTTCTCAGTGGACTATAACATTCATCTCACAACTGCATTTAACTCCTACGATTGATGGAAGTTGCATTGTTGACCGATTTATTGCTTTTACAGAAGTCCCTTAATCCGCGAAGCTAATTTAAAATTTAAAATTAGCCATAGTTTCCATGTTGCTTATTTTAAACTACACTAGTACGGTTGAAATTAATTGCTGACCCCGGCCCATGTAGAGTTGAAGCTTCATGTCACAGGATTGAAAGGCAAACTCAAACACTTTTAGTGCGAAAACACCAAAGTTAAATAATTGAGGTATATCTACAACAAATATGTTAACATGCTACGTTTTACATAATGCTGACCAACATTCATGTATTCCTAGGCGTAGAACTCGTTTTCATTTCCATTGCATGGAGAGCATTTTATCCTGAATACCACCAAACTATGTTTTGTTAAGTTGGCGCAATGTTCTTGTTATAGTCACAAAAAACGTATTTAAAAGTGCCTTCTTTAACTCTTTTGATTGCAGTAGGGTACTCTATTTTCGTGCTTTATTGTCGAAACCCCTGCAGTTCTATTTCATAGCTTGAACAATATTTTCAAATATTTTCCTTAATTTTCCTTAAATAATCCTTATTTTCCTTGAGTATTCAAACATTTATATGTGATGTTTGTTTTCACTTTTCTAGCCAATGCAATATAGTTATATATGGTACAAATGTACTGTTCCGGTATTTTGTGTAATTCTTTATGCCCACTTATCATAAACATCAAAATAGGGCGCATAATATTTACGATAACTTGCAAAAAAATCAATTCGGTTATAATACACATAATTACCCATACTCCCACATATAATCGTTCAGAACTAAGAGATAGGAGACAATTTTATTAAAATGTGACTAGACCATTGCATTGCCAACCTCTGTACATTGACTATTGATACACCTTAAAGCATAAAAATATAGTGTTTAAAACCTGACTTTTCATTCTGAATGCATTACGACTTGTCGTATGTGATTGTTCTTTTGGTGTATGTAATTCACAGTCTCCTATAAGTGAATCAAATCATAGATAATCCACAAGAATTGGATTGCTCTAGATTGTATCAAACAAAAATGTCGCTGGCATCCAAAACATATATCTACAGCATGTTTTGATACGCTGAGCAAAGCTTAATGAGGGAAAGCTTTGAAAACAGCGGGATATACATATCTATATATTTCATGAATTCCAAACATATATTAGGCGTATAAATGTCAACCTTGTAACGAATTGTTGATCATTTCAACTTGCTGCCATTCATGTACGTGTGCCGTATTATTTACCTTTAAAAATACTACAACGTACACACATCTGCAGAGTTTTGAATCAATGATGTGTAGATATAATATATGCAGGCATTTCTCCTGAACTTTCTAGATTTTTCTTAGAGAACTATAGCATTCATCTCACAACTGTGTTTCACTCCTAAGAGTGCGTGGTTAACAATCCATTCTTTTGCATGTAAAGGCCGCTTAATCCGGCACAACTGATTTCAAATTGAAAAAATATCTTGTTTTCGTGTCGTTTTGGACTTCACTGTTGAAATTTAATTGTTGACCACATGTAGAGTCTAAACCTCTTGCCAAAGCATAATTAAAAACGCCAAGGTATACACTTTCTGTACGAAAACAACAAAGTTTAAATAATTTAGGAAAATTATAACAAATGTGTTAACTTGTTACGTTTCACTTAATGTTCTTCTACATGCAGTAATGTATTTCTAGAGATACAGTAATTTTTATTTCATTGTGTGGCATTTTATACTGAATTACACCAAACGATATTTTGTTGAGTTGACGGAAATTACTGGTGCATGGGTGACGAAAGCCTTAACGTTATAGGCCATTGTATCAAATAAAGTAGTCTTGTGTTGGCTAAAATAGAACTGTAAAGCTAAGTGACCAACTGGTCTGAAAGAGTTAAATATGTGTTAACTTCTTCTCCTATGTTAAATATAATCACCTACTTGAGTTGACCAGAATAGAACACTAAAGGAACAACTGTGCTATAAAAGGTTAATTAAAAGGGCCTTGGTTAACTATTTCGATTGCTATGGTGTCCTTTAACGTATTTTATATGGGTGAAACTCTAGGAGAGTAATTGTTTGCTCTTAACCAAGCGACTGCCTAGAAGCGAAGTTGGCAAAAATATAATAAAATAATATCAATAATTTTGGTTTCGCAGATAACTTGGTATATAAATGTTCTCTACTGTGTCTGCGTTTAACAGATGGTTTAGAAAATAAGAAATATCATAAAACGAGATTTAAAATTTAGTTTATCTTTCCAATGTCACTCACCTTTACGTCTTTCAAATTTCTTGTGTTCAAGTTTCTTTCAGTTCGCTCGCAGCCTATTCCGTTTGTGGTTCTGATATCTTCGTACAATGAACTTATGATGTTTTGCTTCAATATTTATTAAGATTAACTATTACGACATCGATTTAAAATAACTCCGCCTTTGATTGGTTGTCGTGCGTGCTTCAATTATTTCACGATAAAGAACGGGAATTTCAAGCGACCAATCCGAAACGTTTCAATTTTTCGGCTTTAAAGCGCATTCTTTTACTCTCTCGACTGCAGTATGGTACTCTATTTACGTATTTCATTGTCGAAACCTCTGCGATTCTATTTCATAGCTTGAACAATATATTCTAATATTTTCCTTAATTTTCCTTAAATAATCCTTATTTTCCTTGAGTATTCAAACATTTATATGTGATGTTTGTTTTCACTCTTCTAGCCAATGTACTGTTCCGGTATTTTGTGTAGTTCTTTATGATCACTTATTATGAACATCAAAATAGGGCGCATAATATTTACAATAACTTGCAAAAAAACAATTCGGTTATAACAGACATAATTACCTACTCCCACATATAATCGTTCAGAACTAAGAGATAGCAGACAATTTTCTTAAAATGTGACTAGACCATTGCATTGTCAACCTATGAACATTGACTATTGATACGGCTTAATTAAAGCATAAAAATATAGTGTTTAAAACCTGACTTTTTATTCTGAATGCAATACGACTTGTCGTATGTGATTGTTCTTTTGGTGTATGTAATTGTTTGCACATGACATAGCTCTTGTTTATGATTTGATTGTGAATGTTACCAACGTCGTTTACATTACTAAAAGGATAATACGACGAATGGTATCGTGTAGTTGAGCATAATTAAAAGTCCAACTACACGACGTTTGCGTGCAATTTTTTGTAATCGAGACAATTACTATTTATGATAAACTGATAAAGGTCCTTCAGAGTTTCCTATAAGTGCATGCATAATCAAATCATAGATAATCCAGAAGAATTGGATTGCTCTGGATTGTATCAAACAAAAATGTCGCTGGCATCCAAAATATATATCTACAGCATGTTTGGATACGCTGAGCAAAGCTTAATGAGGGAAGGCTTTGAAAACAGCGGGATATACATATCTATATAGTTCATGAATTCCAAAGATATATTAGGCGTATAAATGTCAACCTTGTAACGAATTGTTGATCATTTCAACTGGCTGCCATTCATGTACGTGTGCCGTATTATTTACCTTTAAAAATACTACAACGTACAAACATCTGCAGAGTTTTGAATCAATGATGTGTAGATATAATATATGCAGGCTTTCTCCTGATCTTTCTAGATTTTCCTTAGAGAACTATAGCATTCATCTCACAACCGTGTTTCACTCCTAAGAGTGCGTGGTGAACAATTTATTTTTTTGCATGCAAAGGCCGCTTAATCCGGCACAACTGATTTCTAATTGAAAAAAATAGCTTGTTTTCGTGTCATTTTGGACTGCACTGTTTAAATTTAATTGTTGACTACATGTAGAGTCTAAACCTCTTGACAAATCACAATTAAAAACGCCAACGTAAACACTTTCTGTACGAAAACAACAAAGTTTAAATAATTTAGGAAAACTATAACAAATGTGTTAACTTGTTACGTTTCACTTAATGTTCTTCTACATGCAGTAATGTATTTCTAGAGATACAGTAATTTTTATTTCATTGTGTGACATTTTATACTGAATTACACCAAACGATATTTTGTTGAGTTGACGGAAATTACTGGTGGGTGACAAAAGCCAAACGTTATAGGCCCTTGTATCAAATAGAATAGTCTGGTGTTGGCTAAAATAAAACTGTAAAGCTAAGTGACCAACTGGTATGAAAGAGTTAAATATGTGTCAACTTCTTCTCCTCTGTTAAAAATTATCACCTACTTGAGTAGACCAGAATAAAACACTAAAGGAACAATGGTGTCCTTTAACGTATTTTATATGGGTGAAACTCTAGGAGAGTAATTGTTTGCTCTTAACCAAGCGACTGCCTGGAAGCGAAGTTGGCAAAAATATAGTAAAATAATATGAATAATGTTGGTTTCGCAGATAACTTGGTATATAAATGTTCTCTACTGTGTCTGCGTTTAACAGATGGTTTAGAAAATAAGAAGTATCATTAAACGAGATTTAAAATTTAGTTTATCTTTCCAATGTCACTCACCTTTACGTCTTTCAAATTTCTTGTGTTCAAGTTTCTTTCAGTTCGCTCGCAGCCTATTCCGTTTGTGGTTCTGATATCTTGGTACAATGAACTTATGATGTTTTGCTGCAATATTTAATAAGATTAACTATTACGACATCGATTTAATATAACTCCGCATTTGATTGGTTGTCGTGCGTGCTTCCTATATTTCACGATAAAGAACGGGAATTTCAAGCGACCAATCCGAAACGTTTAAATTTTTCTGCTTTAATTTATAAGGAGAAATTAACGTTTAATCAGCAGAATAAAACATGTTTTCCTTATATATCGAAATATAAAAATGTAGGTGTACTGCCAATACGGATAGTACAGTCTAACGTTTCCGGCGTTGGCCATTTGTCAAAGAGCATATATAATGCTAGACAAAAGCATAATGGCTTAAGCAGTTGAAAGTACGTTCCGACACATAGGCGTACAATGAACTAATTTGGGCAAGAAATGGTCTTGTCATTCTGGCTACAGTGGCGAAACTAGCGGTGTATTTTATTTGCTTTTATTTACTTTATTTGAAATCTTTTCTTTCTTGAAGTCGTGCGCATCTTGGATATTCTATAGTTCAGTTATTATTTTATTTAGGCCATTTTAGGATTTTCCCTTATCACAAGCCCATATCGTTGCCTGTGGCAACAGCCCTGACAGCCCGTGACCGTCCTGTTCAGCCAGCCCGAGTTGGGAAAGCCCGAGTCATGCCATGGTCATGTTTATTGCCAATAGCATGACTAGCCAAAGATCTGTCACATAGCCAGTCATGCTTATTCTTGAAATATTATTGGTTGAGGCACTTGACGCATGCTCAGTTTGCGTATTTTGAACTATGGAGAAAACGTTTTCGGCTCGAAACATCATCGAGAAAACTCTTCTTGTTGAACAGCGATCAATGCCTAATCTTGGCCATTCGTTGAAGTATATTGGTAGAGGCTTTCAGGCAATGTCGTACACAAAGAAGTAATGGCTTTGTGCTAGTGAATCTAAGAAAAAGCTGTTTTTTGGCGCTGCCTTTTGTTTTGTCCTGGAACTTGTACGACCTGGACCGAGAAAGGTATAATAATATGCAGGGTTTCCTCTGCGATTGTAAGAAGCATGAGAAGGCAAAGTCACACATGAATTGCGTACAAGACGTGGCAGACTTTTGCACAGAGTGAGAGGGTAGACGTGATGCTTTCCCAGGCAAGAAGAGAGGAAATATGGCGGCATAATGAACAGGGAAGACAGAAAAGAGAAATTTTAAAACTGTTAACTGGTGCTGTTTTATATTTGTCGAAACAAGAGCTCCCATTTAGAGGGCATGATGAATCAAGGGATAGCTTGAATAAAGGTAATTATCAAGAGTTGCTTGAATGTTTCGGGAAATTTTATTCTGTTTTCAAACGTCGTTTGCATGGTAGGTTGACTTATTCTGAGAGAGGTGCAGCTGGTAGTTTTACTGGTGTTTCTTCTGATATACAAAATGATTTGATTTGTTGTATTGATTCCATAATTGAAGATCAAATTGTTCAGGAAATTAAAAATTACACTTTCATCAGTATACAGATTGATGAAACAACAGATGTTTCTAGAAAAGAGAAATTATATAAGCGTTATTATTCGTTTGGATGTAATGGTGACATTGTAGAAAGATTGCTGAAATTTGTTGACGTCAGTGCAGATAGAACTGCTCCTGCACACCCATACCGCACGTTGTAAACCAATAAATTTGTTGGTTACAACGCTTTAACAATCCCAATAATTTATTGCATGCAATGACCAGCATTCAAGCATGACCAATTAGCATATTACTTAAAGAGTGCCAACCGCGTAGTAAATGGTCAATATTTTCGGTTATAAGTCAACATGATCTCCTACCAAAATTAAGGCTATTTCTTAATTGTCAAAAAGGCCTTGTGATTAGGTTTAGGGTTTCCGGGGGGTTGTGGTTTGGGGGTGGGGTATGGGAGTGAGGTTTCGTTTAAAATAAAGGATTAGCCTTAATTCTGGGAGAGTTGACAATTAAGGATAATCCTTAATTTTGGAGTGAGGTCGACCTGTATAAGTCCACGAATCCTTGGTTAGGCTTGATTAGGGCATATGGTTGGGGGTTTGGGGGAAGGCTTTCATTGAAAAATATGATGAAATACATGATCATGCGAAGAATATGACGCTATTCACTAGTTAACATAATCTACTTACTGGTCATGCTTGAATGCTGGTCGTTGTATGCAATAAATTATTGGGATTGTTAAAGCGTTGTAACCAACAAATTTATTGGTTTACAACGTGAGGATCGCCTGATCTATATATCTAGATCTATTGATCTATATATAGATACATACACATATCAAACATTTTAACAAACATTTTAAATTTATTTAATAAGTTCAGCCTAAGGCTAGTAGCAATACAAACTCCGTATCAACAACGGCAACAACAACCCCTGTAGGTGATAACGAAATGACCTAATGCCACATCGTAATTACACCCACCAAACCAAGAAATCAAGAGGCCAAGAATTATAGTGCCAAATGATTTCCCACATCACGCAGACAAACAAAACATATCAGACGCCATGACAAGACGTCTAAACATGAAAACCAGAAGCAGCAAAATTGGAGTGCCAATGCACCAAAAGACTAGAAAGGTGACTGCTCGACACACTAGGAGAGCAGTTGAAGTGTTTTGATTAAGTCAAGTTGTTAGTTTCCTTTTAATTGAGTTGTTATAGGTTGCTGTAATTTTATGTTTGGTTTTTATCATTATTTATCCCTAATTTCTTCTTAATATACAAATAGTTTAAATGTATTTTGATTGAAAGTATTTTTGTATTTTTTTTAGATACATGCTGCTTGCAAGACATGAAGGCTATGCTTGCATGTCATAAAAAAAACAAAAACGCAAGGTATAATATGAAAATTTATTATACATGTTATACATGTAATTTTAGGTTTGTTTTTTGTTATGTTTTGTCATTATTTATCCCTAATTTCTTCTTAATACACAAATAGTTTAAGTTTAAATTTATTTTGATTGAAAGTATTTTTGTATTTTTTTTAGATCCATGTGGCTTGCAAAGAGTGCCCGCTTTGCCAGCATGAGATTAAAAAAAAAAAAGAAAAAAAAGACAAACATGGATCTATATATCTAGATCTATTGATCTATATATAGATACATACACATATCAAACATTTTAACAAACATTTTAAATTTATTTAATAAGTTCAGCCTAAGGCTAGTAGCAATACAAACTCCGTATCAACAACGGCAACAACAACCCCTGTAGGTGATAACGAAATGACCTAATGCCACATCATAATTACACCCACCAAACCAAGAAATCAAGAGGCCAAGAATTATAGTGCCAAATGATTTCCCACTTCACGCAGACAAACAAAACATATCAGACGCCATGACAAGACGTCTAAACATGAAAACCAGAAGCAGCAAAATTGGAGTGCCAATGCACCAAAAGACTAGAAAGGTGACTGCTCGACCCACTAGGAGAGCAGTTTGTAGAGAACCTTTGCAGTGTTATGTGAGTAAAATGCCTGGACTTTCAGCAGAATAAAATCTCTGAAAAGTAGGTTATGCAGTGATATACATAGATCTATATATCAAGATCCATTGATCTATATATAGATACATACACATATCAAACATTTTGGGGTATTCCGGGGGGGATGTATCTACTGACAACGACAACAACAACAACAACAACTAAAACAACAAACAACGCAGTTATCATTTTTGATTTGTTTTATTTTAGTCTACTCCTGGTGGAAGGCGCACACAAAAAACATTCAAATTCGACAAAATGTTTTCGGAGGATGCAACACAGGATGTTGTATTTCAAGAAATAGGTCCATTCATCCGTAGGGCTGTAGATGGATACAATGTGTGCATATTCTCTTTTGGACAAACTGGGTCGGGGAAAACCTACACAATGGTAGGAGACCCCAGTGAGAGAGACCTTTGGGGCATTATCCCAAGAGCTCTAGAGAAAGTTTTCGTGACGTGTGAAAGTTTTATGAGCGAAGGATGGGAGGTAGGTGCTATTTCACATTTGCATCGCCTACAGGGCTTATTGATCTACAGTGTTTGACATGCGTGAAGGACATAGGCGTAGAGGGGCTGCCCTTGAGAAATTCGTGTCCCGGGGCTTAGCCACTGATCTCAATAAACTGGATAGGACATGCCAAAATAAAAATATATATATAAAAAAAAAATATATATATATATATATATATATATATATACCGATATACGTACACATATCAAACATTTTAAATTTATTTAATAAGTTCAGCCTAAGGCTAGTAACAATACAAACTCCGTATCAACAACGGCAACAACAACCCCTGTAGGTGATAACGAAATGACCTAATGCCACATCGTAATTACACCCACCAAACCAAGAAATCAAGAGGCCAAGAATTATAGTGCCAAATGATTTCCCACATCACGCAGACAAACAAAACATATCAGACGCCATGACAAGACGTCTAAACATGAAAACCAGAAGCAGCAAAATTGGAGTGCCAATGCACCAAAAGACTAGAAAGGTGACTGCTCGACACACTAGGAGAGCAGTTGAAGTGTTTTGATTAAGTCAAGTTGTTAGTTTCCTTTTAATTGAGTTGTTATAGGTTGCTGTAATTTTATGTTTGGTTTTTATCATTATTTATCCCTAATTTCTTCTTAATATACAAATAGTTTAAATGTATTTTGATTGAAAGTATTTTTGTATTTTTTTTAGATACATGCTGCTTGCAAGACATGAAGGCTATGCTTGCATGTCATAAAAAAACCAAAAACGCAAGGTATAATATGAAAATTTATTATACATGTTATACATGTAATTTTAGGTTTGTTTTTTGTTATGTTTTGTCATTATTTATCCCTAATTTCTTCTTAATACACAAATAGTTTAAGTTTAAATTTATTTTGATTGAAAGTATTTTTGTATTTTTTTTAGATCCATGTGGCTTGCAAAGAGTGCCCGCTTTGCCAGCATGAGATTAAAAAAAAAAAAGAAAAAAAAGACAAACATGGATCTATATATCTAGATCTATTGATCTATATATAGATACATACACATATCAAACATTTTAACAAACATTTTAAATTTATTTAATAAGTTCAGCCTAAGGCTAGTAGCAATACAAACTCCATATCAACAACGGCAACAACAACCCCTGTAGGTGATAACGAAATGACCTAATGCCACATCGTAATTACACCCACCAAACCAAGAAATCAAGAGGCCAAGAATTATAGTGCCAAATGACTTCCCATCACGCAGACAAACAAAACATATCAGACGCCATGACAAGACGTCTAAACATGAAAACCAGAAGCAGCAAAATTGGAGTGCCAATGCACCAAAAGACTAGAAAGGTGACTGCTCGACACACTAGGAGAGCAGTTTGTAGAGAACCTTTGCAGTGTTATGTGAGTAAAATGCATGGACTTTCAGCAGCATAAAATCTCTGAAAAGTAGGTTATGCAGTGATATACATAGATCTATATATCAAGATCCATCGATCTATATATAGATACATACACATATCAAACATTTTGGGGTATTCCGGGGGGGATGTATCTACTAACAACGACAACAACAACAAACAACGCAGTTATCATTTTTGATTTGTTTTATTTTAGTCTACTCCTGGTGGGAGGCGAAGGCAAAAGACATTCTCTTTTGATAAAATCTTTACGGAGGACACGACACAGGATGACATTTTTCAAGAAATAGGTCCATTCGTCCGTAGGGCTGTAGATGGATTCAATGTGTGCATATTCTCTTATGGACAAACTGGGTTGGGGAAAACGTACACGATGGTAGGCTATCCCAGTAAGAGAGACCTTTGGGGTATTATCCCAAGGGCTCTGGAGAACGTTTTCAAGACGTGTGAAAGTTTTATGAGCGAAGGATGGGAGGTAGGTGCTATTTCACATTTGCATCGCCTACAGGGCTTATTGATCTACAGTGTTTGACATGCGTGAAGGACATAGGCGTAGAGGGGCTGCCCTTGAGAAATTCGTGTCCCGCGGCTTGGCCACTGATCTCAATAAACTGGATAGGACATGGCAAAATAAAAATATATATAAAAAAAAAATATATATATATATATATATACCGATATACGTACACATATCAAACATTTTAAATTTATTTAATAAGTTCAGCCTAAGGCTAGTAACAAAACAAACTCTGTATCAACAACGGCAACAACAACCCCTGTAGGTGATAACGAAATGACCTAATGCCACATCGTAATTACACCCACCAAACCAAGAAATCAAGAGGCCAAGAATTATAGTGCCAAATGATTTCCCACATCACGCAGACAAACAAAACATATCAGACGCCATGACAAGACGTCTAAACATGAAAACCAGAAGCAGCAAAATTGGAGTGCCAATGCACCAAAAGACTAGAAAGGTGACTGCTCGACACACTAGGAGAGCAGTTTGTAGAGAACCTTTGCAGTGTTATGTGAGTAAAATGCATGGACTTTCAGCAGAATAAAATCTCTGAAAAGTAGGTTATGCAGTGATATACATAGATCTATATATCAAGATCCATCGATCTATATATAGATACATACACATATCAAACATTTTGGGGTATTCCGGGGGGATGTATCTACTAACAACGACAACAACAACAACAAAAACAACAAACAACGCAGTGCAGTTATCATTTTTGATTTGTTTTATTTTAGTCTACTCCTGGTGGAAGGCGAAGGCAAAAGACATTCTCTTTTGATAAAATCTTTACGGAGGACACGACACAGGATGACATTTTTCAAGAAATATGTCCATTCGTCCGTAGGGCTGTAGATGGATTCAATGTGTGCATATTCTCTTATGGACAAACTGGGTTGGGGAAAACGTACACAATGGTAGGAGACCCCAGTGAGAGGGACCTTTGGGGTATTATCCCAAGAGCGTTGGAGAAAGTTTTCGTGACGTGTGAAAGTTTTATTAGCGAAGGATGGGAGGTAGGTGCTATTTCACATTTGCATCGCCTACAGGGCTTATTGATCTACAGTGTTTGACATACGTGAAGGACATAGGCGTAGAGGGGCTGCCCTTGAGAAATTCGTGTCCCGGGGCTTAGCCATTGATCTCAATAAACTGGATAGGACATGGATATATATATATATATATATATATACACACACATATCAAACATTTTAAATTTATTTAATAAGTTCAGCCTAAGGCTAGTAACAATACAAACTCCGTATCAACAACGGCAACAACAACCCCTGTAGGTGATAACGAAATGACCTAATGCCACATCGTAATTACACCCACCAAACCAAGAAATCAAGAGGCCAAGAATTATAGTGCCAAATGATTTCCCACATCACGCAGACAAACAAAACATATCAGACGCCATGACAAGACGTCTAAACATGAAAACCAGAAGCAGCAAAATTGGAGTGCCAATGCACCAAAAGACTAGAAAGGTGACTGCTCGACACACTAGGAGAGCAGTTGAAGTGTTTTGATTAAGTCAAGTTGTTAGTTTCCTTTTAATTGAGTTGTTATAGGTTGCTGTAATTTTATGTTTGGTTTTTATCATTATTTATCCCTAATTTCTTCTTAATATACAAATAGTTTAAATGTATTTTGATTGAAAGTATTTTTGTATTTTTTTTAGATACATGCTGCTTGCAAGACATGAAGGCTATGCTTGCATGTCATAAAAAAACCAAAAACGCAAGGTATAATATGAAAATTTATTATACATGTTATACATGTAATTTTAGGTTTGTTTTTTGTTATGTTTTGTCATTATTTATCCCTAATTTCTTCTTAATACACAAATAGTTTAAGTTTAAATTTATTTTGATTGAAAGTATTTTTGTATTTTTTTTAGATCCATGTGGCTTGCAAAGAGTGCCCGCTTTGCCAGCATGAGATTAAAAAAGAAAAAGACAAACATGGATCTATATATCTAGATCTATTGATCTATATATAGATACATACACATATCAAACATTTTAACAAACATTTTAAATTTATTTAATAAGTTCAGCCTAAGGCTAGTAGCAATACAAACTCCGTATCAACAACGGCAACAACAACCCCTGTAGGTGATAACGAAATGACCTAATGCCACATCGTAATTACACCCACCAAACCAAGAAATCAAGAGGCCAAGAATTATAGTGCCAAATGATTTCCCACATCACGCAGACAAACAAAACATATCAGACGCCATGACAAGACGTCTAAACATGAAAACCAGAAGCAGCAAAATTGGAGTGCCAATGCACCAAAAGACTAGAAAGGTGACTGCTCGACACACTAGGAGAGCAGTTTGTAGAGAACCTTTGCAGTGTTATGTGAGTAAAATGCATGGACTTTCAGCAGAATAAAATCTCTGAAAAGTAGGTTATGCAGTGATATACATAGATCTATATATCAAGATCCATTGATCTATATATAGATACATACACATATCAAACATTTTGGGGTATTCCGGGGGGGATGTATCTACTAACAACGACAACAACAACAACAACAACAACAACAAAAACAACAAACAACGCAGTTATCATTTTTGATTTGTTTTATTTTAGTCTACTCCTGGTGGAAGGCGCACACAAAAAACATTCAAATTCGACAAAATGTTTTCGGAGGATGCAACACAGGATGTTGTATTTCAAGAAATAGGTCCATTCGTCCGTAGGGCTGTAGATGGATACAATGTGTGCATATTCTCTTTTGGACAAACTGGGTCGGGGAAAACCTACACAATGGTAGGAGACCCCAGTGAGAGAGACCTTTGGGGCATTATCCCAAGAGCTCTAGAGAAAGTTTTCGTGACGTGTGAAAGTTTTATGAGCGAAGGATGGGAGGTAGGTGCTATTTCACATTTGCATCGCCTACAGGGCTTATTGATCTACAGTGTTTGACATGCGTGAAGGACATAGGCGTAGAGGGGCTGCCCTTGAGAAATTCGTGTCCCGGGGCTTAGCCACTGATCTCAATAAACTGGATAGGACATGCCAAAATAAAAATATATATATATAAAAAAAAAATATATATATATATATATATATATATATATATATACCGATATACGTACACATATCAAACATTTTAAATTTATTTAATAAGTTCAGCCTAAGGCTAGTAACAATACAAACTCCGTATCAACAACGGCAACAACAACCCCTGTAGGTGATAACGAAATGACCTAATGCCACATCGTAATTACACCCACCAAACCAAGAAATCAAGAGGCCAAGAATTATAGTGCCAAATGATTTCCCACATCACGCAGACAAACAAAACATATCAGACGCCATGACAAGACGTCTAAACATGAAAACCAGAAGCAGCAAAATTGGAGTGCCAATGCACCAAAAGACTAGAAAGGTGACTGCTCGACAAACTAGGAGAGCAGTTGAAGTGTTTTGATTAAGTCAAGTTGTTAGTTTCCTTTTAATTGAGTTGTTATAGGTTGCTGTAATTTTATGTTTGGTTTTTATCATTATTTATCCCTAATTTCTTCTTAATATACAAATAGTTTAAATGTATTTTGATTGAAAGTATTTTTGTATTTTTTTTAGATACATGCTGCTTGCAAGACATGAAGGCTATGCTTGCATGTCATAAAAAAAACAAAAACGCAAGGTATAATATGAAAATTTATTATACATGTTATACATGTAATTTTAGGTTTGTTTTTTGTTATGTTTTGTCATTATTTATCCCTAATTTCTTCTTAATACACAAATAGTTTAAGTTTAAATTTATTTTGATTGAAAGTATTTTTGTATTTTTTTTAGATCCATGTGGCTTGCAAAGAGTGCCCGCTTTGCCAGCATGAGATTAAAAAAAAAAAAGAAAAAAAAGACAAACATGGATCTATATATCTAGATCTATTGATCTATATATAGATACATACACATATCAAACATTTTAACAAACATTTTAAATTTATTTAATAAGTTCAGCCTAAGGCTAGTAGCAATACAAACTCCGTATCAACAACGGCAACAACAACCCCTGTAGGTGATAACGAAATGACCTAATGCCACATCATAATTACACCCACCAAACCAAGAAATCAAGAGGCCAAGAATTATAGTGCCAAATGATTTCCCACTTCACGCAGACAAACAAAACATATCAGACGCCATGACAAGACGTCTAAAACATGAAAACCAGAAGCAGCAAAATTGGAGTGCCAATGCACCAAAAGACTAGAAAGGTGACTGCTCGACCCACTAGGAGAGCAGTTTGTAGAGAACCTTTGCAGTGTTATGTGAGTAAAATGCCTGGACTTTCAGCAGAATAAAATCTCTGAAAAGTAGGTTATGCAGTGATATACATAGATCTATATATCAAGATCCATTGATCTATATATAGATACATACACATATCAAACATTTTGGGGTATTCCGGGGGGGATGTATCTACTGACAACGACAACAACAACAACAACAACTAAAACAACAAACAACGCAGTTATCATTTTTGATTTGTTTTATTTTAGTCTACTCCTGGTGGAAGGCGCACACAAAAAACATTCAAATTCGACAAAATGTTTTCGGAGGATGCAACACAGGATGTTGTATTTCAAGAAATAGGTCCATTCATCCGTAGGGCTGTAGATGGATACAATGTGTGCATATTCTCTTTTGGACAAACTGGGTCGGGGAAAACCTACACAATGGTAGGAGACCCCAGTGAGAGAGACCTTTGGGGCATTATCCCAAGAGCTCTAGAGAAAGTTTTCGTGACGTGTGAAAGTTTTATGAGCGAAGGATGGGAGGTAGGTGCTATTTCACATTTGCATCGCCTACAGGGCTTATTGATCTACAGTGTTTGACATGCGTGAAGGACATAGGCGTAGAGGGGCTGCCCTTGAGAAATTCGTGTCCCGGGGCTTAGCCACTGATCTCAATAAACTGGATAGGACATGCCAAAATAAAAATATATATATAAAAAAAATATATATATATATATATATATATATATATATACCGATATACGTACACATATCAAACATTTTAAATTTATTTAATAAGTTCAGCCTAAGGCTAGTAACAATACAAACTCCGTATCAACAACGGCAACAACAACCCCTGTAGGTGATAACGAAATGACCTAATGCCACATCGTAATTACACCCACCAAACCAAGAAATCAAGAGGCCAAGAATTATAGTGCCAAATGATTTCCCACATCACGCAGACAAACAAAACATATCAGACGCCATGACAAGACGTCTAAACATGAAAACCAGAAGCAGCAAAATTGGAGTGCCAATGCACCAAAAGACTAGAAAGGTGACTGCTCGACACACTAGGAGAGCAGTTGAAGTGTTTTGATTAAGTCAAGTTGTTAGTTTCCTTTTAATTGAGTTGTTATAGGTTGCTGTAATTTTATGTTTGGTTTTTATCATTATTTATCCCTAATTTCTTCTTAATATACAAATAGTTTAAATGTATTTTGATTGAAAGTATTTTTGTATTTTTTTTAGATACATGCTGCTTGCAAGACATGAAGGCTATGCTTGCATGTCATAAAAAAACCAAAAACGCAAGGTATAATATGAAAATTTATTATACATGTTATACATGTAATTTTAGGTTTGTTTTTTGTTATGTTTTGTCATTATTTATCCCTAATTTCTTCTTAATACACAAATAGTTTAAGTTTAAATTTATTTTGATTGAAAGTATTTTTTTTAGATCCATGTGGCTTGCAAAGAGTGCCCGCTTTGCCAGCATGAGATTAAAAAAAAAAAAGAAAAAAAAGACAAACATGGATCTATATATCTAGATCTATTGATCTATATATAGATACATACACATATCAAACATTTTAACAAACATTTTAAATTTATTTAATAAGTTCAGCCTAAGGCTAGTAGCAATACAAACTCCATATCAACAACGGCAACAACAACCCCTGTAGGTGATAACGAAATGACCTAATGCCACATCGTAATTACACCCACCAAACCAAGAAATCAAGAGGCCAAGAATTATAGTGCCAAATGACTTCCCATCACGCAGACAAACAAAACATATCAGACGCCATGACAAGACGTCTAAACATGAAAACCAGAAGCAGCAAAATTGGAGTGCCAATGCACCAAAAGACTAGAAAGGTGACTGCTCGACACACTAGGAGAGCAGTTTGTAGAGAACCTTTGCAGTGTTATGTGAGTAAAATGCATGGACTTTCAGCAGCATAAAATCTCTGAAAAGTAGGTTATGCAGTGATATACATAGATCTATATATCAAGATCCATCGATCTATATATAGATACATACACATATCAAACATTTTGGGGTATTCCGGGGGGGATGTATCTACTAACAACGACAACAACAACAAACAACGCAGTTATCATTTTTGATTTGTTTTATTTTAGTCTACTCCTGGTGGGAGGCGAAGGCAAAAGACATTCTCTTTTGATAAAATCTTTACGGAGGACACGACACAGGATGACATTTTTCAAGAAATAGGTCCATTCGTCCGTAGGGCTGTAGATGGATTCAATGTGTGCATATTCTCTTATGGACAAACTGGGTTGGGGAAAACGTACACGATGGTAGGCTATCCCAGTAAGAGAGACCTTTGGGGTATTATCCCAAGGGCTCTGGAGAACGTTTTCAAGACGTGTGAAAGTTTTATGAGCGAAGGATGGGAGGTAGGTGCTATTTCACATTTGCATCGCCTACAGGGCTTATTGATCTACAGTGTTTGACATGCGTGAAGGACATAGGCGTAGAGGGGCTGCCCTTGAGAAATTCGTGTCCCGCGGCTTGGCCACTGATCTCAATAAACTGGATAGGACATGGCAAAATAAAAATATATATAAAAAAAATATATATATATATATATACACACATATCAAACATTTTAAATTTATTTAATAAGTTCAGCCTAAGGCTAGTAACAATACAAACTCCGTATCAACAACGGCAACAACAACACCCCTGTAGGTGATAACGAAATGACCTAATGCCACATCGTAATTACACCCACCAAACCAAGAAATCAAGAGGCCAAGAATTATAGTGCCAAATGATTTCCCACATCACGCAGACAAACAAAACATATCAGACGCCATGACAAGACGTCTAAACATGAAAACCAGAAGCAGCAAAATTGGAGTGCCAATGCACCAAAAGACTAGAAAGGTGACTGCTCGACACACTAGGAGAGCAGTTTGTAGAGAACCTTTGCAGTGTTATGGGAGTAAAATGCATGGACTTTCAGCAGAATAAAATCTCTGAAAAGTAGGTTATGCAGTGATATACATAGATCTATATATCAAGATCCATTGATCTATATATAGATACATACACATATCAAACATTTTGGGGTATTCCGGGGGGGGATGTATCTACTAACAACGACAACAACAACAACAAAAACAACAAACAACAACAAACAACGCAGTTATCATTTTTGATTTGTTTTATTTTAGTCTACTCCTGGTGGAAGGCGAAGGCAGAAGACATTCTCTTTTAATAAAGTATTTACGGAGGACACGACACAGGATGACATTTTTCAAGAAATATGTCCATTCGTCCGTAGGGCTGTAGATGGATTCAATGTGTGCATATTCTCTTATGGACAAACTGGGTTGGGGAAAACGTACACAATGGTAGGAGACCCCAGTGAGAGGGACCTTTGGGGTATTATCCCAAGAGCGTTGGAGAAAGTTTTCGTGACGTGTGAAAGTTTTATGAGCGAAGGATGGGAGGTAGGTGCTATTTCACATTTGCATCGCCTACAGGGCTTATTGATCTACAGTGTTTGACATGCGTGAAGGACATAGGCGTAGAGGGGCTGCCCTTGAGAAATTCGTGTCCCGGGGCTTAGCCACTGATCTCAATAAACTGGATAGGACATGCCAAAATAAAAATATATATATAAAAAAAATATATATATATATATATATATATATATATATATACCGATATACGTACACATATCAAACATTTTAAATTTATTTAATAAGTTCAGCCTAAGGCTAGTAACAATACAAACTCCGTATCAACAACGGCAACAACAACCCCTGTAGGTGATAACGAAATGACCTAATGCCACATCGTAATTACACCCACCAAACCAAGAAATCAAGAGGCCAAGAATTATAGTGCCAAATGATTTCCCACATCACGCAGACAAACAAAAACATATCAGACGCCATGACAAGACGTCTAAACATGAAAACCAGAAGCAGCAAAATTGGAGTGCCAATGCACCAAAAGACTAGAAAGGTGACTGCTCGACACACTAGGAGAGCAGTTGAAGTGTTTTGATTAAGTCAAGTTGTTAGTTTCCTTTTAATTGAGTTGTTATAGGTTGCTGTAATTTTATGTTTGGTTTTTATCATTATTTATCCCTAATTTCTTCTTAATATACAAATAGTTTAAATGTATTTTGATTGAAAGTATTTTTGTATTTTTTTTAGATACATGCTGCTTGCAAGACATGAAGGCTATGCTTGCATGTCATAAAAAAAACCAAAAACGCAAGGTATAATATGAAAATTTATTTATACATGTTATACATGTAATTTTAGGTTTGTTTTTTGTTATGTTTTGTCATTATTTATCCCTAATTTCTTCTTAATACACAAATAGTTTAAGTTTAAATTTATTTTGATTGAAAGTATTTTTTTTAGATCCATGTGGCTTGCAAAGAGTGCCCGCTTTGCCAGCATGAGATTAAAAAAAAAAAAAGAAAAAAAAGACAAACATGGATCTATATATCTAGATCTATTGATCTATATATAGATACATACACATATCAAACATTTTAACAAACATTTTAAATTTATTTAATAAGTTCAGCCTAAGGCTAGTAGCAATACAAACTCCATATCAACAACGGCAACAACAACCCCTGTAGGTGATAACGAAATGACCTAATGCCACATCGTAATTACACCCACCAAACCAAGAAATCAAGAGGCCAAGAATTATAGTGCCAAATGACTTCCCATCACGCAGACAAACAAAACATATCAGACGCCATGACAAGACGTCTAAACATGAAAACCAGAAGCAGCAAAATTGGAGTGCCAATGCACCAAAAGACTAGAAAGGTGACTGCTCGACACACTAGGAGAGCAGTTTGTAGAGAACCTTTGCAGTGTTATGTGAGTAAAATGCATGGACTTTCAGCAGCATAAAATCTCTGAAAAGTAGGTTATGCAGTGATATACATAGATCTATATATCAAGATCCATCGATCTATATATAGATACATACACATATCAAACATTTTGGGGTATTCCGGGGGGGATGTATCTACTAACAACGACAACAACAACAAACAACGCAGTTATCATTTTTGATTTGTTTTATTTTAGTCTACTCCTGGTGGGAGGCGAAGGCAAAAGACATTCTCTTTTGATAAAATCTTTACGGAGGACACGACACAGGATGACATTTTTCAAGAAATAGGTCCATTCGTCCGTAGGGCTGTAGATGGATTCAATGTGTGCATATTCTCTTATGGACAAACTGGGTTGGGGAAAACGTACACGATGGTAGGCTATCCCAGTAAGAGAGACCTTTGGGGTATTATCCCAAGGGCTCTGGAGAACGTTTTCAAGACGTGTGAAAGTTTTATGAGCGAAGGATGGGAGGTAGGTGCTATTTCACATTTGCATCGCCTACAGGGCTTATTGATCTACAGTGTTTGACATGCGTGAAGGACATAGGCGTAGAGGGGCTGCCCTTGAGAAATTCGTGTCCCGCGGCTTGGCCACTGATCTCAATAAACTGGATAGGACATGGCAAAATAAAAATATATATAAAAAAAATATATATATATATATATATATACCGATATACGTACACATATCAAACATTTTAAATTTATTTAATAAGTTCAGCCTAAGGCTAGTAACAAAACAAACTCTGTATCAACAACGGCAACAACAACCCCTGTAGGTGATAACGAAATGACCTAATGCCACATCGTAATTACACCCACCAAACCAAGAAATCAAGAGGCCAAGAATTATAGTGCCAAATGATTTCCCACATCACGCAGACAAACAAAACATATCAGACGCCATGACAAGACGTCTAAACATGAAAACCAGAAGCAGCAAAATTGGAGTGCCAATGCACCAAAAGACTAGAAAGGTGACTGCTCGACACACTAGGAGAGCAGTTTGTAGAGAACCTTTGCAGTGTTATGTGAGTAAAATGCATGGACTTTCAGCAGAATAAAATCTCTGAAAAGTAGGTTATGCAGTGATATACATAGATCTATATATCAAGATCCATCGATCTATATATAGATACATACACATATCAAACATTTTGGGGTATTCCGGGGGGATGTATCTACTGACAACGACAACAACAACAACAAAAACAACAAACAACGCAGTGCAGTTATCATTTTTGATTTGTTTTATTTTAGTCTACTCCTGGTGGAAGGCGAAGGCAAAAGACATTCTCTTTTGATAAAATCTTTACGGAGGACACGACACAGGATGACATTTTTCAAGAAATATGTCCATTCGTCCGTAGGGCTGTAGATGGATTCAATGTGTGCATATTCTCTTATGGACAAACTGGGTTGGGGAAAACGTACACAATGGTAGGAGACCCCAGTGAGAGGGACCTTTGGGGTATTATCCCAAGAGCGTTGGAGAAAGTTTTCGTGACGTGTGAAAGTTTTATTAGCGAAGGATGGGAGGTAGGTGCTATTTCACATTTGCATCGCCTACAGGGCTTATTGATCTACAGTGTTTGACATGCGTGAAGGACATAGGCGTAGAGGGACTGCCCTTGAGAAATTCGTGTCCCGGGGCTTAGCCACTGATCTCAATAAACTGGATAGGACATGCCAAAATATATATATAAAAAAAAAATATATATATATATATATATACCGATATACGTACACATATCAGACATTTTAAATTTATTTAATAAGTTCAGCCTAAGGCTAGTAACAATACAAACTCCGTATCAACAACGGCAACAACAACCCCTGTAGGTGATAACGAAATGACCTAATGCCACATCGTAATTACACCCACCAAACCAAGAAATCAAGAGGCCAAGAATTATAGTGCCAAATGATTTCCCACATCACGCAGACAAACAAAACATATCAGACGCCATGACAAGACGTCTAAACATGAAAACCAGAAGCAGCAAAATTGGAGTGCCAATGCACCAAAAGACTAGAAAGGTGACTGCTCGACACATTAGGAGAGCAGTTGAAGTGTTTTGATTAAGTCAAGTTGTTAGTTTCCTTTTAATTGAGTTGTTATAGGTTGCTGTAATTTTATGTTTGGTTTTTATTATGTTTTATCATTATTTATCCCTAATTTCTTCTTAATATACAAATAGTTTAAATTTATTTTGATTGAAAGTATTTTTTTTAGATACATGCTGCTTGCAAGACATGAAGGCTATGCTTGCATGTCATAAAAAAAACAAAAACGCAAGGTATAATATGAAAATTTATTATACATGTTATACATGTAATTTTAGGTTTGTTTTTTGTTATGTTTTGTCATTATTTATCCCTAATTTCTTCTTAATACACAAATAGTTTAAGTTTAAATTTATTTTGATTGAAAGTATTTTTGTATTTTTTTTAGATCCATGTGGCTTGCAAAGAGTGCCCGCTTTGCCAGCATGAGATTAAAAAAAAAAAAAGAAAAAAAAGACAAACATGGATCTATATATCTAGATCTATTGATCTATATATATATAGATACATACACATATCAAACATTTTAACAAACATTTTAAATTTATTTAATAAGTTCAGCCTAAGGCTAGTAGCAATACAAACTCCATATCAACAACGGCAACAACAACCCCTGTAGGTGATAACGAAATGACCTAATGCCACATCGTAATTACACCCACCAAACCAAGAAATCAAGAGGCCAAGAATTATAGTGCCAAATGACTTCCCATCACGCAGACAAACAAAACATATCAGACGCCATGACAAGACGTCTAAACATGAAAACCAGAAGCAGCAAAATTGGAGTGCCAATGCACCAAAAGACTAGAAAGGTGACTGCTCGACACACTAGGAGAGCAGTTTGTAGAGAACCTTTGCAGTGTTATGCGAGTAAAATGCATGGACTTTCAGCAGAATAAAATCTCTGAAAAGTAGGTTATGCAGTGATATACATAGATCTATATATCAAGATCCATCGATCTATATATAGATACATACACATATCAAACATTTTGGGGTATTCCGGGGGGGATGTATCTACTAACAACGACAACAACAACAAAAACAACAAACAACGCAGTTATCATTTTTGATTTGTTTTATTTTAGTCTACTCCTGGTGGGAGGCGAAGGCAAAAGACATTCTCTTTTGATAAAATCTTTACGGAGGACACGACACAGGATGACATTTTTCAAGAAATAGGTCCATTCGTCCGTAGGGCTGTAGATGGATTCAATGTGTGCATATTCTCTTATGGACAAACTGGGTTGGGGAAAACGTACACAATGGTATAGGCTATCCCAGTAAGAGAGACCTTTGGGGTATTATCCCAAGGGCTCTGGAGAACGTTTTCAAGACGTGTGAAAGTTTTATGAGCGAAGGATGGGAGGTAGGTGCTATTTCACATTTGCATCGCCTACAGGGCTTATTGATCTACAGTGTTTGACATGCGTGAAGGACATAGGCGTAGAGGGGCTGCCCTTGAGAAATTCGTGTCCCGGGGCTTAGCCACTGATCTCAATAAACTGGATAGGACATGGCAAAATAAAAATATATATATAACAAAAAAAAAATATATATATATATATATATATATATATATATATATATATATATATATATATATATATATATATATATACCGATATACGTACACATATCAAACATTTTAAATTTATTTAATAAGTTCAGCCTAAGGCTAGTAGCAATACAAACTCCATATCAACAACGGCAACAACAACCCCTGTAGGTGATAACGAAATGACCTAATGCCACATCGTAATTACACCCACCAAACCAAGAAATCAAGAGGCCAAGAATTATAGTGCCAAATGACTTCCCACATCACGCAGACAAACAAAACATATCAGACGCCATGACAAGACGTCTAAACATGAAAACCAGAAGCAGCAAAATTGGAGTGCCAATGCACCAAAAGACTAGAAAGGTGACTGCTCGACACACTAGGAGAGCAGTTTGTAGAGAACCTTTGCAGTGTTATGGGAGTAGCACTACCCAAGCATGGATCCACCGCAAGAGGCCAGCGTCAACGACGCCAACCGACTCGGTCTGTCACGCTTGTATTTATAGACAAACCAGGAGAGCGGACCTCTGCGAAGACAGGTCATCATTTTCCAGTCTTCTAATTGGTCAAATTATCAGCAACGTGATTGGTCGAATTATTATTGCAACGTGATTGGTTCAAATTGATAAATTAATTCAGATTTTGATCCGCAACTTGTTGAATGCTTTGATAAATTTCTTTAATCGTAAAAATTGAAAATAATTTTAAAAATATATTTGGAGATGTATATATGAAATATTTTGCAGCGAAAAGTACAATATCTGTTTGAGCTTGTACCCCAAAATGAACTAGAGAAATAATAAAATTGAATGTGAAATCTGGCGGAAGTGTGGGCGGAATATTAACCACACCTAAACTAGCATTTATATGAGGAGTATTTTATTACAGCTCTATTGACAGAACTCGCAGCTGCATTTCAGTTTAGTAAACTAGGAATATGAGCAAAGTCCCTCCAAAGAAACCGTTTGTTCGAACGAACACGAAAGCCTCAATATGGTCACAAAGAAATCCCGAAGTCCTTCGTCTTGAAGAGGATAAAGAAAGAAAGAAAAATTGGAAACGATGGGGACCGTATCTCTCTGAAAGGCAATGGGGAACCGTGAGGGAAGATTATTCACCCGATGGAAATTGGTAAGCGAAATGTAGAGCATTATGTTTCTCTATTTTAAGGACTGTACTTGGCTTAAATAAACATGAAGTCTAAGTATTTCATTCATTTGAACTGCCGTTACTCTGGCTAACGCCAGACGATTTTTACTTGTCAAGGGGAGAGTGCTCGAGGAACTAGAACTGTATCTGGCCTTTCTGCCAAACAAAATTAATCATTGCTCTGTACTTCCGCGTCTAAAACTGGCTTCCTATCGAGCATTTTCTCTTACATTAATGGGTATTTATAAGACTTGAAATTCAACAAGAAAAGCAAAATAGCCAGTTAGGTTTTATAATATTGTATTAAAGGGTCGGAATGACTTGAAAAATTGTTCTTATTGCGTACCTTAAAAATTAGTATTTAATTATTTAATGACCGAGTTACATAACTACATTTGTGCACAAATGAAAATATGTTTATTTCAAGAGGCCATGTCATATGGTGTTTTGAATTGATATTCACATTTTCAATCCCTTTCAATCTCGCTTTAATTTTGACCATCCGTACTTCTGTGCAGATTTCTAGTATCTCTTTTATGTTTTTATATAATATAAAACCGTGATTATGACATTTTTAGCAATTTCAGGACAAGTTTGGTTAATAATATTTATATTAATGCTGACAAAATGGGCAAATTTGCAGATTCTTCCTGACAAAAAATTGCTTTTAAATTTCCCCCTTCTGTTGGTAGACCTACTTCTGTTGGTAGACCTATTAATCTACAAGTAATTTTGGCCTTGAGAAATAAATATGCCCTCTACATTAGCCAATTATATTGTGTAGTTTCAGAGAATGGGGAGGTTTAAGCCCAACTTTCAATGCAAATACAAATACCAATATTCTACACCTGATTCATTGTCATATTAGAAATCTAATAAGCTTGCAAATTCAAATGCGAATACTGAAACTGTGAAACATCATGGTGAGTAATATAAACCTCAAAGATGTCTTACTTCTGCAAGCATATGATGATGATATTATAGACGAGGAAGAGCTTCTTCTCACCCTAGAGCTAAGAAAATTAGACTGACCAGATCCCATATTCAGGCTGCATCATCCCATCTAACTGATTTCAGTCTACTTCGGAAGTGTTGACTACCAAAATCCCATATGCCATCATTGAATGATCTACTGCGCATGATCAGAACTGTATTCAGTATTGGTACTCACATTGGAAGTCAATCTTAACCTCACTATTATCTATACACCCCAGAAAGCAATCTGTCTAGCACCCTTCCCCCCCCCCCCCCCCCCCCCACACTTCTGGATTTTCCTAAACCCAATGAACCATTAACTCACAACTTTTGGTGTCAAACACGCCCCTCCCCCAGAATTTCCAAGTGCCTTCTGGGGGTGGGTGGTTATGGATATTTTATGGAAAGTTCTACACATTCAAAAAATTCCATTTTTTCTTTTTTTTTTATTATTAGTTGGGAAAACTTTAGTCATGATCAAGCCAGATCTCGTGCATATCGATGGGGTGAAGATGGCTTACTTGGTATAACAGACAGAGAGTGCAGACTTTGCTTTGCACTTGCCTTGTGGAATGAAAAAGATCCTATCTTAAAAGAACGACTTTTTGGCCTTACTGGACCTGAAGGTTACAAACAATACTGCGTTTCTTAATGTTAATATGCAGGGTTAAGAAATGTTTAGTCTGTATTGTGGTCAAGCCCAGAAAAATAATTATGTTCCACAGAGTGTGGATGATAATATTTTGTGCCGCAGCAGCGCTTCCCAAAATTTTAGGGGAACATAAATTACATCACAATTGATTTTTCACAAAATTATGCTGTATTTTAAATTTTACTGTTCTTTCAAGATTAGGTACAGTACAGTCATTTGCACCTAAGTAGAAACACTGCTTGTCAAAGCATGTTCTATTGTCACTTCAATACATACATATTTGTGCTGTCAGCCAATCACGTGGTAATCCCACAGTGTCAATTTCAAAATGGTTAACTTTTGAACATGTTTTGACAGGCGATGTTTCCACTTAGGTGCAAACAAGTATGATGTCAAACTTTACCTTTGAAGAAATTGATTCTCCTGAAAGTTTCAGTAAGCTAGATGTAAAAAATATGCACAAGTTTCAACTAAAATCATGATTTATTTAACTGTGTGAACCAGTCACATCACATATAGTATTACCATGACATGAAGTGCTTGAAAGCTGAGGACAACCAGTTTTAATATGTTTGTTGTTTTTGGGTTGTTTTTTTAAGGAAACCATGGAGAAGATGTAAAGGAATGTTACTATTATCTTGATTCTGTTCCAACTCATAGCTACATGAAAGCTTTGTATAAATATCCTCAAAATGAATACCCATATAGCTCAATTGTTGAAGAAAACAGTAGAAGAGGTGTTCATGATCTGGAATTTGAACTCACTGATACAGGTGAGTTGTATTTAATATAGTTTAATGCAATTTACAGTATATTTAAATTTATGGATTATACTCTGTGTTTGCATGTAAAAAAGTTTATGTACACTGTACAGAGTGTATGCATCTTGGAGTTCACTAACTAGTTACAATATTTGGTTTAAAAATGTGACTAAAGTTACTGATTTTCAGTTAATTGTCATTCTTTCTTGACAAAAAATGGTTTTGATTTAATAATAAAGATACATTATATACAATTTGACTATTTCTGCTTAGTGACAACTATATTTAGCTGTAAAAACATAATTATGGTACTGGCATCTAAAAACCAGTAATTTCTTTGTTGATTCTAATAACATGGACAAAGGAATGTAACTTTGTAACTAGTTACAAAATATTTGGAGTTACTTTGTAACTGTAGCTAGTTACTTTCTTTTCATTGTAACTTTTATCTGAGTAACAAGTTACTTTTCTAATGATGTGCAGTAACTGTAACTGAAACTAGTTACAAAAATTATCTAACTTTTACAGCACTGGTCTGTAATTGTTGACTGTTGTATATAGACATTGTGGTGGGTGTAATATTCTCAATAAAATTACATTTGGTCCTGTAATAGAGTATTCTGAATACAATAATGTCTATTTTGTAAATTTCAAGGTATATTTGATGAAAGTAAATACTGGGACATTACAGCAGAGTACGCAAAGAACTCTCCTAATGATATCCTTATCAAGATCACAGTGAGTAATCGTGGTCCAGATACAGCCAAGATCCATGTTCTTCCGACGTTATGGTTTAGAAATACTTGGATATGGGGATGTACCCATGAAGGATGTACAATGAAAGCAAAGATTCAGGAAAGAAGTCCTGGAAATGTCCTCTGTAAGCACGATACGCTGGAGGATTTTGTGTGTTTTTTTGAAGGTTCAGAAAAGGACCAAAAACCTGATTTACTTTTCACAGAAAATGAGACAAACAGTCAGGTATACATTGATTTTCTTGCAGTTTTATTTTCTTCCATGACTATATTTAGGCCATGTTGCCTACTATCAATGTTTTCTGGTTTTAGATTTTAGGTGGTTGTGAGGTATTAGGGTGTAAGGTGGGTATGAGGGTAGGTGTGAGGGTGGGGTGTAAGGGTGGGGTGTGAGGTGGGGTGTAAGGGTAGATGTGAGGTGGGGTATGAGGGTGGGTGTGAGGTAGGGTACAAGGGTGGATGTGAGGTAGGTGGTGAAGGTGGGTGCAAGGGTGGGTGCAAGGGTGGGTATGAGGGTGGGGGTGGATGTAAAGGTGGGTGTGAGTGAGTGAGTGAGGGTGGATGTAAGGGTGGGGGGGGGGGGGGTGGGTGTGAGGGAGGGTGTGAAGGTGAGAGTGGATGCAAGGGTGGGTGTGAGTGAGGGTGGATGTAAGGGTGGGTGAGAGTGGGTATGAGGGTGGATATAAGGGTGCATGGGTGTGAGGTAGGTGTAAGGGTGGGGTGTGAGGGTGGATATAAGGGTGTGAGGGTGGATATAAGGGTGTGATGGTGTGGGTGGATGTGCATGGGGTGAGCATGGGTGTAAGGTGAGGTGTGAGGGTGGGTATGTGGGGGTGAGTGTGGATGTAAGGGTGGGTGTGAGGGTGTTATTGCCCCCAGCCTATATATAGGTGCCACCTTCTATTTTTATTGCAGTGTCAGCTGTAATTGTTTGTTTCAGGTGTTGTTTGGTGTTCCTCAATACACACCATACACCAAAGATGCCTTCCATCATTACGTTATTAACAAAGAGACAGACGCTGTTCATCCGAATAAAAAAGGCACTAAAGTAGCTGCTCACCATGTTCTGGAAATTGCTTCTGGTCAGGAAAAGGTTCTTCGCTGTCGGCTTACTATTGCCAATGAAGTTTCTGCTGAACCATTTGATGAGGAATTTGAGAAAATCTTTTCAACCAGAAAACAAGAAGCAGACCAATTCTACAGTGGAGTTATTCCTGGTTAGCTTTACAATATATATGCAATTGACAGAAGTGGTGTTTACTAAACATTATAGCATTTTGCCATACTCTTTTGTAGATGTGTTATCAGATGAAGAGAAGCTAGTGAGTCGTCAGTCTTACGCAAGTCTTTTATGGACCAAACAATTTTATCATTACATTATCAAGGACTGGCTTGCAGGAGATCCCGAGCAACCTGACCCACCTGCTAGTCGCCAACATGGACGAAATTCAGAGCCTGAGTGGAGGCATTTGTTTAACAGAGATATTATCTCTATGCCTGATAAATGGGAGTATCCATGGGTAAGTGAATTAGCCTGCATGCCTGACTCCTCCGAGACTCAACACGCTCAATTTCACGCGCCTACTAAATCTGAGCCAGACAGGTGTCATATAACTATATACAGTACATGCTAAAAAAGTGTTGGCATCAGTTTTGCATTTTCATTAATTTGTGCAAGTAATATCCTGCATGCAAAGGCTCATGTTACAGTTATGTAACACTCTTCTACTGATGTGCTTTACAGCCCAGGTTTTTAATTTGTTTTCCTCTATAGATTAAAAATCTTGATTTTAAATATTTTTTAGTACGCTTCGTGGGACTTGGCATTTCATATGGTACCAATGGCAAAGATTGATCCAGAGTATGCAAAATCTCAACTGTTATTGTTCCTTCGTGAATGGTATATGTCTCCCAATGGTCAGCTGCCTGCATACGAGTTTGCCCTCAGTGACGTCAACCCTCCAGTTCATGCTTGGGCATGTCTTCTTGTGTATAAAATGTCTGGGGAGAAAGGAAACAGGGATGACATGTTTCTTGCAAGATGTTTTCAGAAACTTTTATTGAATTTTACATGGTGAGCTTTTATCCCAGAAGAGTGGTGGTGAAGTGGAAGGTTAAGTGATGGTAGTGGTAGCAGTCGTGATATTGATGGTGATGGTGGTGGTGGAGATAGTGGTGGTAGTAATGGTGGTGGTGATGATGGTGATGATGGAGGTACCGGTAGTGGTGGTAATGGTTGTGGTGGTATAGTCATGGTGGTGGTTGTAATTGTGGTAGTAGTGTTGGTGCATGGTGATGGTGGTGGTGGTTTTTAAATGTTTTTAACATGTCTTGCCATAGGTGGGTAAATCGCAAAGATCCAAATGGGAAGAACATTTTTGGAGGAGGATTTCTTGGCTTGGATAACATTGGTGAGTTGCACATTTACTTTTTCTTTGCCTCCTCAATTAGTTATTGGGGGGTGGAAGAGATTGGACAAGCTCACTACAATGATCTGAAGGAGGCTACCCTTCTAACTCCTCTTTTTTTTCCAGGTGTTTTTGATCGATCTAAACCACTTCCAACTGGTGGCTATCTGGAACAGGTTAGTGCAACACACTCGTTGCTGCCTGGGCTGTCTGTCTGAGGGTTCTCCCTTTGATGAGTAAAATCCTTTGGTGTTAAACTGAATAGAAAAATAAAGGTGCCGTTTTTGGCTGCCTCATACAGGTTATAAAATGAGGATTTGTTTTTGTGCTAGGCTGATGGCACAGCTTGGATGGCTTTTTACTGTACAGTGATGCTTGCCATTGCATTGGAACTGGCAGTGTGGAAAGATCACAGTTATGAAGATATGGCTTCAAAATTCTTTGAGCATTTTGTGGACATCTCTGATGCCATGAACCAAATGTCAGGTGGCAAAGGATTGTGGGATAATGAAGATGGTTTCTACTATGATCAGTTAAGGCTTGATGATAATCAAGAGTGTAAGCTGCGTGTTAGATCAATGGTTGGCCTTATTCCTTTATACGCATGTTTGGTGTTAAACAATGAATATCTTGATAAACTGCCAGGGTTTAAAAAAAGATTGGACTGGTTCTTAAAGAACAGACAAGACCTGAGTTCTGAGGTTGGTCACTGCACTCCACTACACCGCACCGCATTACACTGCACTACACTACACTACAATACATTACACTACACTACAATACATTACACTACACTGCACTGCACCTCACTGTACTGTACCATATTTGCACTGCACCACACTACACTGACCATACCAGACTACATACTCCACCACACCTCACTCTACTGTACCATGCACTGCACCACAGGGGCGGATCCAGGATTTTTCGTATGTTAGTCAAAATTTTCGTTTGTGAACATTCGGGGGGGACGGAAATTTCCCCGGGGGGTATGATTAGTTATTAATACCCACACTAATAATACTTTTAAAAATACTTTTTGTCCTGGAAAGCCAAAGGCTGTTGATTAAAATATGAATTTCATCAATTGATGTCTATATCACAAATCACAATTTATCACATCTGAACTAGAGATCGTATTACACCAAGCCATGTGGTCTAACAAGTCAACAAGACACACTGACACAGTCCATATACATTATATGGATAATAGATATCCAAATCAAAATCTTAAAACTAATATCAGGCGACAAAAAGCATAAACAAAATGCCTACACTACAGTATATATTGGTTCGGCTGGGTTCGCGGTATATAAGTGAAATATTTAATATTAATAAACTTTTGACCGCATATGCTAATTTCATAAACGATCATGCCAGCCGGTCATAGCGCACAGATTGTTCGGTTAATACTTAATACAAGTCCAAAACTATTATAATAAGAGTCGAATTTAGTTAAAATAGAATATATTTACTTTATGGCTGTACAAGACTTGTTTTTCCTTTCTCGAACATACTTCGGGATGAAAGATTCGGCACCAAAATTTCTACTGAGGCAGAAGCTCGTGTTGTTGTTCATAGCACTCAACAGCTCTTCAACAGAACTCTTCGGCAAAGCGTCGATTCGCTTCATCAGATCAGCGTAAACATCTTGAAGATATGGCCGATCGTTTCTCTCAAACGCGGACTGCACAGTCTCGTAAATACTACAAGACATTGCAGTATATTCGCTATTTCGCTTTTATATTTCTGCTGCGATCAGAAAGGCTATTGAATCATGCCGTAACACTGAAGGCTGATGCATATGATCCATCAAAAAATGTAGCCAATGAGAATTCAGATATTTTCTGAATTAGCCAATTGGATAGTTTGTATACGAGCCCCTGGTCCACAAACCGATCAGAACTCCCCACAGATCGATCAAAAAGCAAATTGGCCAATCGGATGGCTGGAATCAGACTACAGAGCGATCAAAACTCACGCGCAAGACCGCTGTTCTGTGACTTGATATATTACTTTATCGAAGGCCTTGCCGCTGTATGAAACTTGATAACTGGACTGCAAATTTTGAATATCAATGTCTTATTAATGAATATTAATGTCTGCTATGGACCGCAGTTTGAATTAATTAACTTAATTAATTAACTGCGCAATTTTTACCTTAGTCGCGTGATCGGTTTGACTACCCCTAGATCCGCCCCTGCTGCACCACACCACACTGACCATACCACACTCCACTCCACCGTACCATACCATACCACAAATGCATCAACAAGTACACTATCGTATTTTAGTTTACCCTACATTGAACTGGCTTCAATATTTTTCTACTTAATTCTCTAGATATCATACATGAATATTGATGGTGCTTCCAAGTACCATCATCTTCTTGCCATTCCTTCTCCTGACAAGTTACGAAGTGTCTTGAAACACTTGCTAGATGAAGAAGAGTTTCTCTCTCCCTATGGTGTAAGAGCACTTTCACGGTTTCACAAAGACCATCCTTTTGAACTGAACATTGAGGGAGTAAGTCACTATGTAGCGTATGTTCCTGCAGAGTCAAATACGTTTATGTTTGGTGGAAACAGCAATTGGCGAGGACCTATTTGGCTTTGTGGTAGGAAACTAACTCTATGTATTTACATACATACATACATATATATGTTAATTACTTCCCATAAAGGGCTTTTCAAGAGCAATTTACACATCAAATTTAACATGGCTGTGTCAAAGGCGCTCCATGCAGCCACCATATGACACATGTCAGACGACGAATCACAACTAAGCCCTTGGTCTTGATTTTACAGAGGGAGGAAAACCAGAGAACCCAGCGAAAAACTCTCAAAGCACAGGAGAGACCAACTAAACTCTGACTCACACGAGGCCACGTCCACACGTATCCGGATTTTTTTGAAAACGCAACTTTTTTCTTACGGATTGGTCTTCCGTCCACACGTAAACGATGAAGCGGTTATTTAAATTAAGCATTGTATAGCACACTGCCTTGAAACAAACTCTTTTTTATTCTATGTTATCGAAATATAGTAAGGTTTCATCTACTGCCGAAACAGACAATGTAGTAGTCTAACGTTTCGAGCAAAGGCCCTTCGTCAGAGAGAAAACGCTCAAAATGTTACTACTTCAGCAGTATATGGACCTTACTATACTTCGATTGTTGTTTCAACACTGCCTACGCAGCACGCAACTTTTATTTCACTATTCTATGCTGTTATTTTTCTTTCTAGTTAATTATTTGCTTGTCGAATGTCTTGAAAGATACGATTATTTCTTTGGAGAGAGTTTCAAGGTTGAATGTCCAACTGGGTCAGGAAATTTAATGAGATTACGAGGAGTCAGTTCTGAGATCCGTAATAGACTGACTCGTATTTTCTTACCTGACGAGAATGGCCGACGTCCTTGTCATGGCGATGATGAACGTTATGCCAAAGACAAGCACTGGAAAGATCTCATTTTGTTCTATGAATTTTTTGATGGTGACAATGGAAGGGGATGCGGAGCAAGGTGAGTTTGTTTATTCGCCCTTTTCTAACTTTTCCCCTTTCATTCCATCTTCACTTTAGACTTTCCATTCTCCCTCCCTCAATTGTTTTTTCTCCCTATCAATCTCCCTCCTTCCCTGAATTAATTTTTTCTTCCCTCCTTCCTTTCCTTGACCTTTCTTAATCTTCCTTTCTTTCTCTTTAATCCTCTCTCTGCCTACACAAGGTTTTTAAATATTGTCATCCTAAATTTCTTTAGTCATCAAACTGGGTGGACTTCTTTGATCTCACGTTGCTTTGACAAGTTAGCAGTGGAACGTGAAGTAGCCGAGAGCACGTCTTGAAAACTGCAGATTAAGAACAAAATTAATACTACTGGACTGGAAATTACAATAATCGTTTTTGATTACATATTTCTATTTGAGCTAGGATTTTTTGTATAAAAATTTTTAAATAATAATAATAATCATCTTTATTGAGTATGCCAACATCACCCTAAAGTGTTTTACAGAGGGATCCTCAGATAACTACAGTAGTTACAATATATAATACAATATTTAACAAATAGATTCCATTTTGCCGTTGTCTGTTCAGTTATAGATGCACAGATGACGTCACAACGTGGTAAGAACAAAAAAGTGGCCCACGAGACGCAGTCGAGTGGGTCACTGATGTTCTTACCACGTTGTGACGTCTTCTGTGCATCTATAACTGAACAGACAACAAAAAAATGGAATCTATTTGTTTTATACAATAAAAGTTTAAAAGGTTTTTGTCGAAACTCTTGCTGGATTTTGGGGCATGAAGAACGAAAAAAGCAAGCCAGCTGACGTGATCTGACATGACCATGCGTCTGTCCTCTAATAGATCATGGGCAACAACCAATGAAAACACGCATATCAACCAGGGTATTGTATAAATATAATTACAAATCAAGAAAATATTGGGGGGGAAAAATAATAATACAAACAATCAGGTAAAAAAACATGTCTTAACTCTTTCCTGTCCGAATCGGGCTCAATACAGTTTTTTAAAATTTCGATGTATGTCAGTTTGACACAGTCAGATTTTGCATGTTTAAGCTTCATTCAACAGATACTGCTTTATATAGATAAATTAATATTTCTAAGTTTGAATTTCGTTAATTTTAGTAACATTGAGTCAGTTGCCATGGCAACACAAATGTAACAAATTCCCTTCAAAATGGCCTATTACCTCGTGTATTAGAAAAAAAGGTACGGTGACAACCAATTTTTTTTCTTGCAAACTTTTCCTTCAAGCATAAACAATCAATAGAAAGATTAAAAAAAAAATCTAATGCCAATATTTTTAAAATTTTTCATATAAAGGAAGCTTTTAGCGATAGAAAACATCGTACAAAATTTCAGCATAGGTCACCGGATAAAATACCGAAATGCACTGGGTTTCTTTTAGAAATTTGTATTTTTTTGGTGGTGTCAGCATTTCACACGCATCGCACATATTAAATGGTGCAAGATGGTGTCAGCAGCTTGCATACATCATATCATTTTGCATACATCTGTCATTTTGATGGCCTTGATTGGTAAACATTCTTGCGCACACGAATTGTCACGAGTTTTTCTATTTTTGGTAAGGTTGTTCTTGACTCGCACTTGCATGGAATTTAATGAAAATTGTACTATGTCGAGCCACCAGTCAAGACTGTAATTGCATTTTATATTATAATACTTGTAAATAATCCATGATTCTATATATAGTACATGTATTTCTAATCTGCACTTAGCAATGAAAGAACTAGACTTTTTTAAGTCTTCATGCCATCTTGATATGCACGGTTCACATTATGCACAGGGGGAGACTTCAGCAAGTCTACGAAAGAATATCAAGTGTACCGGTACATACAGTATGAAATGTGAGTTCACTCTGCATGGATCTTGTAGGTGGGAAGTTGTACAAGATGATAAATATTTAAGGCTGTGATTAATGCATTGACAATGTAAGTTGAAACACAGACAACACAGAAATCATGAAGCACAAAATACAAGATATATGCTAGATAAACACAACCAATACAAGAGAAGACAGAAGAAATCACCATGGTCCATGCAACTGCTTTTCCATCAAAGAAACCTACGGTAAAGAAATTAAAAATATATAGCAATATATTACATATTTATAATTTCAAATGATTATTGTAGGTTCACTGTCCCATAATCATCCACAATCATCATGTATGAAGACTGTTGTCTAGATATTGAAGAAACTAGTCTGTTTCAAAATATCAAATAGCCTAAGTACTATCATTTGACCTTCAGCTCCCAACTTGACCTGTACACTGTAGCTCAGTTGGTAAAGCATTGGACTAGTAACTGAAGGTTGTGGGTTTGAATCCCAGCTGGGCCAAGTAGAGTTTTCTCTACTTGTCTGGTATGGTTAGTCACTTGGAGTAACACATATGGCAATATATTACATTATTGTATTCAACATCCAATAAATTATATAAAAAATATTTTGAATAAGTAGAAAATGGCCACCTGTGTTTATATAGCCTGATGCAAACATGAGAGTGAGTTGGGAATATTTTTAAATTTATTTATATGTACTGTTAATATATTAAGATATTTTTCTTTAATGCTATATAGATATTTTTCTTTAATATTTTCCATCCAGAAATGAGGCTTGCCCTACCGTAATTATATTTGCTAGTTCATTTTGTCCTTTATATGAAATGCTTTGTGGAATTTTTGCATGCCCCCCCCCCCCTTAATTATTTTGCCACAGGCTGACCTGTGGATTGTCATTGAATTGCAATAAGGGGGAGTAATTGATATTCCTGGAGGATCATATGTCATACTCATTTTGCCCACTGATCTGACCCCCTACACAAAACACAATATACAACATTTCTCCTGTATAGTGTAACCATTCCCTATGGAACTACAATGAATACAAACACAACTCACCCAGGATAAAAATAAAGATATAAAACGCAATGCCATAAATACTATTTGGGATATTAAACACTGATTCTTTCCCAAGCAATGGTTCAACAATTCCAAACCCAGTGCCATATCTATTGAGAAAATAAGCATTTTCAAACAGTCAATAAAGCTTTTTACAATCTTGAATAATAACTGAGAGAGAACTTGTACTATCCATTTATTATGAGCTTACTTGGAAGAGAAGACTCTTGTGCAGCTGATTTTTGAGTTAATATCACACAATGCTTTATAAGACTTGTCTTGTACTGCTTTGACTTCAACGTACAATGCATAAATAGAAAGTAGGACACCAATAAGACATAAAATGATCCTAGAATTGCTTACAAAGCTAGACCAAGAGTATAAAGCCATGTTTGATGAGTTGGATCTCTTTGAAACAACACGTGTTCTTTTATTATGATTTAGTACAACTACCATGGTCACAGATGTGTACATGTGCTGAAGCACACCAAAAACATGACGTCATTTGTTATAGCTTCATGAGCGGAAATCTGGTTAATCGCTTATTAACAAACGGTTAATAAAATACATTTATTTCCGTTTATTAGATGAGGTTATTTATAACCAAGGTTAACAACAAAGGAACGCGCAGGGCATGATACAAGTAAGATTATTGGATTAGACATATTTGCTGCCGACCGAAGGGAGGCAGCTCACTATTCTTGACGTTGCCTCATGCCCAGTCCTTTTTCCGAGCTATGTATAGCCGACCAGATCTCGATTTGTTAAATTTTGCGTTTGTTTGTTTAATATTTATCTGTCGGCATTACGTCATCAATATATGAGCTGTGGGACTCAGTGCGCATGTTCCGCTACACGTTGCCTTCGATATTCAGAGCTTCTCGAAGTTCTTCCTCGACAGAAAATTCACGGTAAGAACAAATACATCATGTCTTTACTTTCTCGTGGAAGTATTCATCAAGGCCATGAAGGTTTCAGTGGCCAGTCTCGAGGAAAGCAGTGTTCTTTCATGAGTTTATCGGCGCTGTTAACAGCACAAACTATTCCAGTTATCGAGTGGAACTCGACAACCATTGACAATGTCTTAGTACAAGGAGACAACATGTACTTGAATGCTTTTAACAATGATCTCATTCCTCGTGAGGGATTTCTGTCACTGAACAACTTACCAACTGTTGTTTGTTGTCGTTGGTTAGAAGACAAGTCAAAGAACTCGTCCATTGAGACATGCCGATCAGTGATCGACACAAATATTATATCGCCCGTTTGAGGCACAAAAATATACTGTTGATCTGCCCATTGTGGCGGAGCCCGTTGAGGCACAAACTAATATTGATCTGCCCATTGTGGCGGAGCCCATTGAGGCACAAACTAATATTGATCTGCCCATTGTGGTGGAGCCCATTGAGGCAGAAAATAAAAAACAAATATGGTTTATAAATTATAGAAAAGACCACCAAGGTCTGATCAGTAGTGAGCATGAAGTTGAGGCTCCCTACTTTACCATTCGTTCAGCTTTGATGAATACTTTTACAAATGACAATTATGCTTTTTTAATATTAGAAGGCTATATGATGGCCTTGATAAAGGGTCTAGATTATTTTTATTTATTTGATCCTCATGCCAGAAATTGTAATGGCATGCCTGATCCTAATGGCACTGCTGTTGTCATGAAATACGATGATATCATTGAATTAGAGGAATATTTATGTTCTCTGTCAAGTGAATTAAATACAAATTTATTTGAAATTGTCCCGGTTCAATTGCATGTAAATCAATTCCGTAAACATTCGGAAGAAACCAAAAGTGAAAAGCGAACTAGACTTGAAAAGGATAGAAAGTATCGAAAAAGAAAACGATCAGAAGAAACTCAAAGTGAAAAACAAACTAGACTTGAAAATGATAAAAAGTTTCAAAAAAGAAAACAATCAGAGGAAACTGACAGTGAGAAACAAACAAGACTTGTAAATGTTAGAGAGTCACAACAAAAAAAATGGTCAGAGGAAACTGACAGTGAGAAACAAACAAGACTTGTAAATGCTAGAGAGTCACAACAAAAAAAATGGTCAGAGGAAACTGACAGTGAGAAACAAACAAGACTTGTAAATGCTAGAGAGTCGCAACAAAAAAAAACGGTCAGAGGAAACTGACAGTGAGCAACAAACAAGACTTGTAAATGCTAGAGAGTCGCAACGAAAAAAACGGTCAGAGGAAACTGACAGTGAGAAACAAGCTAGACTTGAAAGAGCTAGAATCTATCAAAAAAGAAAACGAGCAGAGAAAGCTCATATTGATAAAGAAAAACTGTCACAGACCCAAATAACAAATCAGCAGGAATATTTAAAAGAATTTGACATCACAAAAAGTGGTGGGATTGAACAACAATGTTGGGCAAAATCTAACATTAATAAATTCCATAAATCAGTTGAATTTTCTATCACTCAATGTACAATTTGTCAAGAGGCATGGCCATTAAAATCTAAACCAAGGTCACCTAATGATTATGTGTGTTCAAGATGTTCTAGAGATAAAAAATCTCCCAAAAAGTTTTCACTTGAAAATTCAATGATTCCTTCGTGTGTTCCACATGAGTTACAAAACTTGACTCAAGTTGAGGAAATGTTGATTGCTCGTGCTCTCCCTATCATGAGAGTTTATATTAAACCTGGTGGACAAAGAGGTTACTCAGGGCATTGTATTAACTTGCCACAAAATGTGAAAGAGCTTGCAACCTCTTTGCCAAGATATCCTAAAGACTTGGCTGTGATTATTGTCAAAGTCAAAGGGAAAGATAACACATTCAAAGATGTGACTGTGAGAAGACAAAAAGTACACAATGCATTATTGTGGCTAATACATAATAATTGTCATTATGCTGAGTTAAAAATTAATGAACATGCATTAAACTCCTAAATATGCTACAACAAGGGAAGCACCAGCTCGTCCGCCATAATCAGGGTTCTGGTATAAACGTCACTGCTAACAAGTTTAAAAACAACCTTAAAAACACAAGGCTTTTTTTCTTTTACACCCTTATCCAATTTTGTACCAGGCAGCACTTCCTTGCGATAGTAACTTCTAGTAAGTAAGTATATACGCGTAATTGTTGGAAGAGATTTTATATTTTTTATTGCTATGATTGCGCAAATATACGTGTCTCATTTTAAATTTACTTATTAGAACAGTGAGAAAGGTTATGAAAGCCCTACTGAAGGAACAGATCCATTCCTGGATGACGAAGGTCTGCTCACCCTGATGTGCTGCGAGGTGGAGTCCATCAACGGAAGTGTCTGATGATCCAAAGGTCAGTGCGGCGCTCACCAAATCACCTATTGTTGTTGTGATCTGGTTCGACTCTACCGCCTGGCGCTGAAAGAATATCTTCCGTCGTTGCAACGGAGAGGAAAATGGAATCGCGCAAAGAGAAATTTCGCTTGGGTGACATCGTCGGTTCTACAACAAAATTAACGCGCCCTCGCAGTTGTAGCCTGCGAGCAGGCTTTCACAACAACGGGAGGGCCAACCTCGTACCCAGGGTCTTATCTCCGAAAAGACCCTGGTTGCGGCTGGTCACGTGCCGCCTAAACAAATTTTAAATCATGGGAGGGGTGGTTAGCTTTAGTAAGCTGCACACTCAATGACAATGCTACAACACAAGTCCAGTTTTAATACCCATATTCTTAAATCTGATATTAGATTTAGGCGAACTATAAAGTTTACTGAAAGAATGAAAAACGCGATTCAACAACTGCATTTACCTGACTTTCTGTTGATGACAAATGCGCGTGGAAGGACAGTACTAGTCGGCTTGATATTGTATAGTTGCAATCTTTCCTGAATCGCTTCTTTCGGCACTTTTCGCCGCGGTTATCGGGGCATTGGCTGAAATGTCAATGCATTTTTTGATGCGAGAGAAAGCGGTTTGGCTCTCGCAAACCAACGTCTTGAACTTTGTGAAATTTTGTAATCTTCTTTCACATGGCCTTTAGATTAAACGAGGAAGAGCACTCGTCGCAAGGAAGTCTTTTACCGTAGGGCATTTCGCCCAAATAATGCAGTTCAAAATTTGCCTTGTTGTACAAATGCTTAAGGTACTTCACAGTTCACATCACCAACACAGCGATGAAGTCGACACGCATTCGACGATGCATAGTCGATTCGAGTCGATTGGTATATCTTCTTCGGGATTTCTTTGGATTCGACATGATCTTTTGTTCTTCGACGACGTACACCAAAGAAGAAAGCGAGATATGTTTTGTCAACACCAAGTACGTTTGTTTTTTGTTGTTTTCATTTCAACAGATATTTTGCGATCAACAGCCTGGCGCCAGACAACGACGCCAGACGTAATATATTATTTGTATAAACAAAACGGTGAAGCGGTTGTAATTGTGCCTTTGTCACTCCTCCCTGAGTATTTTTTAAATCGTTAATTGAAAACCCCCCACTTTTTAGGGGGCACGTGACCAGCCGCAACCAGGGTCTTTTCGCAGCGGTGGGCGGAGCAGCGGAGATAAGACCCTGGGTACGAGGTTGCGGGAGGGCCTGCCCACAGCCCCTAGCACGTATATTGGAGGTGTACCCCAGGAAGCTGAAAACAAGCACCTCAGTCCTAGACCGTCCAGTCGACAAAGTGGTTCTACTAGAGGCTGCACGAGAGCATTGAGGAAGGATTGGAGTCATCTATTCAATTGTAGTCTTACACCATGTTATGAAATTTTTATTAATTTTTGAGCTTTTGACCCGTGTGCTTGGGCAGTCTTCAGAGAGTAACTATTATACGTTTGCTCACGTCAACATAAACGGTTCACGTCTTGCGTAATCTCGTGTGCGCACGCGTCTTGTTAAATAATAAATCCGATAATCAAGTTCTAATTAAGGCCCCGTTTACACTATTACGGTACGGTCAGTCTTCCGTTGAAAAATCACTACGTTTCTTTGTTGTGTTTACACTATTCCGGAGTGGTTTGCCGTAGCGTAGTCACTACACTTAGCACTCCGGCTGCAAATCACTACGCTATGGTAAATTTAATTTACCGTACCGTCATAGTGTAAACAGACGATTTTTTTGCTACGGAACGCTCACCCCAATCCGGACCACCACCGTACCGTCAGTAGTGTAAACGTGGCCTAAGGCTACGTCCACACGTATACGTTTTCCTAGCGTTTTCATATTGTTCTCCATCGTCAAGGGAATAGAAAACAATGGTCTACTTACCTGAAACAATATGAAAACGCTACGAAAACGTATATACGTGTGGAAGTTATAGGCTAGGATTGTCGCTGTCCATGTATTTAATGTTTAAAATGTTGTTTGAAAATCTACACTTTTCTTACAAATGTCGAATTAACAAATCAGGGGTAAAGCCCTTTTCATATCTTCTTCATGAACGAAAAATTGTGTCCATTTCTTTTGTTCGCCGCCATGCTGCACTTTAAATTCATATACCCGACCTCTCCCACAAAACATATTCGATCGCAATTAAGTGGTTTAGCTATGTAAAACAGAATACTTTGCTTTATAAAGCCTGGTTTCCATATAGCCGTAAGAGCCAGCGGCATGGCTGCGGCAAGGGGCGATGGTCCAATCATACAGTGTTTAATTAGCCAGCAATAAAAAGCTGTATGCGATTGGACCATTGCCGCAGCCATGCCGCCGGCTCTTACGGCTATATGGAAACCAGGCTTAAAGCCGGTTTTCATTAGGCGATTTTTTTCGCGCGAAGCGACTTTCTTTTGTTCGAATTCAATAGATTAGTTCCAGCTTCAGAGCTCATGAGACAAAAGAAAAAGTCGCTTCGCGCAAAAAAGTTACTATCGAAAGCCTCTGAACGTCTTGAAGTGTTGACAAATAAAAGCATGATAAAGGCGCCCGTTTGTGGGTGGGGCAAGGGAGCACGCCAGACTGACCTGTGTTTCTTCTTTTTTGACTTTGTACGGAGTTCCTTCATTTATATTCAGCCATTTTGAATAATGCGGTATATATCATTAGTTATTTAATTTTCGTAACGCGCTCGGGTTTCCTTCGGCGCCGTAACCCGCGCCTGCGATACGCTAATGATATATACCACTGACCTATATATATAACTGGACTGCGTGCTCCTATTACCTTTGAGCATAGTCCCTGGAATTAAAGTGTCTGGAAACGCGGCGTACTTCAAAGCGCACACTTTTTGTTCCCTCTCAATTCTGATCACGTGGGAAGAAGGGGCACGTTTCAGATGTTATCTGTTTAGCCACGCTCAGCAAAAGTACTGCTGGGCGCAAATTGTTCAACATTTGGATGTAGAGTAATAATCGCGGAGAAAAAACACGAAAGGATAAGTCTATTAAGCATTCCATCTGCTTCAGATGTTGCAAAGGCGTCTTGGCGAAGAGAAATAATAAATATTACGGTATTACAAAGGAACACGACGACACGTCGTTGTTGATATAAAAGATATTCGCATAAATAGACGAAGGCAACGTACGCATTTGTAATAGACATTTCCAACCAAGTGACATTGAAGTTAGTATATAAGTATATACACGCTACATTATATAATTTGGTTATCTGAATTTAATGATTTCCAGAGAAAGTTATACTTTATCCCATGATAGAATGACTTGACAGCTGGTTTAATAATAGTAGGCCTCGATCGCATTTGTTTGGTCTCACTTTATTTAATATTTCTCGATTATTTCTTACTTTAAATCGTTAAAAAAAAACCAGATTGTGACTCAGAACTAGCCTGCCCTAAATGCAACAAGCAGTTGCGCATCACTTTTGCCAAAACGGGTGCTAGAGCGGGAAATAAGTCTGTTATGTCATGCACCGCGCAAAGCTTCGGTCAGTGGGCATGGCCTTGGTAAACTGACTAAAGTCGAAAATACCGCTATCCATTCCAAGCGGTTAAAGGCAATATACCAGTTTTGTGAAGCGGAGAGAATCGTTAAAACAAGTGGTCGAATTCGCTCAGATTGCATTAATAAAACTTCCATATATATGGGTTTCGCGACAAAATAATCCGCGGGTCGGGTGAGTTTGTTTACTTAACATGCTGCATTTCAATACAAATTTTAGACAACTCAGAGAAACCGGAGCTGGGATCACAAAATTTGCCATAAAAACCCCATGCATGAGTCAAGTTAAGCACAGAGTGAAAATTCTGAATGATGCACGTACGCGTGCAGTAGTTGACAACAGAATTTTTACCTTTTATCAAGTGTTGGAAAGACCCCAATGTTTCTCACAATGTAGAATGTTTATCTCAACACAAACGCAGTCTAATAAAATTACAACCTACTTCTTTTCAATTCCTTCTTCAAGGATTAAAATACATCCTGATGGCTGAAATCTGTCACGATGTGCATGGTCAAAGAGTAATTTGATGGTTAGAGTCCATCAAATGAGGATTGCAGGGAAACGCTCAAGCAACCCAAACTTGATCTGTATGAGTTCAAGTACATTATAAATGCTAATGCCATTTCTATTCAAAGAAAAAATGTTTGCCAGTGATACAAGGAAATGTTTCAGGATGTCATAAAAAGGAAAAGCACTGATATCACTAATCTGCCATTAAAAGCCAGAAAGCATACTGTAGAGAAGTCTGTGATCACTGCACAGGATAATTTATTATGTATTACCAGTAAAATAATAACAAAGAGAACAATTGCATGGTATATAATCTTTAAATAGCATTTAATTGATGAAAAAGTTAAGACCACTCATTTTAATATGTACAGAGAATAATGATAACAAGTTTAAAAACACAAGATAGTTACTAATTACCAAAAGACAATATGCTTTGACAAAACTAATAATTTAAATCTCAGCAGGTCACAGTCGACAACAGAAGTTTAATTAGAGTTTTCCAACAACTTGGCTGAGCGCAAAATAAATAGCCATAGAATTGCTAATCGCTCGATTCCCCTTTTCGGTGCCTGTATATGTTTCTGATTTCGACAAGCCAGAAAGCGGTTAGTTATTGCGAATAAACACCCGACTGCAGAACATTTTGTTTAGCCCCTTCGACAATGTTTGATGGTTTGACAACACCGCACATGTAAGGATGCCAGCTTGTGGTTGTCTTCTCCCGTTTCACAGCCTTTTACTAAGCTAACTGTGGTTCCTTCGAACATGTAAGGTCAAACCATCTTTCGATTTCATGTTTTGATGCACATAACACACAAAAAACACTTGGGGGTTCCTGCATCTGAAAATACAAAGAACCATTTCAGCCTTCGGTGTTCCTAATGTCCTGAGAGCAGCACTTATCGTATTATAAACATCGATAAAACACTTACAGCGCAGACAATAGTCTCCATTTGAGCTTCAATCTCCGCCGCATCCATCTCCAGTAAATTTAAATTTATCGCTAAGGTATCATCTCCAAAATCAAACTCATCGTCGTCAATATTTCACTTGGAAAGCGCTCGCGCCTTGTTCTGTCGCCATATTGATAGCCTTGACCGTGCCCCTTCATGTCACGTGATACGCTTACCTCAATATGGGCAAAGCTTGCCGTGTTTTTCCTTTGAAGTACGCCGCGTTTCCAGACACTTTAATTCCAGGGACTATGCTTTGAGTTAGGAAAAGTGTCCCCATTTTCACTTTCAAAATGGCGGCATTTATGGGTCCTTTTGCTAATGGTGAAGGTCGCTGACCGATACCTAAGAATCTCTAGTTCGTGTTGGACATGTTCGGTATTTCGCTTTTTTAAAGAAAACTAAGCTATTTAGTCGGATAAACTGTACGTATGTTGTAGCCAGATGAATTATCTTTCTTCCAGTATATTTGATAGCTTCTACAGTGGTTTATTTCTCGAGAAAAGATTCGGAGAAGACATTATAAGACATACGGGGGAAAATTTCAAAATAGCGGCCGCTATTATGATTTGGACATGTTTAGTATTTCGCTTTTTTTAGGGAAACTAAGCTATTTGGTCGGATAAACTGCACGTATGTTATAGTAAGGTGAATTATCTTTCTGCCAATATATTTTATAACTTCTACAGTGGATTATTTCTTGAGAAAACGTTCGGAGTAGACGGACTAGGCAAACTTTGTCGAATTTTCTGGCAGAATTTTTGCCAAGTCAGCATAATATCGTCCTGGTCTCGAGTTTGTGTAAACAAAATATTTGTTGAGCGGCCCGGGATGTTTTCATGATAAGAGTCTTATTGTAGTACTTCTGAATAATAATCCTAGAGAATTACTGTTGTAGCTTTCTAGCAGTCTGAATTAAAGACGTGCCGGCCGGCGGTACCGCACGAACACTTGGCAATAAAATAAACAAGACTGTCAATACACATGGTCATGGAAATCTACAAACATTTCGTTTTGTGAAGTCGCCAGCTCTATAAAGAACCGCTGAAGATCACGAGAAAATCGTAAAGAAGCGAGGCGTACCGAGTTCTTCTTAGGGGCTGTTTACATGGGAGGCGATATTCCTATTTGGTCAGACAAATAATCCAGCAGGCCTCTTGAGTCGTTCCACAAGAAATTAACAATGACCGACCTGCATGCATTAACTCTTTCCTGTCCGAATTTATTGGTCTTTACTCTTTAGTATTTTGTTCTGGCTAACGCAGTAACGCCAGACGATTTTATTCACTTCTGGGGAAGCCCTCGCTTAGAGAACGATTTATTAATACTGTATAGTAAGAAAATCGCTTTGTATTTACATAAATATTCTTTTTTCCTACGATAAGTACATGTCAGTGGTCGCTACCATTAGCAGAAGGACCCATAAATGCCGCCATTTTGAAAGTGAAAATGGGGACACATTTTTGGCCAGCACCCGCAGTCCAGTTATATATGTAGGTCAGTGATATATACCACTGATCTATATAAGAGACTGGATAGAGCATCCGTTGTCTGAAATTGAAGTCGGAAGTGGTCGGAAGTTGGCAACAGCCGCCATGTTGGATGGTCCCACTTTCGCTATATTTTACTGTTGCACAATTATAGTTTTCGTATATTAAGGCATTTTTCTCCTTCGGGTTCGGACAAACTTTTTTATCACGAGGAAGAAAGGACACGTGAAGCATTTAGAGAGAAAAATTGTAGTTATTTAGCGCCAAAATGTGGGGGGAAACGGAATTTGCGAGTTCGATGGAGCGAACTCCCAAGTGTCATAACTGTCATTGATGACAACTTTGAACAGACGAAGGCCGTTCTCATTCAGAATTTACTCACAATATGGAAATACTGCTAAAGGACCGAATGAATTCGGGAAATTTGATCAACTGAACAAGCTACACTACGAACAACTGCTGTGGTATTATTATATCATAAGCCAAAAGACCGGAATCAAACAATTAATTTAAGAATGCGATGTGCCCAACTGTATAGATCAGTGGATGTGCCTATAGTTGAACAACATATTTTCACTCACAGAAAACTCGGGGTAATGATTCAAATAAGTTATCCTGGCATTCACAGGATTAATCAGAATGAGTTTATTATTTTCTATGATATAGGGTTATCTAATTTGGGCAATTGGGCCTACATTTGCCTACAACTAAAAATCTTGTATTAATTTTACAATATAATTAGTTTTGTGACTATACCTTTGCCAAGATGCTTTTTTTAGCCAGTTTACAAATGTTATCCGCCACATCGTTGTGAAGTTTAACATATATATTAGCTTGATTTGTTTTGACTTTATATAAACATCAAACACTGGCCTTGTTGATCTACTTGTATAGTACACACTGATAGTACAGTATTTAATAGTTCTGCCACAATTTTCATAACATACAGAAGTCAGAGAACAGATTAAAGTGCCACTAACCTCAAAAAATTTTTTTCGCAAATCTAAAAGCCCTTATTGAGTGAATTATGCCAGTTAATAAATTATTGGTATTGGACATTTCGTTGGTCTTCTGTAGACCACCAAAGTTGCATCTGCATGTCCCATGGCGGAGCAGGAAAGGGAATGGGTATATTCCTGGTGTTACGTCAGACAAGTCAAACAAGAACTCCTTTGAGCTCTGTCTGGTGAATACATTGAATTTTTTGGGTTGAAAACTCATTTTCCCAACTAACGCAATGTAAAATTTCTATGTATTCAGCAGACAGAGCTCAAAGGAGTTCCTTGTTTGATTTGTCTGACGTCATACCAGGAATATACCCATTCCCTTTCCTGCTCCGCCATGGGACATGCAGATGCCAATTTTTGCAACTTTGGTGGACTACAGAAGACCAAAGAAATGTCCAATACCAATAATTTATTCACTGGCCTAATTCACTCAATAAGGGCTTTCAGATTTGCTAAAAAAAATTTTTGAGGTTAGTGGCACTTTAACAATTTATCATTATATAGTACATTTATACAGAATCAAACTACACAAGACAAAATACACTCATGAATTGTAAACATTTTCTTTAATCAAATCATTGACAAAGTTTGAAAACTATAAATGACACAGTTCAATTATATTCTGTATTAAGTTGTCATGTTGCTTCACCTTTATTGTTCTTCATTCATTGTTGTTTCATTTTAAACTACCTACAACATAACATACAAATATCACATTCAATTTTACAGATACTCACAAACAATTTTTTCATCAAAATGACAGGGAGTAAAATAGCTCAGCTGTTATGTAATAAGAAACAATGTTGACAACTTAATTTCTTAAATACATGACTTGGACACTGGGCATGGAGTTTAATAAAACAAACTGGCTCGTTCTTGTTATGATGCATGCTACAGTTTACTTCTATGGAAGCACCAAACATTGTAAGTATTACAAACTTATAGAGTATTAACATGCTCCTATGTTGCCAAAGAAATATGCTGCTTGTCGAAATCTACTCACAACTCTACAAGCCAATCTATCTTCTGTGCCATAATTTTACACGTCCTTCGGCTTTTTAAAATGAGCTACTCGATTGTGAACATTCCACAATTACAGTATTATCTCACATTTGTATCCTACAAATCAGTTTATTAACCACCGGCCGTTTACAATGTTGGGTTTCCCGTTTCCTAGGTAAATAACCCTTCGGGAGCTCTCCGTCCCCTTCGAAATTTCGTCAAAATATCAAGTTATTTACTTACGATTCAGTTTCCCTTCACGTTCTTAGGTCCTCCATAGTTCCATGATGTGTCCCGTTGCTTGAAATACCAAAATGGATTTGTGTTGTTCGTCTATTTCGTGATTATATGCGAAAACAACGAATTCACAACAGTAAAATATAGCAACTCACTCCTCATGGTGGGACCATCCAATATGGCGTCGCTTACAAATTAGGGCGTAACTTCCGGCTTCAATTTCTGAAGGCGCTCAGATAATAGATGCTCTATCCAGTCTCTTATATAGATCAGTGATATATACCCACTCCGCATTATTCAAAATGGCTGAATATAATCATTTATATTCAGCCATTTTGAATAATGCGGTATATATCATTAGCGTATCGCAGGCGCGGGTTACGGCGCCGAAGGAAACCCGAGCGCGTTACGAAAATTAAATAACTAATGATATATATATACCGCATTATTCAAAATGGCTGAATATAAATGAAATAAGTGAGGTTATGCAATAACCAAGGTTAACAACTAGGTAACCAGGCCTGGTACTTGATTGGCACAAGCTCATTGGCTAGGGCTGGGACGTAGAGCATTCAATGACACAACAGTCAATATTATCGCACTAGCGTCCGTAGCAGTTGCACGCTTCTTGGACCGGGGGAAATTACGTCCCACCGTCCCACCCTTAACTCAAGCTATAATGGTAAGTAGGTTTCTCTCTTTTTTCCACCAATTTCTGTAATTGGTGTGATAGGTGCAAACCACTCCGGGAGGGGCGGTCAGTTCAAGATACCAACTGGATGGATCTTAACCTGAGTCCAAGTATCACTACTCACTCCAAGGCCCCTCGTCGGTAAACGGTTTGCATCTAACCTTCCACATGGGTAAGTATGGTGAACGAAGGTGTTAACTACGAACAAAGAAGAAACACAGGTCAGTCTGGCGTGCTCCCTTGGGTGGGGCGGCTAACGTTTGTAGTCGTCGTGCGAATTTTGTCATGTTTTCGACACTTCTGTGACATCCGTAATATCTCGCAAGCCATGCATGACTTATCAAATACTTGGTGTACGGTGGTTATTTTGGCTTCGGTCGTGTATCTCAGTTTTGATTGGTTAGTGGTTATCTACACGCGCATACGCAGTAGATACAAAAACGGGGGGTGTTTTTTATTAGTAAAAAACCCGTGAAAATGTAAAAGGACTGGACGGGCCTTTTGAGTCATCATTCCATCACAGATTCCATCGCAATCATATCATGCCAGATTGTAAAGTTTGTCGTTCGCGGGGAACATCTTCCCCACGTATTTTTTTCAAATTTGAACTGCATCCGCGCAAAATGGGTTAAATATATCCGCATCCGCGCAAAATGGGTTAAATATATGCATCCGCACAAAATTTACAAATATATCTTGAGTAATTCGCGTATTTCGCGACAACCCGCATCGTATCCGCGCAGTTTTTACCCGGCATCCGCGCAGTTTTTACCTGCAAGCCTGCCCGTCCGCGCATTTTCCAATCCTTTGATCCGTCTTACCCGCACACTTAGCAAACTTTACAATCTGGATATCATGGCGAGGAAGAGGTTAGATGGGATGACTCTGTGGGACCTTTTCCGAAGATGTAGCCTTGTAAAGTATGATTTTTAATGAAAACAAAACCCAACACCCCCCTAACCCTAACCAGTAGTCCCCCTGAACGAACCCCTAACCCTAAGGTTTGGAATACAAACCTACCTCTTTAGAATCAATGCAAACCTTTTTTGTCCTCCGATCGCAAAAAATTGTGCTTTAAACTTTCCCAAATTCACACACAAACCAGTAAACTTCCTCAACCGCCATCTTTGAGAACAAATTTAACGCGTGCAATGTGCTCGAATCACGCGCATGCGCAGACGTTTTTCCGCGGTGTTGGTCCACAGCCATTTCCAAAGCTTGTGGGATGCGCAGTAAGGTTCAATACGTCACTTGGCGCAGCCTTCGGAAAAGGTCCCAGAGAGTCATCCCCAACCTCGTCCCCAGGGCCATTTGTAGGGGCTGGGCCAAGATGGCGGCCAAAAACAAAATGGCGGGAACAAATAGCCCTGGTACAGGCTGCGAAAAATGCGCCATCTCATGGCGCATTTTTGACTCGGACCCAGGCTTCACTAAGTTTATCGCGCCTAGTCAGGCTCAATTTTTTCTGAATATTTAGTTCAGCTTGACTGACCCAAACTGAAAACAATCAAAGTCTTTCTCCCGATTTAGAAAACACACTGAATTGCCGTCTCATGGACTTCGTTGTATGGCAGGCAGGGCACAGAGACGACACGACTCACCATTGCATATTCTTCCGACATTTTTACGGGTGTTTCGCCAGTTTTCCTCACATTTTCATTCATTTTGAAGTTGCTTTTCAGTTAACAGCCGGCAATTCTGGTATAAACACTTATTTAATATATTTGAGCCCTAAAAACAAATGCCCGCGAGTTAGCCTGCCGCCCTCCTTGTTTCCACCAATCAGAATACCTAAAACATCCAATGTTATCTCGACCAATCAGATGTGGTGATAGCTCAGCCTGTACCAGGGCTATTTGTTCCCGCCATTTTGTTTTTGGCCGCCATCTTGGCCCAGCCCCTACAAATGGCCCTGGGGACGAGGTTGAGTCCAGTGAACTCTATATAAAGACTGGAACGATAACTCGGGCAGGAATTTTGAAGCCAAACATGGAGGTTCATGGAGGCTGACATGTAGGTATGCCCCAGTCCCTTTTACGAAAATACAGTACGAAAAACACCGTTGTTTTTCTGCCAAGTTTTCACAATATTTTTACGTATAGGAACAGCATTTTCTATGCCCCTAACAAATTATAGAGCAGGTAGTCTTTCAGCTGAAGTGACTTTTAGAGACAGCTCTCTTCACAAATAACAAAGTTATTAAACAAATGGGAAAAAAGTCCGGGCGAAAAACCGCGCAGAAACTTCAGTTCATTCTCGTTCTGCTTGGATATCTTAAGGCTTTTCGACACAGCATAGGGAAAATATGGACAGCAGCTTCATTAAAGTTATCTTTGACTAAGTTTTTATAGTCCAAATTTGCCATTTACTTCCGTAAAAAGCCTAAAAATGAGTATTTACGAACAAAAACAAAAATTTGCCATTCTTCAGCTCTCCCCAGTACTTTTCTTTTTGGCAGAGCGCAAAATTTTCTGGGATTTTCTTGTTAATATTTTCTACAGTTAAAAATAAAGTCTATTTCCTTTAAAAATTTTCTATAAAACATGCCAATTAATTGTGTGATTAGTGGATGCAAAAGTAATGGGTATTGTAGCGATGACAAAGAAAACAATCCATACATTTCTTTTCACAGGTGAGTGTTTATTTTGTATTCAACAGTCTAGCAGTAATACACCATAATAGTAAATAATTTAACTCTTTCCTGTCCTGAATGCACTCTAGTATTATATTCTGACTAATGCCATACAATTTTATTCACCTCTGGAAAGGCCCTTAGACAGGAAAGAATTAAACAAATATAATGAAGGTGATTATTCATTTAGTATGTCCACAAAGAACAATAGGAATTATTTCATTCAGTATATACATAAAGAACAACAGGAAAGAATTAAACAAATATAATGGTGATTCATTTATTATGTACACAAAGAATGATAGGAATTATATTAAAATAACAATAGATGTACACATTTGTTAAACCTGGCCCCACTGCATACATATTACATGGTTGCCCAAATGCCAAGCTCATAGGCGTAGCAGCCCAATTCTGTTTGGGGGGGGGGGGGGGGGGGGGGGGGGGGGGGGGCGGGGGGGTCAGAGATTTTTGCCTGAAAAATTTAGGGTTAAATATTGATTTTTAAGTCGTATTTTTCAGTCTTAGTTTAATGCATGAATTTTGCTTGAACATTTCACAGCAATACATATCGAAATTGCCTGAAATTCCCAGCAGAAAGCCAAATTTTCCTTTTTCAAATATTTTGGGAGGGCCATTACCCCCCCCCCCCCCCCAGCCCCACCATCTAATACGCCTATGGTCAAGCTGAAAAGATATACATTGAGCTATATACAAATAGCAATTTAATTACACCTTTTCATTTTCCATAACAATGTAGATTTCCTCTCAAAGATCAGGCTCTGCTTGAGAAGTGGGAGAATGCTGTTGGGAGAATAAACAACATTGGGAAAGTGTGGAAAGCAACACAATACAGTTTGATCTGCAGCAATCATTTTGAAAGATTAGATTATACTATCCCTCCATCAGCAAATGGGACCTGCAGGTTAAAAAAAAATACAGTACCATCAGTATTTTCAACATCACTACCCAGCACTTGTAGCATGTCAGAAGCAGTAAGAAAGCGACTAGGGCTTCCCCAAAAACGTCCACTGCCCCAACAAGGATCAGAAACCATGTCACCTGCAGCAAAGGTCATGTGCGATCATACTTATGCAAGAAAAGCACCAGCACCAGAAGAAACACCAGTACCAGAACCAGAAGCACCACCAGAAAGATCAGAATTGGAAGAAAAATTAAGAAAAAAAATTAAAAACTTACAACAGCAACTAAGGAGATCAAAAAAACAACTAGATAACATGGAAAGCATAATTGCCCATTTACAAGAAAAACTGATAATTAGTACAGAGCAGGCAGGTATACTTCATGCAGCATTTGACAATTTGCAACTATCTATTTTCCAAGATGCAAAAGAAAATTTAACTAGTGCACCAACTGCAAGAAGATATTCTGACGAAGTAAAAGAATTTGCACTGACACTGTATTTCTACTCACCCAAGGCATATCGGTATGTAAGATCTATCATCCCATTACCTAATCCATCCCTACTTCGAAAATGGTCATCCTCTGTAAACTGTGAACCAGGTTTCTTTAAAGAAGCATTCACAGCCCTAGCAAGTCAAGTCCATAATGCATCCATCAAAAAAGATTGCTGCATGGTCATTGATGCTATGTCCATTAGAAAGCAGACAATGTGGGACCAAAAGAATGATCGGTATGCTGGTTTTGTGGATTATGGTCAGGGAGGAGCAATTCCAGAAGATCCTGACACATTGGCTTCAGAGGCACTTGTTTTCCTCTTGGTTGGTGCTCGAGGTCATTGGAAATGCCCTATTGGCTACTTCCTAACTGATAAGGTATCATCGACTGTTCAGGCACAACTTGTCAAGATGGCACTAGAAATGGCAGCTGATGCTGAGTTAAAGGTATGGTCTGTAACGGCAGATGGGACATCAGTCAACTTGAGCACTTTTCAGCAGCTGGGCTGTAAATTTGGTGCAACGTACAACTCGATGGTTACCAAATTCGAACACCCAACCACAGGAGAAGATGTTTTTGTAATCTGCGACCCATGCCATATGTTGAAGCTTGCCAGAAATGCATTAGCACACATTGGCTCCTTCATTGACATGAATGATGAAAAGGTGAGATGGGAACATTTTCAAAACCTGCATATACTCCAAGAGCAGAAGGGATTGAAGATGGGGAATAAGCTGACTTCCAACCACCTGAAATTTGAAAAGCATAAGATGAACGTTAGACTGGCAGCTCAGACTCTAAGTTCTTCAGTGGCAGATGCAATTGAATTCCTAGATGTGTCCATGAAAAATCCCAACTTCCAAAACAGTAATGGTACAGTGACATTTGCAAGAACTATCGACAGACTTTTTGACATGCTAAATTCAAGGAATCCACTAGGCAAAGGGTACAAGAAACCACTGCGTTTATCGACCAAAGAAACATGGGAAGGAGTTCTTAAAGCGACAGCAAATTATTTGCTTACACTAAAAACAGATTCAGACACACAACAGCTTTTGGCAACTCATCGACGAAAGACATTTATCATCGGCTTCGTTGCAACGATTAAATCAACGATCGAAATGGCAACCCAAATGCTTTCCAATAGCAGTGATCCTTTCAAGTACCTCCTGACGTACAAGTTTTCCCAAGATCACATCGAGTTGCTGTTCTCATGTATTCGATCGAAAGGAGGCTGGAACAACAACCCGAACTCTTTGCAGTTGAAATACGCCCTACGCCAGATGTTGATGAGAAACGCAGTTACTGCTTCCAAAAATGCAAACTGTTTAGATTTCGCAGGGAACAACACGATAATCCCTATTTTCCACGCAAGAAAGCACAAATCACCATTAATCGAAACGGCCAGTGACGACAAGAACAGCGACAGACAACAAGACAAAGATGTACCTTCCGAAAGCGCAGAAATCGACCTAATTATGTTTGAGCATTTGGATCAGAGAAGGCACTCCGATTTTATATCCAATGTTCTGTTTTACATCGGAGGATTCGTCGTGTCAAAACTTGTGAAGAAACTCACCTGTCGAGCCTGCAGGGACAGTCTTCTTGCTGATATTTCGCCAGAGAAGAAATCTGACCACGACTACTGTGGAGCTTCAAGATACAGCGAAGTATTTTCAGCTTCAGCCTTCACTTTATTCGTAAACAACGGCGGCTTACGTATTCCTTCAACGTCGGTTTTCACCACCATCGAATACTGTGAGCATGTTTTCAAAGCGTACGTCTGCAAGGAAGATGGTAAAAGCATTACCAACAACAAGAAGCTAAAGAGCAAGATGATACTGGAGGTCTGTCATCACTTTCTGATCGAATCAACCCAACCTGTCTTCACAGACCACGAGCAGGGTACAAACGAGAGTGTGATAGAAGACGACCATCAGATGAAATTAATCAAATGTACGGCAGATAAATACTTCACTCTACGTCTGTTCACCTTCGGGAAGCACTACAGCGAGTCCATCTTGCAGAATGGAATGCCGAGCGACCGACACCAACTCACCAAGTTAATCTTGTTTAAGAATCAATAGATTCGTAATATTTAACACATGTAAATAAAAAAGAACACCATACTTATCTTGTTTTTCTAACCATCGATCGTCTGAGTCCATAATCTTCTGGATGACTTGTAGTTTGTCCATATTAATAAATTTGTTCGACTGACACAAGACGATGTCGATGGCATTCGATCTCCTTGTAAATAAAGTTGTTATTTGACCAGTTCTCGATTGATTGCATTTCATTTGTACGACATTATTCCCGAGAATATTTATTGTTAAAAAGTGTTGTTAAAATACGACAAGAAATATGAAAACATTGACAGAAGAAACTGACAAGAGCACGCTTCGTGTAGTTCGCGATTAGCTCGCGCATACCGTCTCGCGTGTTTTTACCTGGCTTCATCCAATCATAGGAGCTCTCCAATGGAGTTATCGTTCCAGTCTTTATATAGAGTTCACTGGTTGAGTCATCCCATCTAACTTCTACCTCATGGCGACAGCTGAAAAAACTTTGGTCAGCAAGCCGACCAAAGTCTGCCCCAAATGTGGAAAAAAAGTAAGTAATCTATTTTGTGTTGTTAAATACACATTAAATATTTACAGTGCGACTAATGCAACCGGTGTCACTTGTATAAACATGAACAAACTATTTTATGCAGCTTAATTTACCAATGTTAAATATAGTCAGAAGAATGGAAGAAATCGAGTGGCTCAACTTACTTCAAACTTGCGAATTGCATGTATTTCATTGTTTTCATCATGTGATGAATTTGTTCTTGTTATCTTAGTGACCTCGAAATCCGTGTTTTGACATTATATTTTAAACACTTTAAAGTTAGTAATACATAAATTTTAATTTCTCTACACCTAAGATCACTAAATAAGTGAATGTCAAAAAGTTTGGGACAAACAGATTTTATATTTTCAAGAATTATAAATCTAGTCCATGATTCAGTCAAAATGTTACGCCAAAGTTGCCTGAACAAGTTGAAGTGTTTTGATTAAGTCAAGTTGTTTAAGTTTCCTTTTAATTGAGTTGTTATAGGTTGCTGTAATTTTATGTTTGGTTTTTATTATGTTTTATCATTATTTATCCCTAATTTCTTCTTAATATACAAATAGTTTAAATTTATTTTGGTTGAAAGTATTTTTGTATTTTTTTTAGATCCATGTGGCTTTTAGGACATGCCCGCTGTGCAGGCATGTCCTAAAACGTGGAAAAAAACAAAACAAAAATACACAAGGTATAATATTAAAATTTATTATACATGTTATACATGTCATCATGAATTATTTAATCAAAGTATGTTCTATTCTCTACATAAATATTACTATGAAGGGAGGGCCGTATTAACAAATTTTCCACCCTGGAGCAAATTATTGAAGGCGCCCATGATCACCCGGCCCAGAAACTATCACCTCCCCCCTGTTTGTCATGGAAAATTACTGCCTTCTAAAATTTGCCTCCCCCAAACGCCCCAAACACAAAAAATGTTCTGCCTTAGGACAAGTGCCCCCCCCCCCCCCTTGCCTCCTAGCCTGCGTGGCAGCCCTCGCCGCCACGCAGGCTACCTGCCTCCCTTTAAGCAACTATGTCGCACATCTCCTTAACCCTTTATAGTCCATGCATTGGTCACTTTAAGAATTTTCTGGCTAACACCAGGCAATTTTATTCAGTATTATGGGAAGGTCTTGAGCTACATGTATAAAGGGTTATTATCCAGCCCTGTTGAAGGCTGAACAGAAAACTACTTTTGGTTCCAACTCTAGATTTGTCAAAACATATTAAGCACTTGGAATTGCATTAACAGTTTTGCCACAGCATTAAAGCAAGAGGCATGATTATTTAATATTTGTATATTAATAATTTTTTTTGGTTTTTTTTCCTGTCAAGCGATAAGTTATAGTAACTTGTAGTTTTCAATTTTATAATTAGAAAATATAGAAGAAATGTGCATACTCTGTCCATTGTAATTAATATTAAATTTTGGACTTTCCAGCCTCCTGAGCTCTTATAGTGAAGAGGTGAGAAAAACTTGGGTGGAGTGGGCAATCTTGGGTGGAGTGGACAATGTTGGGTGGGGTGGGCAATCTTGAGTGGAGTGGGCAATCTTGGGTGGAGTGGGCAATCTCGGCTGGAGTGGGCAATTATCTCAGGTGGAGTGGGCAATTATCTCAGGGGAGTGGGCAAGGGGGTGTCACTTTGGCAGCAGACTGCATGGAGATGCATGCAGAGTAAGCTAAATATTTTTTGTCCAATTTGAGGCAATGCTTGGAATGACAGTAACGCTTGGGATGACCACGATGTCCTGAATTCTAGTCTACCTAAGGTATTTTCTTCAATTATTTAGTTGTCCTTCTGCAGCGTTTGTGGATGAATAAAGCAGTTAACTGACGTCTCCAGAACGTTCGTGAAAAGATGTGGTCTTAATGTGCTCCAGGGGCTTTTTTCTCACCTCGCCACATCTTTAAGCATTTAATAAACTTAATTAGTATAAATACACAGGTGATTATAGAAAATCACGCGCGCTGATTGGTCGAGCTACTTCGGATTAATTCCTGATAATCACCTACAGCGTTTATTCAAAATGGCTGCCAGCCAAGTTGTCAATGCGACAGACAAGGAAATTAACAATTTTAAAGAAAATGTTGTTCCTAAAAGTACGAAAATGTGTATTTATACTAAAACAATTATTCGCCATGAATATCGGTGAATAATAACCTTGACTTCGTCTCATTTTAATATTATACACCGATATTCACCTCACCTTTGGCGAATAATTGTTAAGTATTATGTTTCTTAAAGCATTGCATTGAGTTAATTGTAATTGATAAGGGAGTGTTCATAATTTATGTGGTAGGGGGGCTATAGGGATTTGGAGAGGGGGGCCAACTATTTTCTCCAGTAACAATTAGGGGGGCTATCGAAAATCATTTTCAAATTCAAGAACCCGGAAAGGGGGGCCATTTACTGTATATGTTAATATTTGTATTTTTAAAAATGTTGTGGATGAGTGAGTTGCATGGCAGATCTTTAATAGTGAAGGCTGAGGATTTTTTCCTGACAGCCATGTGCATAATGTGATGTACTTTTATATTTATAGTTTGAAATTTTTAGTGTTTTTATTTGAAAAAATAAATAAAATTTAAGCTATATTAACATTCTAATGCTGTTTGAACATGAAAAAATCAGAAATGAAAATTTTATCCTTTTTCTCAGTAGAGATTTCTTGTGCTTTCCATGGAAGTTGAGTACAGCATGAAACAAAGGGGAGAAAACATTTTTTGAATGTGAAATAGTTTTAGGGGGGGGCATGATAATTAGTATCTACTGAAAGTCTGTAGTTTTGGGGGGGTCACTGAAATATATTTTGGGCATGAAGGGGGGGCTGCCCAAAAAATATTCTTTCAAAATGCAAAATCCCCATAGCCCCCTACCACATAAATTATGAACGCTCCCTTAGTACAAAAATTGTGGATACTAGTTGTGCTGTAATAAAATTATAGAATTCTAAACATGGAAATATCCACAATTTTTATAATTATTAACTTAGCTAGGTATTCAGTTTTTTTCGTATGTTTTTGCTGTACAAGCTGTCGTAAGTTGAACTCAGAGAAAAACTCTGAGCTTCAGACGGGACTCTAACCCACAACCTTCCCAATGCCAGCCAGACCATTGAGCCACTGGATATATTGGTTACAATATATTACAACTGCGTCTGGTGTCACAGCGGATTTGGACCCCCCAGTAGATTTGGACCCCCTGGTCCAAATCTCCTCGTAGATTTGGACCAGGGGGTCCAAATCTACTAGTAAATATGGACCCCCATTGGTGGATTTGGACCCCCCTTTTTAAACATTTTTTATATCCAAAACAACCCAGAAAACGATGAATATGTTACATTCATTAATTTTCATATCCAAAGCCAGTTATAAACCTCACATAGTTGAGCTTATTGTGTTGCAATAGTGAATAAAAAACATTGTTGCGCGACATTTTCATAGTTCGAAAATTTGGTTCGTTGACGTACATGCATCAAATAAAATTCTATTGCCAGTATTACTGTTAAACATTATCTAAATTCAAAAATCTTAACACTGTGTTATTAAACTGAATAAGTACTACAAAAAACTAGAAAGTTACCAAATGGAAAATATGTATACAACTACAAGGATAAATAAACATCACTAAAAATGGAGAGCATGGAGATCGCTTTTACTAACTCTGGTAGTGGTTTCTATTTTACGGTTTGTGTTCTTTATCACTAATATAAAGTGACAAAAAACTTCAGACTGTTCGCTATTATGAATTTCGTTTATATTATTGTGTTCACGCTACATATATTTAACTTTTGGAGGGGGGTCCAAATCCGCCAACGGGGGTCCATATTTACCACTGATCTATATAAGTGATATTTACTAGTAGATTTGGACCCCCGGGGGTCCAAATCTACTAGGAGATTTGGACCGGGGGGTCTAAACCTACTAGTAGATTTGGACCGGGGGTCCAAATTAACTGGGACAACGGCTCGGCTGGCATTCGAAAGGTTGTGGGTTCGAGTTCCATCTGGAGCTCAGAGTTTTTCTCTGAGTTTAACTTACGACAGCAAAAACAAACAAATTTTTTTTACCAACTTCAAGCTGAAAACACTACTAACATAACAAAACTTAGGTATTACTTTAATGGCGTCATTTAGATCGACGAGGAACAACATACTTCTCACACTGTTATTAGTTCAAATAATCCTCATGATGGTGTGCCCCAGCTAATGAGCAATCCCGTGAGAGGGAATTTACAAGATTTGGAAAAAGAAATCGAGAAATTTCGAGAAGAAAATTCAGCATTACACAGGCTGCGAGAAGAACGAGAGAAGGTAAGGGAAGAACTATACGAGAGATTTTTATTTGGTTTTCTACTTGGATGACTGCATGACATAGTATTTTAACCCTTTACCAGGTATGGTTGCCATTTGGTAACTTATTACTTTTACGCTGGCTAATGCCAGACGATTTTACTCGTCGAGTAGTGGAGACCTCCTGGTAATCTGCCCGGTAGAGGGTTAAAAATAAATTCTGGTGTTTGATCACAGTATTAAAACCTCGAGAAAGCAATGGCTTCTTAAACCAGAATTCCTTTTCCTTATAGGTTTTGCAAGACTATCTTCAACGGGAGAGGTCTTTATTTGAAAGTTACAAAACTGAGGAACTTCAAAGACTTGAAAAGTTTAAAGCCGAGGAAGAGCGAAGACTGAGGTTGTTAGTACTAATATTTACTGTCGTGCCAGTCGGGGTAATAGAAGCGTTCCGTAAAATATTGTTGCATTATATTCTTCAAGTTGAACAATTCATTTGATAAGATTCGTCCAAAACATCCTGTTTTGAATTTTGTTTTGAATTTGATTGGTGTTTGGCAAATAATCCTGTTTCTTATTTGTTGTTTAAAAACCAGAAACCAATCAACTTCAAAACAGGAAATTAGCAATAATTTTCATCAAATGAATTGGTCAACTTGAGGAATGTATTGCAACGATATTTTAGGAACGCTTCTATCGCCACGACAGTAAACTAACGCACGTGTATACCAAGTGGAAAATACTATAGCAAAGTGAAAAGATTGTAAATTGTCGAGATTTGGAAGAATGAAATACTGACGTTTCGTGCGGAGCCTTTCATAAGAATAAAATAAAGGGCTCCAGTTGAAACATCATGCAGTACGTCACTAAAAATCTCAGTAGTTTATGACATTTTCACTTTGCTCTATCCAAAACACTGCATACGCACAAGTCGAGAAGTCGAGAACTCTACTTTTTTACACTCCCTGAAAATACTATAGCTTGAAATAATAATGTTTTGTGCTTACTTTTTCACAGGAGAGATAAAAGAGTTTTTGAACAGTACCAGAAAGCATCGCGCGCTCTTCCTGATAAAAAGGAAAGAGAAGAAATCACAGCTTTAAAAAACAAAGTAAGCTATCACGTTGTGTAGAAGGACCGTGTTTATTTTAGCAAAAGTTTTAAATTGATGACAGTAGAAACTTTAATGCGACGAAAAAAGCAACATGAATTTTACAATTTAAAGAAGTAACGGTTTATACCAAAACGTCCTAGCCGGAAGGCCTTGATGTTGCATTTTTTGCAATTGGTCCCGGTTTGGTCTTATAACGTATATATTCTACACTCGAAATTCTCCTTCACCAAAATTACCTTACTCACTCACTCACTCACTCACTCACTCACTCACTCACTCACTCACTCACTCACTCACTCACTCACTCACTCACTCACTCACTCACTCACTCACTCACTCACTCACTCACTCACTCACTCACTCACTCACTCACTCACTCACTCACTCACTCACTCACATGGCGGACGGTCGTGCAGTGCAGGCTGTCGGCAGAACGAGATTTTCAAGCCGTAATTTGGAAGAAAGGAGAGTTGACACAAACGAGAGAAATTACACAGCAGATAATAGTATGAGCAGTATAATAGAAGAAGAAAGTTGTCTCAAAGATGAAGAAATTTGCGAAGAATTATGTGCTGTGTTAGCGACAACATCGAAGGAAGAAGTAATAGAAAATCTTTGTCGAGACTACACAGTGAAGCGTTTAACAAACTTGAGAGAATTTGCTGCGAACTTATGTCGTCGGAAACAAGAGAAGAATGCCCTAAAGGTAGACTGGTGAGACGACTGTCAAAACAAGTTGGGCCAAAGGTTGAGGTAAAATTCGCCACCGACATTGTTGAGTTGGTAAAGTTTTGGAAATCGGGTGAAGAAAGTCAGCAATTAACAGATATATTCTGCAAGACAAATACAATTTCTTCCAGTCAAGGTACAACCGAAGAAACTAGCACAGGGGAGGTGTTTAAGTTGTTAGAAAAAATGGATTTAAAAATGTGCGAATTGAAGGAGAAGACCGATGAAGCGTTGGCTGAACTTAAAGATGAGATCGAGGGTCTCAAAGCAAGTTTACAAGACAAGAATTTGAGAATTGCGGCACTAGGAGAAGAACTTTCAATAACAAAAAGTCGAAATCAAGCAGAGTCTAGACGGTTAAAGGGAGAGGGCGAGAATTATAACACAGAAATAATTATGCTCAAAGAAAATAATTCGAAAATTATTGAACAGGTAACTTGTTTACGAAGAGAACTTGACCGTGTCAAGAACAAAGGAACCAATTTAAAATTAAATACTAAGCAGAAAGAGGATAGATCGCTGCCCCAAGGGAGAACGATGATGAAAGAAATTGATGAAGAAAATGAATTAGCATCACAGGATTCGTGAAAAAATTCGTGAAAAAAGCGTCGAGAAACGAACAATTGTTCCTGATAGCGAAGAAAACGTGCCTGACTCGTTGGCTGTAAATAACAAAGAGGTCAGCTCGAAAGAGAAGGACAGACCTGAAGTATTGGATTTAACAGCCAGTACTGCCGTAATAGACCCACACTCAAACCAAGATTTTGTTGGTGTGAACAGAAACAGAGTTAAAAAAATTTGTCTCGGAGGAGTTAAAGAGGGAGTTAATGTACAGAAAGTAAGGCAGTATATGCTGGAGAGAAGTATAAACCCAACGTATGTAAGATTGTTCAAAAGTCAGAGGAAGGGAACAATAGCAGTACGCGTTAATGTGAAAATAGAAGATTTTGATAAAGTATGTAGAAACGAATTCTGGCCCGAGAATGTGTATGCCAGAGCATGGTTATCTGAGGCAACGTGGAAAGACAGAAGAGGTTTAAACAGGGCCGAGCCAGAGGACAGAAATAATAATCCTTGATGACGCTAAACGTGATAACCTGGAACTGCGGAGGTATTTATGGGAACTTCAGGTATGCTAAAGATTTATTTAAAAAGTGTGATGTTCTGGCTGTTACGGAACATTGGTTATATCCGGATGAGTTGTCTTTTCTTGAGACCTTGGATGGCAGTTTCAAATGTTATTCCTCATCTAGCTCAAAAAATAATTTGAATTACAGATGGAGAAGGGGTCAAGGGGCGTTAGCAATTTTATGGAGAGACGGAATTTATATTGGACAAAAAATATCAATACAATCTGATCGCATGATTGCAGTGAGAATTACAAATAAGAGAAATCAGTCTATAAAACTATTGATTTGTTGTGTCTATTTACCTTCGACGAATAACAGTTTGGCGGAGTTCAAGAAAGCATTAGAGGAAATTGAACTGTTTTGCTTTACAAGACGAAGTATGGGAGATACATTAGTTGTTCTTGGGGATTTTAATGCTCACATGGATGACGAAAGATCTGGGCAAAAAGAAAATTCTCGTGGAAAGATGGTTAGAGATGTTTTAGATAAACTTCAAATGTGCACAGTAAACGTAGGACACGAGTGCGGAGGGCCAATGTATACTTATGTATCTTCACTGGGATGTAGTGTTGTGGATTACATTTTTCTCGACAGTATATTACTACATAAGGTAAGAAATGTTAAGGTAATGGATGAACATCCGAATAATACAGCGTATCATCTACCAGTAAAGGCAGAGATTGCGGTTAACGGTAGTCATTGTGACAGGGGCAATACTGACTCATGGAAAAAAGGTAACAAAGTAAACAATATTATTGCTTGGAGAAAATGTACCGAATATCAATTGACAGTGTATGCACAAACTTTAACGGAAATACTATCTGTACATTTCAGTCAAATGTTTGATATTAGACAAGATTCCGATATTGATAAGATGGTGGATAAACTAAGTGAATCGTTGAAAGAAGCTTCTAGAAATCTTCCAAAAGTAAAATATCGACGACATATTAAACCATATTGGAATGAAGAGCTTAATAGACTAAAAAAGTTGTCAAAAACTGCCTGGTACGAGTGGACTACGGATGGAAGGCCTAGAGGAATTGAGAATGAATTGTATCAGAACTACAAAGAAGCTAAAAAAGCATTTCGCAGAGAACTTAGAAAAACAAGACAAATATACGAAAAGGAAGAATTTGAGAAAATAGCAGGAATGGAGGAAGTAGATCAGTTTAAGTTTTGGAGATACGTAAATAGAAAGATGGGACGAAGCGTAAGAAGATCAACATATCTACAGAAAGACGAAGAGCTGGTAGAGGATGAACAAAAGCAGGCTGAGTGCTGGGCTGACTATTATGAGAAATTATTCTCACCGCTACAAAATAATGATTTTATGGAAGAGTTTTCGCTATTTATCGAAAGTGAAGTTAAAGAGTTAAAACTCAAGTCGTTGATGGATATTGATGATCTTTTTGACACACCATTCACCTTCGAGGAAGTATCCAGAATTATTCAAACCCTTCCAAATGGGAAAGCTTCTGGTTTTGATGGTATTACATACGAGCATATAAAGAATGGAGGCAGCAAGTTAATTAAAAGTCTGGTGTATTTGTACAGGAATATAATAGACAAAGAATATGTTCCCCGTGCATTTAAGCTGGCCGTTAAAGTACCCATCCCAAAAGGTAGAAAATCACAGATGACGTTTGATGATTCCCGTGGGATCAACTTACTTCCAGTATTGGATAAAGTACTTGAGCGACTTGTATTGGATCGAATAAAGTGTAAACATTACAATAGTCTTCACAAATTACAAGGAGCATATCAGACTAAACAGGATGCGCTGAGCACGGCTTTTATGATTGACGAGGTAATAAATCAGTGCTGTGAAGATGGGGACAAGGCGTATGTTGGCTACGTGGATGTGAAAAAGGCTTTCGATACCGTGTGGATTGATGGTATGCTCTACAAGCTCTATTATATGGGTGTAACTGGCAAGGCTTGGAGAATTGTAAGCAGTTGGTACGAAGATATGAAGGAGTATGTTGTAATTGCAGGTTGCAAATCAAGAGAGTATAAAATCACTCAAGGAACCAGACAGGGGGGTGTCTTATCACCATGGTTGTATCTTGTGTATGTTAACGATCTTATTAATTTGCTAGAGTCAACCAAACGTGGCGTCGTAATCAGTAATATATACTTTGGATCACCTATGTTCGCTGATGATCTAACGATGATTTCGCGAATGAAATCTGGTCTGGACATGATGTTGGAAGAAGTAAATACTTATGGTAAGAAATGGAGAATGATGTTTAGTTATAAGAAAACTGTTGTCATGGTATTCGGAGAAAAGAAAGCGGATCATAAAAAGAATTTAGATAAGAGAAGTTGGAATCTGGGAATAGTGAAGCTTAAAGAGGTAGAGACATGGAAAAATCTTGGAAAGATTTGGTGTTTGGAGGGAACGTGTATGTCATTAAAGATGCAACAACCAAAGCGTGGGATTCCTGTTTTGGCATAATAAGAGGGGGAGGTCATCATTTAGGACTTAATCTCATCATATCATTGAAACTCTGGAAAACAATTGGTATGGAAAAATTATTGTATGGTTGTGAACTTGGAGAGTAAATGGAGTGTTGATAAAACAACTGGAGAAGGTGCAAAATGAAATTATCAGAATCATTCAAGGATTTTTTGCCAGGAACCTCTGGAACAGCATGTAGGGGACTACTTGGGTTGTGGGATGTCGCAACGGAAATTGACAAACGGAAGCTGTATCTTCTTGTTAGAATAATCAGGTCAGGAGATGGTTTGGCATACAAACGGATGTTTAGAAGAAGACTTATACGCTGGAAATGGAAAGTTGACAATAGGGCAACAGGATTTATTCCTGATGTAATAAAGATTTTAAGACGTTATGATCTATTTAATTACATCGAGGATTTTTACAACGAGGATGTATTTCCCAGTAAATCAAGGTGGAAGATTATAGTAAAGCTAACCATTCAAGAGGTTCATGAAAATCAATGGAGGGAAAATGTATTACGCAATCAACAGCTGAAATTATACGCAGTTGTTCACAGTAAACTCGAACCAATCTTTTGGTGGAACTTGGCAAGGCAGTATCCTGATTCGTTGGGCGAAGTAACAGATGTTCTGCGCATTTTATGTGGATCATACACCCAGAGGGGTAAACGAGTAGAGGACATTCATAACAGTAACACCGAGTGTGAAAGATGTCGTGTACTTTGTAGGGACCCGTTGAGACATGCTTTGTTGTATTGTAGGGAATCTGAGAAAGAAAGAAATATGATGTGAGATTGGGTAATGGACACTTTACCATTTACGGTTGCAGCGGAATTACATTCAATGGACGATGACGAGTTCATCACTACAATATTGGGAGAGAAAAGGGCATTAAGTAATTTAAGTAATTTACGCAAAGCTGATCAAGAAAAGTTCTTTTTGAGAACAGCAAAGTACATTTCTTACGTTAGGGAACTATTCTTTAATTAATTTATTTCTAAACATTAAATCTTTTTTAAATTATGTAAATAACTTTAAAACAATCACTCCTCTGTTTAGGGGGCAATAAAAGAATTGTTACTCACTCACTCACCCTCTCTCCATCCGTCCTTCCCTCCCTCCCTCCCTCCCTCCCTCCCTCCCTCCCTCCCGCCCTCCCGCCCTCCGTCCGTCCGTCCCTTCCTCCCTCCATCACTCACTCTCTCTCTCTCTTACTCTCTCTCTCCCTCACTCCCTCCTTTCCTCCTTTCCTCCCTCTCTCTCTCTCTCCCTCACCCAACCCTCCCTCCCTCCCCCACTCACTCACTCTCTCTTACTCCCTCTCTCCCTCCTTTCCTCCTTTCCTCCCTCTCTCTCTCTCTCCCTCATCCGGCCCTCCCACGCTCACTCACTCACTCACTCTCTCTTACTCTCTCTCTCCCTCCCTCCCTCCTTTCCTCCCTCCCTCTCTCTCTCTCTCCCTCCCTCGCTCCCTAAGGAACGAACGATAAGGGCTTCTGCAAAGCCTAACGACGAAGGTGACTGTCTTTTGCGCCATTTAAACGGGAGAAAATAAGTCTCAGCTTGATTAAGACGCGTCTTATCTAAGTCGCGGACACACTCGTATAAACGGTCAATTTCTAATAAGTCGCGACTTATTTTGGACTAGCTTTAAATCCTTATTCTTATTTTAGTCGCCACTTACTTTGGTCACGAACAAATTGACCATTTATACGAGTATGTTGGCGACTTAAATAAGACGCGTCTTAATTAAATCGCGACTTATTTTCCTCCGTTGAAAACTTGAAATGGCGTCTATTCAGTCTCTATTTGAATACTGAGTTGATTATCACATTTCAGATCACTGAACTGCAAGAAGATATGAAGCTCAGAGAGTCTCGTTGGTCAGCGGCTGCTACCCGATACAAAGACCGCATCGGCAATTTGGAGAAAGAAAACAAAGAAATGAAAGAAGAAGTGAAACTTTTAGAAAAACAAAATTTGGAGCTTCACCATAAAGATCAACACAAGGTAAGATATATCCTACCACACCATACTATACCACAGCATACCATAGCACACCACAGCATAGCATACCACACCATACCATACCATACCATACCACACCATAGCATACCACACCATAGCATACCACACCATAGCATACCACACCATAGCATACCACACCATGGCATACCACACCATAGCATACCACACCATACCACACCACACCATAGCATACCACACCATAGCATACCACACCATACCACACCACACCATACCATACCACACCATAGCATACCACACCATAGCATACCACACCATAGCATACCACACCATAGCATACCACACCACACCATAGCATACCATACCATACCACACAATAGCATACCACACCATAGCATACCACGCCATACCATACCATCCCACACCATACCATAGCACACAACACCATACCATACCACACCATACCATAGCATAGCATAGCATAGCATACCATACCATACCACACCATACCACACCACACCATACCATACCACACCATAGCATACCACACCATAGCATACCACACCATACCATACCATAGCATAGCATGGCATACCATACCATACCACACCACACCACACCACACCACACCACACCACACCATACCATACCAACTCCCTCCCGCCCTCCGTCCGTCCGTCCCTTCCTCCCTCCCTCCATCACTCACTCTCTCTCTCTCTTACTCTCTCTCTCTCCCTCACTCCCTCCTTTCCTCCTTTCCTCCCTCTCTCTCTCCCTCACCCAACCCTCCCTCCCTCCCCCACTCACTCACTCTCTCTTACTCCCTCTCTCCCTCCCTCCCTCGTTTCCTCCTTTCCTCCCTCTCTCTCTCCCTCATCCGGCCCTCCCACGCTCACTCACTCTCTCTTACTCTCTCTCTCCCTCCCTCCCTCCTTTCCTCCCTCCCTCTCTCTCTCTCTCCTTCCCTCACTCCCTAAGGAACGAACGATAAGGGCTTCTGCAAAGCCTAACAACGAAGGTGACTGTCTTTTGCGCCATTTAAACGGGAGAAAATAAGTCTCAGCTTGATTAAGACGCGTCTTATCTAAGTCGCGGACACACTCGTATAAACGGTCAATTTCTAATAAGTCGCGACTTATTTTGGACTAGCTTTAAATCCTTATTCTTATTTTAGTCGCCACTTACTTTGGTCACGAACAAATTGACCATTTATACGAGTATGTTGGCGACTTAAATAAGACGCGTCTTAATTAAATCGCGACTTATTTTCCTCCGTTGAAAACTTGAAATGGCGTCTATTCAGTCTCTATTTGAATACTGAGTTGATTATCACATTTCAGATCACTGAACTGCAAGAAGATATGAAGCTCAGAGAGTCTCGTTGGTCAGCGGCTGCTACCCGATACAAAGACCGCATCGGCAATTTGGAGAAAGAAAACAAAGAAATGAACGAAGAAGTGAAACTTTTAGAAAAACAAAATTTGGAGCTTCACCATAAAGATCAACACAAGGTAAGATATATCCTACCACACCATACTATACCACAGCATACCATAGCACACCACAGCATAGCATACCACACCATACCATACCATACCATACCACACCATAGCATACCACACCATAGCATACCACACCATAGCATACCACACCATAGCATACCACACCATGGCATACCACACCATAGCATACCACACCATACCACACCATAGCATACCACACCATAGCATACCACACCATACCACACCACACCATACCATACCACACCATAGCATACCACACCATAGCATACCACACCATAGCATACCACACCATACCACACCATAGCATACCACACCATACCACACCACACCATACCATACCACACCATAGCATACCACACCATAGCATACCACGCCATACCATACCATCCCACACCATACCATAGCACACAACACCATACCATACCATACCACACCATACCATACCATAGCATAGCATAGCATACCATACCATACCATACCACACCATACCACACCACACCATACCATACCACACCATAGCATACCACACCATAGCATACCACACCATACCATACCATAGCATAGCATGGCATACCATACCATACCACACCATACCACACCACACCATACCATACCAACTCCCTCCCGCCCTCCGTCCGTCCGTCCCTTCCTCCCTCCCTCCATCACTCACTCTCTCTCTCTCTTACTCTCTCTCTCTCCCTCACTCCCTCCTTTCCTCCTTTCCTCCCTCTCTCTCTCCCTCACCCAACCCTCCCTCCCTCCCCCACTCACTCACTCTCTCTTACTCCCTCTCTCCCTCCCTCCCTCCTTTCCTCCTTTCCTCCCTCTCTCTCTCCCTCATCCGGCCCTCCCACGCTCACTCACTCTCTCTTACTCTCTCTCTCCCTCCCTCCCTCCTTTCCTCCCTCCCTCTCTCTCTCTCTCTCCCTCCCTCACTCCCTAAGGAACGAACGATAAGGGCTTCTGCAAAGCCTAACAACGAAGGTGACTGTCTTTTGCGCCATTTAAACGGGAGAAAATAAGTCTCAGCTTGATTAAGACGCGTCTTATCTAAGTCGCGGACACACTCGTATAAACGGTCAATTTCTAATAAGTCGCGACTTATTTTGGACTAGCTTTAAATCCTTATTCTTATTTTAGTCGCCACTTACTTTGGTCACGAACAAATTGACCATTTATACGAGTATGTTGGCGACTTAAATAAGACGCGTCTTAATTAAATCGCGACTTATTTTCCTCCGTTGAAAACTTGAAATGGCGTCTATTCAGTCTCTATTTGAATACTGAGTTGATTATCACATTTCAGATCACTGAACTGCAAGAAGATATGAAGCTCAGAGAGTCTCGTTGGTCAGCGGCTGCTACCCGATACAAAGACCGCATCGGCAATTTGGAGAAAGAAAGAAAAGAAATGAAAGAAGAAGTGAAACTTTTAGAAAAACAAAATTTGGAGCTTCACCATAAAGATCAACACAAGGTAAGATATATCCTACCACACCATACTATACCACAGCATACCATAGCACACCACAGCATAGCATACCACACCATACCATACCATACCATACCACACCATAGCATACCACACCATAGCATACCACACCATAGCATACCACACCATAGCATACCACACCATAGCATACCACACCATGGCATACCACACCATAGCATACCACACCATACCACACCACACCATAGCATACCACACCATAGCATACCACACCATACCACACCACACCATACCATACCACACCATAGCATACCACACCATAGCATACCACACCATAGCATACCACACCATAGCATACCACACCATACCACACCACACCATAGCATACCACACCATACCACACCACACCATACCATACCACACCATAGCATACCACACCATAGCATACCACGCCATACCATACCATCCCACACCATACCATAGCACACAACACCATACCATACCATACCACACCATACCATACCATAGCATAGCATAGCATACCATACCATACCATACCACACCATACCACACCACACCATACCATACCACACCATAGCATACCACACCATAGCATACCACACCATACCATACCATAGCATAGCATGGCATACCATACCATACCACACCATACCACACCACACCATACCATACCAACTCCCTCCCGCCCTCCGTCCGTCCGTCCCTTCCTCCCTCCCTCCATCACTCACTCTCTCTCTCTCTTACTCTCTCTCTCTCCCTCACTCCCTCCTTTCCTCCTTTCCTCCCTCTCTCTCTCCCTCACCCAACCCTCCCTCCCTCCCCCACTCACTCACTCTCTCTTACTCCCTCTCTCCCTCCCTCCCTCCTTTCCTCCTTTCCTCCCTCTCTCTCTCCCTCATCCGGCCCTCCCACGCTCACTCACTCTCTCTTACTCTCTCTCTCCCTCCCTCCCTCCTTTCCTCCCTCCCTCTCTCTCTCTCTCCTTCCCTCACTCCCTAAGGAACGAACGATAAGGGCTTCTGCAAAGCCTAACAACGAAGGTGACTGTCTTTTGCGCCATTTAAACGGGAGAAAATAAGTCTCAGCTTGATTAAGACGCGTCTTATCTAAGTCGCGGACACACTCGTATAAACGGTCAATTTCTAATAAGTCGCGACTTATTTTGGACTAGCTTTAAATCCTTATTCTTATTTTAGTCGCCACTTACTTTGGTCACGAACAAATTGACCATTTATACGAGTATGTTGGCGACTTAAATAAGACGCGTCTTAATTAAATCGCGACTTATTTTCCTCCGTTGAAAACTTGAAATGGCGTCTATTCAGTCTCTATTTGAATACTGAGTTGATTATCACATTTCAGATCACTGAACTGCAAGAAGATATGAAGCTCAGAGAGTCTCGTTGGTCAGCGGCTGCTACCCGATACAAAGACCGCGTCGGCAATTTGGAGAAAGAAAACAAAGAAATGAAAGAAGAAGTGAAACTTTTAGAAAAACAAAATTTGGAGCTTCACCATAAAGATCAACACAAGGTAAGATATATCCTACCACACCATACTATACCACAGCATACCATAGCACACCACAGCACACCACAGCATAGCATACCACACCATACCATACCACACCATAGCATACCACACCATAGCATACCACACCATAGCATACCACACCATAGCATACCACACCATAGCATACCACACCATAGCATACCACACCATGGCATACCACACCATAGCATACCACACCATGGCATACCACACCATAGCATACCACACCATAGCATACCACACCATAGCATACCACACCATACCATACCATACCACACCATAGCATACCACACCATAGCATACCACGCCATACCATACCATCCCACACCATACCATAGCACACCACACCATACCATACCATACCATAGCATAGCATACCATACCATACCATACCATACCACACCATACCACACCACACCATACCATACCATACCACACCATAGCATACCACACCATATCATACCACACCATACCATACCATAGCATAGCATACCATACCATACCACACCATACCACACCACACCATAGCATACCACACCATAGCATACCGCACCATACCATACCATACCACACCACACCATACCATAGCATAGCATACTACACCATACCACACCATGCCATACCACACCATAGCATACCACACCATAGCATACCACACCATAGCATACCATACCATAGCATACCACACCATAGCATACCACACCATAGCATACCACACCATACCATACCATAGCATAGCATAGCATAGCATACCATACCACACCATACCACACCACACCATACCATACCACACCATAGCATACCACACCATAGCATACCACACCATACCATTCCATACCACACCATACCATAGCATGGCATACTACACCATACCACACCATGCCATACCACACCATAGCATACCACACCATAGCATACCACACCATAGCATACCACACCATAGCATACCACACCATAGCATACCACACCATGCCATACCACACCATAGCATACCACACCATGCCATACCACACCATAGCATACCACACCATAGCATACCACACCATAGCATACCACACCATACCATACCACACCATAGCATACCACACCATAGCATACCATACCATACCACACCATAGCATACTATAGCATACCATACCACACCATAGCATACCATACCACACCATACCATACCACACCATAGCATACCATACCACACCATAGCATACCACACCAACCATACCACACCATACCACACCATACCATACCATACCACACCATACCATACCATACCACACCAAACCATAGCATACCATACCACACCATACCAGAGCATACTGCACCATAGCATACCACACCATACAATACCACTCCATACTATACTACACCATAGGACACCATACCATACCAGAGCATACTGCATCATATTATACCCCTCCACACCACACCACACCATACAATACCATACCATACTATACTATACTATACCATACCTCACCATACCATAATATACCAGAGCATACTACACCATACCTCACCATACCATACCACACAATACCACACCACACAATACCACACCACACAATACCACACCACACAACACCACACCACACAATACCACACCACACAATACCACTCCACACAATACCACACCACATAATACCACACCACACAATACCACACCACACAACACCACACCACACAATACCACACCACACAATACCACACCACACAATACCACACCACATAATACCACACCACACAATACCACACCACACAATACCACTCCACACAATACCACACCACACAATACCACACCACACAATACCACACCACACAATACCACACCACACAATACCACACCACACAATACCACACCACACAATACCACACCACACAATACCACACCACACAATACCACACCACACAATACTACACCATACCACACAACACCACACCACACAATACCACACCACACAACACCACACCACACAATACTACACCATACCACACAATACCACTCCACACAACACCACACCACACAATACCACACCACACAATACCACACCACACAATACCACACCACACGATACCACACCACACGATACCACTCTACACAATACCACACCACACCACACAATACCACACCACACCATACCACTCCACACAATACCACTCCACACCATACCACTCCACACCATACCACTCCACACCATACCACTCCACACCATACCACTCCACACCATACCACTCCACACACTACCACTCCACACACTACCACTCCACACAATACCACACCACACAATACCACACCACACAATACCACACCACACAATACCACACCACACAATACCACACCACACAATACCACACCACACAATACCATTCCACACAATACCACTCCACACCCACCCGTGTCTGTATTCCATTGGAATAGCTCGAAATTTCCTTTTCCAAAATCTCCAACCTCGTACCCAGGGTCTTAGTCAGCCCTCGCAAAATCTCTAGAACACTGTTAAGTGTGGTCGAGTGAAAGGCCAAATATGTCTTGTAAAGATTAGTATTTTTTATTTTTTGCGAGGCAAGTTACAAGAGGTGCTATGCTGTGTGATGTCTCAATAATCCGTTACCGACTTACCGCAATAGTTTTGGTGATTGCGGGCTATGTTACACCATACAATTGCTATCTCAACTTGTGTCGCAACGAAATTACGAGACAAGTTGCACGAAAAATTGCACAGTGTAGTTACCGGAATGTTAAAATTAAGATGTCATTGCTATTTAGAGTTACTATCGTCTTGTATTTGACATAGTACAGTAAGACTTGACCAACCTTGATTTCATTTTCGTAGGTGTATTACGCAGAAGCTCAAACGACTCGCACAACTTATCCTGACGGAATGCAAGTTTTACAATTTCCAAGGTAAATCACATCACAATAAAAATATTAGAGGCCTTCTGTACACACACAAAATGCCTGTTCCAGCACAATTTCTGTGTTGGAGCGCCGCTCCGATCTCAAAAGAGGTACATCTTTTATCGGATAGGTTTTTGTGCCGTTTCGGCAGCTCCAGTGTGAACGGAGATCGAAATCGTTTCGGAAGTAAATTAATAGAATAGAGCGTGGTGATTGGTTGTATCGTACGGCATAATTATTTGCCGTTTCGTGCCGAGTCTGTTCACACTATACCGGATAGGTTTTCGTGCCGGGCCCTTAAAGTGCCTATGCGACGAAATTTTACCCCAGTTTTTTATGACTGCATTTGAAAGAACACTTAAAATGTCCAAGTGACATCTTTCGTAGAATTTCGTTTCCTTGCTTCATTCTTGAGATATTCAGGTTTGTTAATTTGATATGCAAATGTCATACTTATGACATCACACTGCATAATGACTTTTTGAAAAAGCATCAATTTCAGTATGGTCCAAATATTTTACACACAGCTTACATGTAAGTGCGAATTTTTAAGTACTTTCGATAAGTACTCTTAAAAAAGTCGTTATGTGGTGTGATGTCATAAGTATGACATTTGCATTTGAATATCTCAAGAATGAAGCAAGGAAACGAAATTCTATGAAAAATGTTACTTTGTCATATTTCAAATGCAGTCATAAAAAACTGGGGTGAAATTTCGTTGCATAGGCACTTTAAAATACTTTATTCACTCAACTGCGTGAATTGAATTGAATTGAATTGAATTGAATTGAATTGAATTGAATTGGATTGGATTGAATTGAATTGAATTGAATTGAATTGAATTGGATTGAATTGAATTGAATTGACTTCAGTCAACTGTTTCGATCAGCTCGAAAACTTTCAAGATTTGACTCTAACACTCTTATACCCTTATTAAGTTACGTTCAAAAAACGTTTATAAACTGTCGAGAATAATTTTGATAACGAAATTCTGACGTTTCCAGTGGAGCCTAGCCTGGGTGGAGTGGACAATCTTGAGTGGAGTGGTCAATCTTGGGTGGAGTGGGCAATCTTGAGTGGAGTGGGCAAACTTGGGTGGAGTGGGCACTCTTGGGTGGAGTGGGCAATCTCGGGTGGAGTGGGCAATCTTGGGTGGAGTGGGCAAGGGGGGGGTCACATTGGCCACAGACTGCATAGAGTTGCCTGTGGAGTACACTAAAGGTTTTTGTCCCATTTGAGGCAGCAGTTCACTTGCAATAGTAACTTCTAGTTATTACTTGGGCTACCTGTGGTAGCCGAGTCCAAGGTTTCTGTGGCTTTCCTGTATTTTTATTTTTCTGGTCGACAAATTGCAATTATTGCATCATCCCGAAACCACGTGTTGTGGCTAATATTTCATGCGCCATCTTCTCTGGTCGCTATTGCTCGATCAAGTGAGTTGTTGACCAGATCATAAGTGACTACTGAACACTGTTATTGATCAGTCACATGTGGCTGACAACTGTGTTAATGTTAAATATGCTCACTACGGTTACAACTGCAGATCTTGGTGGCGGTATTCCACACTAATAGATGTTGAGCTATTTATATTTCGGTCTGGGTTATATTCCGCCGTCTCAATCAAGACAAACGTAAACGATTTATATGATTTATTGAATTTTAATACTGAAAAGTACTCATGCTCGCAATTTGATAACCTGTTGACTATTGGAACTATGTCTATCTGCAAGATGAACGAGACATAAATATTGAGGTAATTTTAATATTTGTAATTTGCTTTGTTATTGCCTGGATTTAGGCTGTTGCGGTATATCGATATATCGATAATTATCGTTTTTTTTCAAATATCGGTTATTCGGTATTTTAAATTTGAAAATATGGATATACCGAAAATATCGAAATGTTACGGAAAATATCGAAATCTACGATATTATCGGTATTAGACGCGCGAAAACCGATTATCACTGTTTTGACGCTTGATTTTTTGTTGAACTTCTGTTGCGGAAGTTTCGGGACTCTCTTTGCGGCAAATCACGCCACCTATTGTCAAACTATGACTCATCCTGAATACCTAATGCGTTTCAATTCCCAAAGCGCATATTTCACGGGCTGTCGACTCGACAGTGTCGAGGATAGACCCATCGCAGTCTTTAGAAATTTTTTTCGCACGCGATGAGTCATCGCTAGAATAAATAGAACATGTTTGTGACAGATGCAGTATATACCGACTCAATCTCCAATCTCCAGACTTCTTTACTGCCGATGGCGATGGTGAACAGATGAACGACGACACTGTCACTGAAAAGCCAAACGAGCTTATTGTCGTCAAAGAAGCTCTTTTAAAAGAATGAAATAAAAGTAGCGTGCTGCGTAGGCAGTGTAGAAATAACAATCGAAATATAGTAACTTAGGTTAGATATACTGCCGAAACAGAGAACGTAGGAATCTAACGTTTCGAGCGAAGGCCCTTCGTCAGAGAGAAACCTCTTTTAAAAGAAGACGAGCCATGTCAACCACCGCCACAGAAACGTCAGAAAGTCAAGAAGACGCTTGGCTCCCTGACCACCATGCGGAACTCGTCGCAGATATCATCGCCATCACAGTCGCCGCGCGATCGATTGCAGAAGGAGATGGATAAATACATAAAAATCCAAACATTTGATGGCGAAAAATTAGGCTTAAAATATAGTTAATTTCCATCGCGGAAAAATATCGATATATCGATATTATCGGGTTTTTTCTTTCGATAACCGATATCGGTATTTTTTCAATACCGCAACAGCCTACCTGGATTATGTATTGTTGTGTTAATAAAGTTACGCCAACAGGGGCGCAACTAGGGGGGGTTGGGGGGGTTGCAACCCCTGCCCTTTTTAACCCCTGCCCTTTTTGTGCGACCTCTAATACTAGGTTAGACATTAGATAAACAGATAATTAATCGTGTTGTAGCACGCAATACAATTCTCCGCAATAATGCGAGACCAAAATAAACATTTCCGCAACTGAAAATACGAGAAAAGCGTCCTAAAAATGCAGGAAATGCCGTTTCAGAGACCTAAAATTCAAAAATTTTCCGGGGGGGCCTTGCCCCCGGACCCCCCTAGAATCTCTGCTTCCCACACCACTGCCTTCTAGTCCCAAATTGTTTAGAATACTGAACGACTTTGCCCTTTTTTTGCGTTCAACCCCTGCCCTCGAAATTTTCTAGTTGCGCCCCTGGCCAAATAAACTCGATGTGATTCAACTGCTTCGTAGGCCATTCCCTATGGCCAGCAGTCAAACATTTCGTGACAGTGACCGCCATCTTAAACACGGAGCGAGCGCATAAGTACTGGCTGAGGTACTCAGCCAATCCTGGCCAAACGCATCTGATTGGTCCACACAGCTAAAATTACTTCCGGCCCTACCGAGGTACTTTGGCTGAAGAGTGAAGACTGAAGAGTGGAGCTTTTGTGAGACGTTTTGTTTACTGTTTTTAAATTAAACTTGCCGCTTTACAAACGTCGAATTTGTCTTTTTCAAGTGTAACACATCATTTTGAGTAGAAAGATGGAAAAATTACGCCTTCAATAAGTCGAAACAAAACTAAGGTGAGGAAAAACCGTACGAAAAACGCCAAAACAATTATGCGACAGAAACTGTACGAAGACATCTGAAACTTTGTTCCTTTTATGCAACAAAAATAATGCGTATATTAAGCTATGCTATCGAAAACAATTAGTACAGCAATGGGCACAGACAATGTACGAGTATATGTACATGTAGTTGAAACTTATTGTTCTTTAGTAGGTCTCCAATTTCCTATTAAAATGAAAACATGTTTTGAACAAATGTTCGAACGTGCGGAAATATGCCAACACAAAGAGCAAAAACAGTTTTAATAGTGACGAAAAATTTTAGCAACAAACTTTGGTATTAAATTAACTCCTATCTGCAGAACTGTCCGGTTTTAAGGCATGCAGCCGGTAAAAAATCTTGAATCCTTGCCAGACACAACAAAATGCACAAGAAAAAAGACCAGCGAGAACAAGAAACCAGTCATTAGCTTAGGCAACATTTCAGTTCAAAATTCAAGTAGCCCGTGTCGATTTAGGCATAAAACATTTCAGAAACTTAAGCTTAACAAACAATAGAAATAATGAGAAAAAAACAAAAAGCCATATGCATTCAATTCGCTAAAAAAGTTAGCCGTCTAGCAATGGAACGTTTGTAGCGTCTCACCGTTTTTCTTGTTGAATGCAGATGTCTGTATTCTTCGCTTTTTTTCTTCATATATTCCGTCCTTGTAATTATAAGACCCTTTTATGTACACCAAGAATGTTGATAATGAATATCTCCATGTAGATGTCTGAACATCATCTCACTTTTCAACGACGATTTGACGAGGCAAACAACTTTGTTTTTGCACGACCGACAGTTAAAATAGGGAACCCAGTAAATGTTGTCTGGAAAGCCAGACACTAGAATGGCTTCCTAAAAGTTCTCAATTATTTGTGCCGATTTATTGACTTGCAAAAAGCAAAGTTCATATAATAACTTATTTATTGTCTTCGTTTAAATGGTCTGTTTTAGTTAAATATCAAAGAATTGTCTTTTATGTGGAAGTGGAACTCTATTTCAAAAAACGGCGAAAGACAAAGCAGCTATAACTTACGTGACCTTCAAACATCGTTTGAAAGCAAGGTCATATATATATTTTACAAATTTATTGACCAAACAAATTTAATCACTTCAGAATTGTTTTTATCTAAGACACTTATGCTTCTCTTTACAATTTACGTAGATAATTGAAAAGGTAAAAAGGTTATAAATAAAAGATAATTCTCAAAACTTCACCAGCTCACTGACTCGTTGTTGACTTGGTTGTTGACATTTCAAACTGTCAGTGCGTAGCCGGGGGGGTGGACCCTTTTATACGCTCGCTCCGTGTTTAAACACTCGTTTATCGTGTTTCATCAGGGGACTCCAAACACTCGAAAACAATAAAAACCTCGGGGCTACGCCCTCGCGTTTTCTCATGTTTGGAACCCCTGATGAAACACTCAAACTTGCGTGTTTGATCTATTACGTACAACGTTTGAAACAATATATTCTTTTCAACTTTGTATTAGATATAGAGACTCAACAACAAAAAGAGACCACTATTCTACAAACACGTGTACCATTTCCAATGAACAAATGTCTTCGAAGAATGGGATGGCTACTACTAGCTCCAACGAACCCAGAATGTCCAAGAGGCCTGTGCTACCAAAGAAACGCACTGACAAACCACCAGTGCAGCCAGTTGACAGCGATTCAGAAACTTCCGACGAAGTGTTGATACCGAGTAAAAGACGTTCAGCTAAAAGATTTCTGACTGACAACGGTTCTGACGAATCACCAAGAGAAAAAAACACAAAATATAAAACTGGACGTCGGGTTTTGAGGGAAAGACAAAATAATCCTGATGAAGATTAAGCCTGTTTTTGAACAGAAATCTTGAAGTCAGAACACATGAAAAGACTATTAAAAGAACTGTATATATAAGTTAGAACAATTTAATACTAGGGAAATAAGATTATGTTCTAAACCTACAAAATAAGTTAAGTTACTGTCTTGGCAATAGAAGCGTTACGTAAAATATTGTTGCAATATATTCCTCAATTTGATATTCGTTGACAACTTCTTATTTTGAATTTGATTGATGTTTGGCAAATAATCCTGTTTCTTATTGGTTGTTTAAAAATAGGCACGCGTAGACGTACACGTTTTGACGGCGCAAGATAACATGACGCGAAGTTCCAATCTGTTGATAACTAATGCTTACTTTTCAACAGAATTAGCACTTCACCAACTTTTTGTTTTTTTCCTTTTCGATATTTCCCCTGGTCGTACTAAGTGAACTGACCAAAATGTTCAAGTGTCTCAGTAATAACAATTCTTAAATTAAATTGGTCGGCAACAGCTTGTATAATCAGACCATCACACCATGTCCTTGCATAGACGTATTATTAAGGTATTGTAACCAAGAATATTCTGTATTGGTTACAATAAATCTCTCTGAATTCTCCCTCAAAAACCAGAAACCAATCAAATTCAAAACAGGAAGTTAGCAATAATTTTCATCAAGAATTGGTCAACGTGAGGAATATATTGCAACGATATTTTAGGAACGCTTCTATTGCCACGACAGTAATAAAATATACATGGTCTGGAAGCCTGATACAAGTCATTGTTCAGTTTGTGCACTTTCACGGTTACGGAATGCACTGTATTTTCTAGGGGGGGCTAATCACCCCCCCCCCCCCCGAAAAAGGGTATTTAGAGGGTATTTATAAGGGTATTTATAATTTTAAAGTGTATTATTTAGAGTGATTCGCCCTTGGTAATTTTTGTATAATAAAGCAGTGCTCCAATAGCAATGTTTGACATGTATACTTAATGACTATTTTTTTATACAATTTGATACTACAATTTGATACTATAATTTGATACTATAATTTGATACTATAATTTGATACTCAGTTGAGTTAAAAAAGGCGCTTATTTAGCCACATTAGTTACAACTGTATAATTCATAATAATTGTTATATTTGAATTTATAACAGTCAAAAGATGGCAAGTACACAACACGAGATATTGTTAAGGCATTAAGATTACCATTAAAGGTACAATTTAAGACTTGGAATTGAATTCCTCGTATATTTTATAGTCTGTTTTTCAGTTTATATTATCGTGAAGTTTCTTCGTTGTCGGCACTGAAGTAAAACAACGAAATTTAAAGGTTTTATAGCTCAGTAACAGAAACAAATGCAAGAAATTAGCGTCTTAAACCTTATTAAGAGGAGATTTTTTAGATTATCGAGAAACTGGCGCTCAAAAATAATTTTGTTGGTTCCAACAATGTTTTGTTCAGATTCACTTTGAAATTGATGTTGATCTCAATAATGCTGTATTGTTTGTGAAGAAGGGTTGTCATATTCCAGAATAAGCCTGAATCAATGCATGTATTGAGGAGTTTTTTGACGATTAACGTTTATTTTTAGTCTTGAAACTTTGTTATTGTATGCCATAAATTCGTACCAACTAACCAAGTAGAGATATTCAGAAATATTAGATATTTTTACCTTAAAACTAATTGGCACACCGTGAACCTTATGGTACATTACATTCGATCGGCGAGGTTTAAAACCATCGTTGTTTTAAAAAAAAGTAAGCGGATGGTCCTCGCAATATTTTTAAAGTAAATATTACAGTTTTTGCATTTTCATCATTTTATTTTAAAATGGACACCTATTGCTTTCTTGGTTATAAAATATTTTAATTAATGACTAAACCTTTAAAGGTTTGCTTACTATGTAGTTTTAAAAGCAAGTATTAATAGAATGTCAGCCAAAATCTAATAGAAAATCCAGAAAAGTAATTATCAGGGCTTTTTATAATGAAAAGTTGCCAGTTCTTGCCAAATGGGCCAAAAAATGTTTGTGGGCATTACTAAAATGTAAAAATAACTCTTAAATTGAATTGGCACACCACATGGTATACTTTATCTTCTAGTTTAATTACTACTCTCCAAAATAAAAATGATTTAAAGAAATTTTAGGTGGATGGTCCTCGCAGAATTTGAGCATTTTTGTACTCTTATCTGTTTTGTAGACTGTAATTTGATTAAGGTGGCAATGCGAGGTTTTATTTCTAAAGCAAAGATTATAGAAAACGTTGGAAAACATGTGCAGTAGATGAATGTTGTAGTAATCAATTCATACTACTGTAGTACTGTGCAAAGAAACATATATGTAAGGCTGCAGTGGTTATCAATAGGAAAGGTCTAAGAAATAAAGGGCATGTTTATATGAAGGCAATTAAGTGACTCGAGCTAAGCAAATTACTTTGAAAAGGTGAGATCTCAGCTGGTATAAGAATTAAGGTTTCCCAACTTGCTGTTTAAATGAATATATAATTATAAACTATATATACGGTATATAATCAGATATAAGTTTAACTATTTTATGTAACTTATGGGACTGGGGATGGGTAACATGACTAAAAAAGCCTGGGCTTTAAAATGTGTTTTTTTTATAAATTGTTCACTTAATTTAAATTCAATATATTAATTTGCTTTTTTAGATTTTTGTGGCTATGCCCAACTCTGACCAATATGTCAAAACTGCCAATATTTATGGAGTACGTATACAGTATACTGGCTGTAACTGGATTTGGGAGCTAGTCTTGTACAGTAATAATTAGTAATCGATCAGCATGTACATAAACTTGAAGTAATATGTGAAAAAAAAATTGTATCAGCTTTGTGATATTGGATTTTTGTGAGTGTACTTATTCAGCTTACACATTACTATTGTAAACATGTTTATCAATTATCAGCTATTGGAGTGGTGGTATTTGTTTTGCCCGGTTTATACCTAAACAAATTTCTTTCCCAGCTTCCCCCAACAACCAGAATGTTGAATCTGCCAACTTTTGTGGCTTGACCACAACTTACTGTCTATAGGGTCAGGGAAGGGGAACACATCATATTGTAATGGTAGTAATGCACAAATCAGTGTTAAGCCCGAGGGGGGGGGGGGGGGCGGCTGGGCAAAAGGTGGGGGATTTTTTTTAAATGAAGTGTTCAAAAGCACAACCCTGGGGCTGAGAATTATGATTTCCCATCTCCACCCTGGGGTCATGATTCAAGAGCAAATGTCGTAGGGTGGGGATACAGATATTTACCAAATCCCCCACCTTTGCCCAGCCTCCCCCCCCCCCCTTGGGCTTAACACTGATTCGTGCATAAGAATCAAGGTGGGTCAATACAGTTTTGAAACATGGCCTGTTGATTTTCTATTAAATTATTTCTATACAATTCAAACATGCTTCTTTAATCATTTTTATACTACTGATGTAGTGCATGTACAAGTAAAATAATTATAAATAATATACAATTTATAAATTTCTTCTTATAGAATTATTAAATGTGCCCATTTTCTTCTTTTTAACTGGCCTTGCTAACTGTCTAGACACAAAAAAAATAAAGAACTTGTGTAAGCTTTTTAGTGTATAACAAACGCTTATTTTTTACTTTGGCAAGTTTATTTAAATTCTTGGGTTTTTCAAGATTACTCGACTATCTAGCAACTGCCAAGCACTAAGTTGTTTCGCGCTCTCTTTAGTCCATCCTGCCGTCTTCCCGTGTATGCAAAATCTAGCTTTGTCATCGCTGTTATTTCCTCACAGTCTGCTTTATGTTTAAAAACAACGTATATCGCTACTAGATAATGTTTTCCAATTTCACTTAACAAGTTCGCTGGCATGTCGGCAGCATATGACAATGGTCAGGCTTCATAAATTATATAGCCTTCGTAGTGATACGTAGAATTTTAAATAAGATGGCAATACGTTTTACACTAGAAATTTACATAACACACAGGAAGTACTTACCCTATCAGAGTTCTCTGTTTTCTGAGTATTTTGTTTTGTTTCTTCAAGGGAATTTTCCTCTGAATTTCCTAAAATATCTCCACTCCTTGAATACGGGGTTTTTAACCCCGGATATTTATCCCAATTGTATAGACAAAGCCTGGTTACAAAGTTTTGAGCGTTTTTGACGAAAATTTCTCGATAATCTAAAAAATCTCCTCTTAAGTACTTCTCGTGTCCTTACATTCGTTTAAATTTTCTTAAAATAATTCTTTTTGTCTGTTTTCAATCTACGAAAGCTATGAACTTTAGTGGGCGCCATCTTGCCAAGCTGCATTGCTAGCCCGAGTGAACGCCTAAGCAGGCATCTTGTTTTATTTGTTAAACAACCATATGGTCACAGCTGTGTGCTGAAACAGACCAAAAACAAGACGTCATTTATAATGGGGGCCCGCTACTTTCGGGGGGGGGCGCTACTTCCGGGGGCTGCCACTTCTTGGAAATTTTAGAATTGTCACAAATTCCAATAAAGGGTTAAATTATTAATGAAGTTTTCATGGAATGTAATAATATAGATAGGTTTTGTGGAAACGTGGTGTTTACATACGTGGTGTTTCCACAAAACTTATCTATAAAGAGTTAAACTGAGTGTTGCTAGTTTGGCATCCAGTTTTGATTCTAATAATATCTTACGGTATAACATTTAAAAGTTGAATTATGCATGATATTTGCGCTTTATAGAAGTTCAAATACAACAAACATTTTCCAAGTTTATATATTAAGTGTGAGGTTGGGCCACCTGTGGGAATATTTGTAAGCTCAAAATAACCGGTGCTTTCCCCCCCGTGCCAAGCGCTGGATACGGTACTGGGGCCGAGTAATCCAGGGGGGTTGAAAAATGGCGGTTCTTCAATCGATCATCAATGTAAAAGAGGCGAAGAAGTGTCATTTATTAGTAAAAGGGCAAGAAATGCCCCCGAAAAAGAAGACTTCTCGTAGACCTGGTGCTTGTGTATCGGATGATCTTTTTCATTACAATAATCAGGTTGAATTGACGTTTAAAAATCAAGCAAAAAGTGATGTTTTGAATAAGTTAAGAGCTTTGCAAGATAGCTCGAGTTCTGAAGACGAAGAAGTACCGTTTTTTAAAGGAAAAGTAGAAAGCAAGGTTATTGATTCGTCAAGTAGCGAAGCAGAGGAAGATTCAATTGCAATAAGAAATAGTGAAGAGTAAGTCGTTGATAAAACTACAGGTTAAAATAAAGTATTAACTGTCTGGCCATCTTGTCTGAGAACAATGGCTGAGTATTGCAGTACAATAACTATCCATTGTTCCAAGGCAAAATTGCACATTGACCAGTCCAAGCCTGTAAAGTACATGCCTATAAGCCTACTATCAGGCTACAGGATGACTATAGTTGACTATAGTTGAGTATAGTTGTACTTGGACATAGTTTTATAACGCTACTTTGGTTTTTTGAACATAGCTTAAAAACTTACTGTTCATGACCCAATGTTTCCACACGCTAATCTAGTGTCTTCATCAGGGTTGATCGTTGTGAAGACAGATCCCATATACTCTCGTAGAACCATTGATGACATTATCTATCAACAAGATGCAAATAGGCTTCCTAGCTAAGACTAAAAAATACGACTTAAAAATCAATATTTAACCCTAAATTTGTCAGGCAAAAAATCTCTGTGCCCCCCAACAGAATTGGGCAGCTACACCTATGAGTAATAGTAATTGTATTATGTAGTTTAGTTCGACAATCTTTTCTGTGTTGATTGTTTTTGTTTTTTAGATCAGGCAAAACTGAATATAAAATAAATGAAGAGAAACACGAAGCTGTAATTGAGAGACCAGTTACTCCACCTCCAGAAGTACCAACAATCTCAACATTTAGTAGACGAGGTTTAAAACTTTCAAGGTACATGTATGGTAGTAGCCTACAAAAGCAGCTGCATCCTTTAGGCTCATAGGCTCTCCCTGAAAGGAGCTTGTTTGTGGGAGAGCCTACAAGCCTAAAGGATGTGGCTACTTTCACAGGCTAGGTACAGTGGAGCCTAATAACCGCAGTATAACGCGGTTGATCCTTGGACCCCAAAATTTTACTTTTCCTGGTTTGTCATTTGACGACTTATGCTGATGGTTACCTACAGTGCTAAAGTTCACCCACAGACTGCAAAATTCCAAAAAAAATAGTGACAGAATTGATGTGTAATATGACGCTGAAACTGAAGTTTCTATTACGCTCATTGGAGACAATTTGATCTTGTTGGCTGATAATTGCTGGTCATCCTGAATACCGTAACCATGATCATTACATTTTAAAACGACAACATGGCAGTGAGATCATTGCGAGAAATGAAAACCATGCTCAAAAATCTTATTTCAATTCCATTTTGTTTTGAGCGGACTTCAAGCTTAGTTCAGTCGCGATTTGCCGGATTATTAGAATCGAACAGAAAGTGCTTCTGGCAGTACTCAATCTCGCTCCCAGTACTCAGCAGCCCACGATAATGCACCAGAACTGAGTGGGAAGAGTACTGGGAACGAGATATTCGGCCGTACCTCGCAGTAACGCACTTCATTTATAACGTGGTCACAACTAAGGACCCCAACTACCGCGTTATAGCGAGGCTCCACTGTAGTTGTAGCTAGTAGTTTTGTCAATGTCAAAAATGCTAGTAAGGTTGCATCTTAACGTATTGCTGTCTAGGATGGCTGAGGGTTCTCCCTTTGATGAGTAAAATCATCTGGCATTAGACAGCGTAAAAACAATAGGGGCTACTTTTGACTGGCTAAGACTGGAATGGGTTAATACTCTGTGTGTGACAAGTTGTTGCAATTATTATGCAGAGTAGAACTTGGTTAATTTAACTTTGTGGAACGATTGGAATTTGTGGAATTTTGACACTGCAATGGACCATGCCACTTTTCCTGTGTGATTTTGACCATTGCACAACATGTTACATGCTGCAATGGTCTGTGCAACTTGTCTCACACAATGTTGACCATTGCACAACATGTTACATGCTGCAATGGTCTGTGCAACTTGTCTCACACAATGTTGACCATTGCGCAGCATGTTACATGCTGCAATGGTCTGTGCAACTTGTCTCACACAATGTTGACCATTCCACAGCATGTTACATGCAGCAATGGTCTGTGCAACTTGTCTCACACAATGTTGACCATTCCACAGCATGTTACATGCTGCAATGGTCCGTGCAACTAACTTGTCAAGAACAATTTTGATGATAGCACAAAATGTTCATGCTGTATTTGTCCGTCAATACCTGACCATTGTGAGACAAGTTGCCTTAATTAATATTGTACTTACCGTATCACATGATTTGCCCTTTATTAACTGCCATGATCTTGTATGTTTTGTTTAGAGATGTTGGACTTAAACTGAGATCTCTTCAGGAAGTTGCACAGCAATGTCAATCACCTGATCTTTCTCTACAGAGATCATGCTCAGATGTTGTAGTTGTTGATCAAAATTCATCTAGTCCTGACGAAAGAAAATTTACTGTTCGAATACGAACAAGGAATGGTGTGGAACGATTTCCTATTTCAATGGTATTAAAATTATGATACTATTTGGCTCACATAAAAACAAGTACAGTAAAGGCTGATTTAGGCCCTGTTTACACTAGAGCAAAAGTATCTGGATTCACATTGTTTTTTATTCCCATGAGGATGAAAAACAATGTGAATCCAGATACTTTTGCTCTAGTGTAAACACTATACAACTGTTGCATGCAACCTGCTTACACCATACCTATAACACAAATTGCATCAATGAGTGATGTAGATCAAGCCTACAACTTGCTCACAACTCTTGTAAGCAGGTTGCATGCAATAGTTGTAGGCAAAAGTTGTGTTATGAAAAGGTGGCAAGGGCTTCAGTCGAAACATCAGTATTTTATTCCTATAAAAAATATCACCCATTTACCACCTTTCCATGTAATTGGTATATTACACACTGCCTATGCAACACATAATGACTGTTACTTTTTTATTTCTTGTATAGAATGATAAATTTGAAGGCATCATCAGTGAACTGGCCAAAAAGCAAACTGTTCCTATTGAAGCAATTTCACTATCTTTTACTGATGGCAAAGGAAATTTTCAACTGTTAAAAGCATCAGACTCGCCAATGTTAGTTAACTTGAGCTGTGCTGATATTATTGGTAAGTAATGTAGATAAGTAATATTTATATACCCTTTCAAGGGAAGACCCCTGGTAGTCAAGGAATGGCAGTTTTGAATGGTCTCACCGACTGACTGTCAAGCAGGGTGCTATATTACTGTCAAGCTTTTAGCCAGGATTTCAAAACTGGCTGCCCAAAAAAAATGGTTCCTACTTCATGTTAGAGCCACATAATGGTTTACATATACATATACATGTACATGGTCAAATCGATCTCGCAAGGCACAATCAATCGTCATATCTGCATGGTCTTGGCAAAAATAAGTAATAAAACCTACACAATAGCTGAAGTAAACAGCAGCTAACAGAAATCTAGAAACATCAGAAAGGGGGAAACCTGTAAGTTGTTGTTTGAGGAGAATATTTTGCTTAATGCTTAGGCCATCCATGGCTGTCCATACAAAAAGTGGCCGTCCAAAAATCAGATTTTTCAAAAGTGGCCGTCCATAGGATGGCTGGACGGCCGCGTGGTTAAAAGCCTGCATGCTGACTGTGGGAACACTAAATCTGATTGGTTAAAAGGCAATTGGTTTCAAGCCCAATTCAACTGCCACATTTCAAATGTGAAACAAAATTCTTTGGTTTTCTAGATTGTATTATTGTCAACTCTGCTGCTTCGCACAAATTTATTGAAAATGAAGATAATGTTGTGAATATTAAAATCCAGGGATCAGAAGCAAAATTAACAAAATTATTTAAAGCATTTAAGGTAGGTAAATGAGAGGATAAAGTTGAGTTTTGCGGTTTACATTTTTTGATTAAGTGTGATAGGTGGGAAGTGTAGTACAGAATATGCAGTAAAGAAAAAGTTTGGGAGAGACTCTTATTTAAAAGAACTTTTGAAGTTATAAAGATTAATGATGTTTACAGCTCTTCCATATCTCACTTCATTCTTTAGATATTGAGATTTGTTTTATATGTAAATAAAATCACTTAGACGTCATACTGTATAACGACTTTGTTGGAAAATCTTGAGTACCAATTTGAGATTATTTTATAATGAAATCACTTTTACATATAACTGTGCACGTGCTTCTGTGTATTGAAGGAAACTATACATGAAAACTTTCAAGTGATTTACTTGAATTATTGCAAGAATAGACACGATTTTCCAACAAGTCATTATACAGTGTGATGTCTAAATGATGTTATTGCATAATAACGCAAATCTCAATATCTAAAGAACGAAGTGAGATATGGAAGAGCTGCAAACATCAATCTTTATAACTTCAAAAGTTCTTTTAAATAAGAGAGTTTTTCCTGAACTTATTTTTCACTGCATAATAGGCCCTTTTAAATTTACACTAACACATTCTATTATTACATATAAATTATTAGGATGATGCTCTGGAAAACATAATGCAGCAATATGCTGAGTTTTGTAAATTACCTTTATCCAAGCTGAAATTTCTCTTTGATGGTGAGGTCATCAGCCCGGATCAAACTCCAGATGATCTCGACATGTATGAGGAGAATGTTATTGATGTGAGGGTCAGTTAATGCATGGCAATGCTTGGTACTTAAATGTACTGTAACCTTGGTGACTAATGTAATATTATTCTTTAAATACGTTGCTAAAGGATTACATCACCTAAATAGACTACATTATATGTGAATAGGCACCTGTATATAGATTGTATCAATTTCTTACTTTAAATATGGTTAATTAAAGGGTATTGGCAATAAAAATTAAGTTTGTCTCATTTGAAAGAACTCGTCAAATGGTATAAGAAGACCTTTTACAATTTTTCCATATCTGTTTTGGTTTGGGAAATATTTTCAACCAAAGACAGCATGCTGTCCACCATCTTGGAATTATTTTCGATATGCATGTGACATCATAAGCAGGGTAAAGTGAAATTTTTATCTTGCCAACCTTATGACATTATGAGCTAGAAACTCGATTTTGTTGCGCTATTTCCATTTTAAATTGACCCACAACATTTAAAAAGCCTTCCGTGGAAATGTGGTCACCCACGGAGTAGTTTCATCAGGTTTACCCTGCTTGTGACGTCACCAATTTCCTAGTTAATTAGACCCGATGTTACAACAAGATGGTGGACAGCACGCTGTCTTTGGTCAAAATATTTCAAAACACAAGAAAGATAGAGAAATATTGTAAAAGGTCTTCTTGTACCGTTTAACAAGTTCTTTCAACTTAATTTTTATTTATTTACTTTTATTTTTATTTTTTATTTTTAAATTTTTTTATTTTTTTTTATTCTTATTTTTTTTTTTTTTTCAAGTTCTTTCTACTTAATTTTTATTGCCAATACCCTTTAATGTCCAATTCACTGAGGAGCAGTGAGTGAGAAGACTCTGGGTACAAGGCAGTGGGCTTCTTGGCTATACCATGCAAATACTTGTCTGTAGATTTGTCTTTTTTGAGAAATAAATAAGAGTAAAGTAAGATTATTTGATAATTAAAAAATAAGTATCCTAGAATCTGATCATTTTGTCACAATGTTGTATATATATTAACAATGCTAAAGTTCATTTATTTGTGTTACAAACTTACAGTCACTTAGAAAAAGTCCTAACTCTTGCACCTCACTTTTGCAATGTGAATTAAGTAATGCGTTCTGTTAATAATAATAATAATTATGAATATTCACACAGGATAGCCTATCAGTACAATTATACTGTTATCACTATGGTCAATGAGTTTGCAGGGGGGAGTAGCTGGGGGGTTGCTTCTCCAGTGCATGTGTTGTGGGGATAAATGACTCCCACACTGGGTGATCCCTAGGCAAGCACACACTAGCCACACAGGCAGGCTAAAATATGGGCAGCCATTTTCTATTTCTTATATGTAAATATAATTATCTATTACTGGGCATTAAACTATGGGCCTATTTTTGGAGCCTGGGGCTTTCTCTATTGAAAGGATTTTTTTTAAATGTACGGAATTTGTGGATTTCACTATGTGTTATTTAAATTTTTTTTTTAAATTTTTTTTTCATTTTATATCTGTCAACTTTATATTAAAGATTATTTTAGTGGGTTTATATTCGGGGTCTTATTGTCGTAGGGTGTTTTACCGGGGGGTATGTTTTTACCGGAAGTGAGTTTGGTTAAGTGGAAGTGGATGTGTCGTGCATGTGTTTTTTCAGCTGCGCATGTGCGATGGTGAGATGTCATCTTGAGAAGAGAAGAAGAGAGTGCCAAAGGACGGTTGCCAAAAGAGTTTTTTCTTGCCCTTTTCTTTGTGTTTCGAGGCTCTGGATTAACTCAGTGCCCTCGTATAAATGGGATCAAATGACCAAGCTACTTTACTTTTAACGAAACAACTAAGAGGTAAGCGTTTGAATGCTTTTTTTAAAGCACTTTAAGCTTACGTTTCTAACGCTTTTGTTTGCTTGTTAGAACTTAATAGAAAAGGTACAGAAGGATTTTCTGCTGGTCTTATTGACGATGATAACTTGTTTAAATGGGAGGTGACGATATTTGGACCACCAGATACTTTTTAGTAAGTTTTCTTTAAAAACGACAAAGATAAAGATTTAGCTAGTAGGAGTATTGGGAGTATACGCTATCACTCGACTTTTGAATTATAATCCTCCAGCCTGCTTTGCGCGCTCTGTTTTAAAACCAGATAAACCGGTTTAGTCCGCCTGTGGTATCTACTTCTTATCTACTGTACTTCGAAAGCTAGGAGGTGAGTTTGTTAATTTCTTTTCATGTGTTTTTGCCGTTTAATAGCATATTACTAGCTCCATCAGTGTATTGATGTTTACTGTTTCTGCAGTTTAACCGTTTGTTTCATGATGAACTCGTAGTTCACTTGTTGTTTCACCGTTTCTGCGGTTTACACGAGTCTGTTGTCGATCATTCGTTCTATTGCAAACATTTGTTCATGCTTTATTTCATTACCACACATTGGTACTTCTGTAGATAATTATTTAACAGCATCTAAAATGAAGAATGTTGGTGTATGGGGAACTGATATTGAAATATTAACTGCAGCTTCTTTATATTTTGCACAGACATTTATGTATATACAAAATTTGGTATTAATGACAAGTGGGCAAAATTTTCCAGAACTATGTTAAATGAGCCATTACCCATTGATAACCATGCGATTTACACTCAGAATAGTAATAACATGCATTTTGATGTAGTGCAAGATGTTTCCCAAGAGCTCATTCCAAACATAACCTCTAAAACAAAACCTGTACACGATTTCACAAGTAAACTTTCCATAGTAAAAGCAAAAAGAGACTTTCCTATGTCAACATTGGAAGCTAGGCTCCTTTTGAAAAATCTGAAGCCTCTTGATGTTGGTGGCAATGGTGATTGCTTTTTTAAAGCCATTTCTCACCAATTATATCACAATTCTAATTATCATCTAAATGTAAGGAAAGCAGGTGTTGATTATATTCAAGCTCATCCAATTTATTGACAGTGTTACTGATAAGTCTTGGGCAAACTATATTAAGGATGTCAGCTCAAGGCACTTGGTGTGATGCTCTTATGGTACAGGCAGTTGCTGATGCTTTGAATTGTATAATTACTATTACTGAGTCAGCTGTCAATTTCAATGAGACAACTGTTGTTCATCCTCAATATCATAAAAAAATACCCCAAATTATACATCTAGGTCATTTGAATGATTTTCATTATGTCTCAACTGTAAGTGTATTGGGCAAAAAAAACACTCGTGGTTCGAACTACACTATTTCTTTACATTGTCAAACAAATGCGTTTTCTAGTGGTTTTAGCTGTGCTTGCTTGCGTATCCGTGAGTCGTCTCATTGAGACCTTTGATTAAAAATATTACGTGGTGAAAATTTGAGTTTCATTGAGGCTATTTTATCTTTAATGGTAGTTCATTACTGATTATATTCTAGTGGATTTTTTATCATTTTTTTTTCTTACATATTACATACATGAACTACATGTGTTCACTCTAGATCATTTGTAATGTTCAATCCGAGAAGTTTAATATTAGGAACTACTTCGATAGCTTTTTCATTGATTTCAACGGGAGCGAAAACGGGGTCTTTCTTAGCGAATGAGATCCTCAGCTCTTTGCATTTCTCTTCGTTTAACTGAAACCTGTCCTGGCGAGACTTCGTAGCTAGTTCTGAGACAGCATTCTGAATGTTGCTTAATTCGTCCTTATGAACAAGTTCAGCGATCGTTGTGTTGTCCACGTATTTCTATAAGTCATTGTCAGTGACTTCAATATCGTCGATCATCAGCACAAAGAGCCCCTACTATGGCGACTAACTATGGTGATGAACCATGGTGACGAACGCATGACGAACGCCTGTGACATGATTGGGCAAGATTGGGGTAATTATAGTATACATGAGGCTATCATATTGGAATATGAAACCTATGCGAGTATATAGTTTATACGCGTTTTATCTCCTGTCGACCTCTGTCTAACAGAAACTCCATTCTAATCTTAAGCGAATTATTTTACAATTCACCGATTCACAGAAGAACTCTTGCCATAAATTTGAACATTAAACCTGAATGTTTATATACAGACGCTAAATATTACTTCAAAATGCGTCAGGGTGAATCGAATACGTACAGACATAACTAAAGCTGAGCTTTACTTTAAGTACATGTTGTTTATTACGGGAATATTACCGTTGAAAATACTATTTATTTAATACTAAATCTTTGTTTGCCCAAAGATAATAATATGAAGCGAAAGCTAAGGAAAGTGGTGAGCACCTACTGTGCATATTAAACACTTTGACTTAAAAATTCAGTATACGGCGTCTGTCTTTTCAAAACCGCTTTATTACAATAAATATCGGTGAAAAAGAAAGAGGAGGAGGAGGAGAAAGAGAAGGATGAGGAGCAGGCTTGATACCGCAAGAACTAACAAAACTTTAAGTAATAGATATGACATGTTGTTCTTGTGAATACCAAAAGCAAATTGATTCTTACAACGGGAATTCGTATTATTTATATCTTCCTCCTCCTCCTCCTCTTCCTCCTCCTACCCCCATCTTTCTTCTCTTCCTCTTCCTTCTCCTTCGCTTGCTCCTCTTCCTTCTCTTTCTCCTCCTTCTCCTCCTCTTTCTCCTCCTCCTCCTCTTTCTCCTCTTCTTTCTTCTCCTCCTCCTCTTTCTCCTCCTCTTTCCCCTCTTCTTTCTCTTCCTCCTCCTCTTTCTCCTCCTCTTGCTCTTCTTCATCCTCTTTCTCTTCCTCCTCCTCCTCCTCTTCCTCTTTCTCCTCCTCTTTCTCTTCCTCCTCCTCCTCCTCTTCCTCTTTCTCCTCCTTCTCCTCCTCCTCCTCTTTCTTTATCCTCCTCATGTATAACTCCGATAAAAAAATGGAACGTATTGCTCAAGCGCCGCAGTTAACTTCTGATGAAAAGAGCACACTTTACTCCAACGAGCTATGACAGCGTTTTCTAACATTCCAAAATCAGCTGCAGAATCAGCTTCAAGTTCAGAATAATCTTCAAACACAGCTCCAGAAAACTAAAAAAAAATAAAAAAATAAATAATAAAAATCTGTCCGAGGCTCCAAAGGCAGAAGATTATCAGGCACCTGCTCTTAGTGCTACGCCTAAGCCCTATTTTTTAACACCGCCTCCAACGATTGAACGATCAACGCTTAAACTAAACCCCTTTCGTAACTGGGTGGATTCTGGGGATTGGAAAAAGGATGATCTGGCAAGGATGACCCCTGCCCGAAGAGAAGAGTATGAACTCTCTCTGCTAAAGGAAAGGCCCATATACATACCCATGAAATCAGAAGATGTGGAAAGGTTAACACCTGAAGATAAAGAAGAATATAAAGACTCCCTGAAACTTAAAAAGTCTAGATATTTACTAAGGCCTAGACCTTATTAAAACTAATTATAATATATTATTATTAATGCTAGCAGGGTACTGGTAACTAACCTGTTAAATTATTCAAATTATTTAAATTTAGAGCTGTGAATTGAAGCTGAGCGCGGAGGAGTCTGTGCGCCGTGGATTGGAAAAGGCTGTTTGGGCATTAAAAGGCAGTATTTTGGTATTTTGCCGTGTTAGGCCCAGTCTGTCGACAGAGGAAGGTAGAATGCTGGCAAGAATGAAAATAATTCCAAATGAAAATAATTTGGTTATTTTTGCAGAAAATGGGAACGAGGTACGTTTAAAAGGTCCGTAACTACTTCATGTAGAGTCTAATGAGTCCTTAAGTTAGGCTTAAGGTAATTCCTCAATTTTGCATTGCGCAGCTTTTCTGCGCATAATTCTGCATTACTAATTCGAGATGTATCCAAGTGTTAGTGACGAAAATCCTGACATAAAAATATGACTAAGGAGGCTACCTTTTGACAAGAAGATACTAATTTAAAAATTTGTTGCGTGCTTTCGTATATAGATGAAATGACAGGGAGTAATTATGCTCCATGTTCAAGCTTTAACCTTGTGTAGCTCACGAAGACATTCGGTGACCCCCACTTTTTCCCAATTATTTATTTCCTCCTCCAGCTCTACAGCATATGTGACGATTTCACCTTGGAATACCCGGGACGTTCAACAAGCATCTCTAGTTCGTGTTGGATATGTTCGGTATTTCGCTTTTTTTAAGAAAACTAAGCTATTTGGTCGGATAAACTGTACGTATGTTGTAGCCAGATGAATTATCTTTCTTCCAGTATATTTGATAGCTTCTACAGTGGTTTATTTCTCGAGAAAACATTCGGAGAAACAGATTATAATACATACGAAAAAGAATTTCAAAATAGCGGCCGCTATTATGATTTGGACATGTTCAGTATTTCGCTTTTTTTAAGAAAACTAAGCTATTTGGACGGATAAACTGTACGTATGTTGTAGCAAGGTGACTTATCTTTCTGCCAATATATTTTATAACTTCTACAGTGGATTATTACTTGAGAAAACCTTCGGAGTAGACGGAGTAGGCAAACGACTAGGCACTCCTCTTCTCTGTGAATTTGCATCACATGACAAATCTTGCAAAGTCAGCATAATATAGTCCCGGCAAAGCGGGACGGAGTGTTTACATGAGAAAAATTGTCTTGGATTTGCCGGGATCCCAGTTGAGAAAACCGGGATCCCGCTTTGCCGGGACGGGATGAAAAACGTCCCGGCAAACATCTTTCAATATAAACGGAACGGGATAAATAAGAGAGATATACATGCATGGTGAGATCCCGGCAAACGTCCCGTCCCGGCAAACGTCCCGTCCCGCCATGTAAACAGCCCCTTAGTGATATTTTTATGTATTTTTATGCGTAGTGGTTTTTACGAACTGTCCTAGGGTTTTTGGCCATGATTGTAGCATATTTTGTTCCAAGTTGTTCTACTATTCCTTATCATTTGTGTGTGCCACTTACAAAGATACATGTGCTACACTAGCGTCTAATTGATTATAATTAGCGTTTAATTGACTAATTATCAATAGTAACTAATTGATTACGTATGAATGATTCACTAAAATCTGCACATCAATTCAGAAAGTTGCGTCTACTGTTCGTTTCAGGTCATTAATTAGTAAGTTTATTTTCTCTGTTGGTTACTACGATGCGTTTTTGTCATTTGACGGGTGAGCAAAGGGCTTTTGTTCGCTATTTGCGGACAGAGTGCAGTCTATCATTTAGAGAGATCGCTGACCGTTCAGGCGTTTCGAAGTCTTCCTGCCAACGAGTAAGCAACCAGCCAATTAGTAAACCGTCAGAAGAAATGGGGAAAAGCCCAGGCCGCCCAAGAAAAGTGAATGAAAGGGCAATGCGGTCATTAATTCGTTGTTTGAAGGTCTAACCAGCGAGTCGAGGGGACGTTACAGTAAAATCATTGGTCGTAGACAGAAGCCGTGTCGAAGAACATTGTTTCCGAGTCCGGCTTTTGAAGAATTTCAAGGGTGTTAGACGCGTTAAACCGCTTCTCTAGTGCCATTATCGACAAGACGATCGAGAGCATGCCGGCAAGAATCGAAGGGGTTCTGACAAGATATTGATAGAGCGAGGACGAGAGAGGGAGAGGTAGAGTGTGAAAAAGAGAGAGAGAGATAGGGCCGGGGGGGGGGAAGACAGACAGAGACAGAAGGAGACAAAGAGGATATATATGTTACTTTGATATCCAATCTTATATATTTACAGGCACAATTCTCCCACTTCATTTCTCACCCAAAAATCGTTGTAAAATGCAAAGTTAAAACTCCAATTAAATTTCTTTTTCGTTCAATTGCATTGTTTGTGTCTGCGGCGTGTTATTCTTTATTTACTGCAGCTCGCACGTTAAGATATCTAAGTTTTCTGGCATTTCTCCCTTCTGCGACCATCTATAAATAAACGATACAAACTAACTTTATTGTCGTCAGGGAGAAATGTCGGGAAAAGCGTATATCGTTATATATCGTAATGAACGAAAACCTGACTGATATTTTGCCAATGTTCAGTTAAATAACCATAAAGTTGGCCATATAGCTACAGCTTTTTCACAGATCTTAGACATTACCGGCAATACCGAAAGTGGTCTATAATTATTTGGGTACGTTCGATCATTAGCCTTAAAGAGAGGGAAGACTTTCGCGTTCTTCCAACATGAAGGAAAAATACCACTCTCTATAGATTTGTTAATAATAGTTGACAGTGAAAAGCAAATAACTGGAGCAGCTGCCTTAAGAAGCCTATAGGATATGTTGTCTAGCCCTGTAGATTTATTAGTTGGCATCTTAAGGAGAATACTTGAAACAAACTCAGGCGTAATTGGCTGTAAATTAAAGGAATACTTGGTAGGCTTAATATAGAAATTAAAACTTTTCTCACTATCCGTCATAGACGCTGCCAATTTTGGTCCAATATTACTAAAATGGTCATTGAAGATCTCACAGAGAGCGGAAGGTTCAGTGTAAGATATACTTCATTGACAACCAACTCGTTAATAGTACTATTACTAGTGTGTTTACGATGTGACAACTGATTGACGGTTTTCCATATAGCTCTGGAGTCACCCACATTTTTCTCAATTTGTTTTGTGATAGTATCTTGATTTGGCCTCCTTAACTTTATTTGTAACTAAATTTCTCATTTTCTTAAAACTAACCCATAGATTAGCATCGTTCGTTATGATTGCCCGCTTTTTCAATTTGTCACGATCAATAATCATTTTTCTTATTTGTGATGTAATCCAAGGTGATTGTTTATTTCTGACTCTTCTGCTTCTTATTGGAGCATGCACGTCAGCAATAGATGTAAACAATTCCTGCCTGGTTTCTAGCATTTCATCCGAAGTATTACAGTGGCTTAAATTATTCCAAGGTACTTCTTTAAGATCAGAAATGAAAGATTCGACATTAAAATTTTTGAATGATCTTGTTCTTACATACTTATGTGTATTTTTTGTTGGAATTGCAATTTTTCGAACCGCATATACCAAACTGTGGTCACTTATTCCAATGTGAGCAACTCCTGTGAGTATGATTCGTGAAGGATCATTTGAAAAAATCACATCAATCAGTGTTTTTGATGAAGGTGTTATCCTAGTTGGCTCTTTAATCAGTTGGGTTAGTTGGAAAGTTTCACTGATCTGTTTTAGATGGTTCAATTGGTTATCATAATTTTCAGTAATATAATTGCAATTAAGATCACCAAGAAGAATAAACTCTTTAGATTCCACGTCTAGAGTTTGGACTAATTTCTCTAAACTGGAGAAAAACCCAACATTGCAAGAGGGAGGTCTATAGAGGGCTGTGATATTAAAGGGTACACTATTTGGTTTAAAGATATCGATACTAAGTATTTCAAAAGGCTCGTTATTTAAATCAGCTCTGAGTTGATAATTTATATTCAAGCGAAGATATATACAAACTCCTCTTCCACTGCGATTTCGATCTCGCCTAATTATTATGTATCCCTCAATATGAACTAAATTATCGGATATTGTGGAGTCAAGTCTAGTTTCATTTAACGCTAATATATCCAAAGTTTGATCTCCCATCATGATTCTTAATTCGTCAATATGCAAGACTAAGCTTGCAATATTTAAACTGGCCATTTTAAAGCCTCTCACTTTAGGTAGTAACAAAGGTGTATCATAGCTGACTCCACAATTCCGATTTGCATAATCACTAAAATTGTCAACATCATCTAATCAAAACGACTTATTTATATGCGCCATAAAGTTCTTGGATAAGATAGATGAACCCTGTTGGTTCAGATGAAGACCTCTGTTACTTAAGGACTTATGGTCAATGTTATTGTGGTCAATAAAAGACCATCCCTTGTTAGTGCTAAAAGTTTTTAATACCTTATTTACTTTGGGTACCTTGTCTGACAGCACTGGATCATCTGACCTTCGGAGAATAGCAGATAGCGACACCTTCGCTTTGGAATTCTGTACAATGTTGTCAGCTAGGTTCACCACACTTTCGGCCAATTGTTGGGGATTCATTGATTTAAGGTCATTGGTTCCGACATGTAAAATTATTTCGTCAGGATCTTTACGTAATGATGGTAGCATATAGCTTTCCATATCATCAACAGTACAGGCAGGAAACGATTTTATATTGATTCGAGGACCTTTATCATTTTTCGGCAATTTCCACCATTGTATGCCTTTGATAGTCGAATCCCCAAGAATTACGACAGATTTAGTTGAGGCATGGTTTTGGTTTAATGCAGAATCATCATCAATCGTTTGATCAGGAGACTTATCAACGGCGTTGTCTTTCGGGACTTCTTGGCCTTGAGCATTCTTCTTTTTTTTGTTCTTCGATTTAGATTTAGGCATCTGAGTGTTATTATTTTGTTGGTTAACGCTACCATGTTGAGCAGCCTGAGATACAGCTTCGTCGCCTGTGGTGAAACTAACCAGTGGTGTCACAACGTGCATAATGACTTACTGAATATTTAGGATATTTGAAACATTTTAAGAAGATTTGTAATATATCTTCTTTTCCTAAAATTTCATCTTCATGGACTTTTTTGCTGTGAAAGTTGGCGATTTTGACGATGGCCGTGAAAATATTTTACTGGGTTCTAGTGGCCGGAAGTGACGTAGAAGCAGGGAGACCCTCTCAGACAGTAACGGTGTTTACATCGGGAGTTTACGGTTCACCTTGGATTTTCCTGGCTTTATTCAGGTTATTTTGTCGGAAATTCTTTTAAAAATTATGCCAAACAGGTGCGTAGTGTTTTTACTTTCGAATGAACCTACTTGATATGCTAGAATAGCGCTGTATGCTATTTCTTTTTTAGCGACAATAACGATGTACAATCCCGACTCACAGGAGGCGAAGAAGACAAGGGTAGCTTAGTGTGAAAGGAATTATTCGCAAGTGGAAATCGGAAAGCGAACGAGTATTCTATTAATTACTTCGAACCACGAACAGGTCACAGAAGTAGATGTCGACGTTCATTTCACACCTTCATCTTTGACGAAATCGGCGTTCCTTTCACACTAAGCTACCCTTGTCTTCTTCGCCTCCCGTGAGTCTGGATTGTACATAGTTATTGTCGCAAAAAAAGAAATAGCTACAGCGCTATTCTAGCGTATCAACTGGGTTCATTCGAGAGTAAAAACACTACGTACCTGCTTGGCATAATTTTTAAAATAATTTCCGACAAAATAATTTGAATAAAGCCAAGAAAATCCAAGGTGAACCGTAAACTCCCGATGTGAGCACTGTTACTGTCTGAGAAGGTTTCCCTGCTTCTACGTCACTTCCGGCCACTAGAACCCAGTAAAATTTTCACGGCCATCGTCAAAATCGCGAACTTTAACAGGAAAAAAGTCCATGAAGATGAAATTTTAGGAAAGGAAGATATATTACAAATCTTCTTAGAATGTTCCAAATATCTTAAATATGTAAAATCCTAACCCTAACATAGGCACGCACTTTAAACCGAATCAGTTGATAATGTATATTTTTGTTGTACTGTTTAATAAACGAGCAGGAGTGTTTTATCAGATATCAAAAACAAAGCAAGGAAACAAAAAACAGCAAAAGATGTTACTCTGTCATTTCAAAAGTGCTTTCAAATAAGACAAACTTAATTTTCGTTTTATAAGTACTTTAACCGAATAGGATCTAACATTATCCCTGTGTCGGGGGGAATTCAAGTATATAAGGCAAGCGTTGTGTCTTCTTTTTTTATAGGTATGTTGAACCTTGTGGACCTGGCTGGATCTGAAAGACTCAGCCAGTGTGGAGCCACCGGTGCGCGGTTGAAGGAGACGCAACATATCAACACAAGCCTCAGTCACCTTGGGGTTGTCATCACAGCAGTGGCCAACAAGGTAAGTTTTTAAAGTGCTCATGAAGCGAAAATTAAGTTTGTCTTATTTGAAAGAACACTTAAAATGATAGAGATACATGCAACAACTTTAAAGTACTTATAAAGCCAAATATGATATTACTGGATATGGATTCTATTTAATGTGTATAGTTGAAAGCCAAAATATTTTTTGATTTGAACTTTTATTTGTTGTTATATTGAGGTTTGTATTTCCAAAATGGAAAATTTTATCTTCTTTTTTTTCCATTAAAATCTTCAAGCGGTTTATCATAAGAAAAGAAAGAACACGCACAAATGCCTACATTGACGTCATCCTCATTAACATTTTGGAAATACAAACCTCAATACAACAACAAATAGAAGTTCAAGTCAGAAACTATTTCGGCATTCAACTATTCACGTTTCATAAAATCCATATCAGTAATATCTTATTTGAGTTTATAGACACTTTAAACACAATCTACACCTTCGACTCTCTTCAACATCTTCCCCGACCGAAATTCTGCCCACGAACAAATCAGAGTAAAAACCATCTCGTTTCTTTGTTCTTTGCAGTACGCAATCGAAGTTTCTTTTTGGAAATATACAATGACGTCATCCGGGATTTACTGGGGTCAGATGACCCCAGTTTGAAACACGAGGTAAAACACGACGTAAAAGGAGGAAATGAAGTATTTGTTACAAACTTAACGACAGTGGTGGTAACGTCGTCTCACCAAGTAAGTTTAATTCTTGAAATCTCTTGACCTACCCTACTCGATCTTCGCCCCAAGTTTGGGGCGAGTCAGTCAGGTTTTAAACTGGTCAAACAAGTTCTAGTTTACGAACACGCGTAAGCAGGAAAATAGGAAGTGACTCGTTCACGCATGCTCAAAAAGAAATATCGAGTTTGTTCGCAGAACCCACTTTCCCCCGAAGCCTGCGTAGGTCGGAAAGGGGCTCTGACTCGCAGGATATTCTTGACCCACAATGACTAGACATCTTAAAGTGCCTATATCATGGTTGGGGATTTTACATATTTAGGATATTTCGAACCTTCTGAGAAGATTTGAAATATATCCTCCTTTCCTAAAATTTCATCTTCATGGACTTTTTGCCGTTAAAGTTGACGGTAGTGACGTCAAAAGAGGAATTTGTCTACATAAATTTAAAGCCACTTTACAGATTCCTCCTTTGACGTCACTTCCGTCAACTTTCACAGCAAAAAAGTCCATGAAGATGAAATTGTAGGAAAGGAAGATATATTAGAAATCTCCTCAGAAGGTTCAAAATATCCTAAACATTTAAGCCCGGTTTCCATATAATCGCTACGATCGCTCAAAATTGAACTTGACGATTCCATATCGCGATCATATGGAAACCACTGACACAACGATCGCTGCCATCACGATCGCCCAGATAGAAAATGTTCTATCTCAGCGATCGTTGCATTTTATATGGGAACGGTGATTTTGCAATCTCAGCGATCTTGGCGATCAGTATGCATCCCAGCGGACCATTAAAACAATGGCCGCGCCGCGATCAACCATGGCCGCCTTAGCGATCATATGAAAACAGCGACACGATTGTTGATCGTTGCAATCGCCGAGCTAATTTTTGAGCGGTCGTAGCGATTATATGATTTTATAAACACACCTCTTCGAAGTGTCAGTGTGATAATTGACATGGACGTTCGGGCGACATATTTCTCGTGATATTGTATGCAATACGTTTCATTGCATTTAAAATGATTATTTAAAGTAGCACTTGTTGTTCAAACACCTGCATGAGTTGTTTTTATAATCTCTACCCGTGTTGATGAAAACAGTAATCACTTATCCTATTTTTCCAGATTAAAATGCTTCTACAAAAGGCTTGTGAAAAACGAGCTGTTGCAGCCACGAACTGCAACAGTGCCTCGTCAAGAGGCCACTGCATTTTCAGGATCAAGATGACGGGCAGCAATAATAAAACCAGTGAAAATTGTGAAGGTTAGTGATTGTTTCATAATCGCATTTTTATTGAGTATAGGTAATAGCATGGTTTTGAGTGCAATTAAAAAAAAAGACATGCACAAGTGAGTTTCTCAAAAACTATCAAAATGCCAGCTTTAAATTAACTAGTGTTAGGGTTTTTGGTGTGTTAGGTTATCCAGAAGATTGCTAACATCTTGAGACTCGCTGAAGCTTGACGACAAATTTGGAAAACTCATTTGACGACATATTTTGGAAAAGTCGCGAAAGACGGGACGGGTTCTTTTGAGTCATCCCTTTTAACCTTACTTATGAAACGAAAATGAAGTTTGTCTTATTTGAAAGTACTTTTGAAATGACAAAGTAACATCTTTTGCTGTTTTTTGTTTCCTTGCTTCGTTGAGTTATTACAGTTTGTTTTATATGTGAAACTAACCAGTGGTGTCACAACGTGCATAATGACTTACTGAATATTTAGGATATTTGAAACATTTTAAGAAGATTTGTAATATATCTTCTTTTCCTAAAATTTCATCTTCATGGACTTTTTTGCTGTGAAAGTTGGCGATTTTGACGATGGCCGTGAAAATATTTTACTGGGTTCTAGTCGCCGGAAGTGACGTAGAAGCAGGGAGACCCTCTCAGACAGTAACAGTGCTTACATCGGGAGTTTACGGTTCACCTTGGATTTTCTTGGCTTTATTCAGGTTATTTTGTCGGAAATTCTTTTAAAAATTATGCCAAACAGGTGCGTAGTGTTTTTACTTTCGAATGAACCTAATTGATATGCTAGAATAGCGCTGTATGCTATTTCTTTTTTTGCGACAATAACGATGTACAATCCCGACTCACGGGAGGCGAAGAAGACAAGGGTAGCTTAGTGTGAAAGGAATTATTCGCAAGTGGAAATTGGAAAGCGAACGAGTATTCTATTAATTACTTCGAACCACGAACAGGTCACAGAAGTAGATGTCGACGTTCATTTCACACCTTCATCTTTGACGAAATCGGCGTTCCTTTCACACTAAGCTACCCTTGTCTTCTTCGCCTCCCGTGAGTCTGGATTGTATATAGTTATTGTCGCAAAAAAAGAAATAGCTACAGCGCTATTCTAGCATATCAACTGGGTTCATTCGAGAGTAAAAACACTACGTACCTGCTTGGCATAATTTTTAAAATAATTTCCGACAAAATAATTTGAATAAAGCCAAGAAAATCCAAGGTGAACCGTAAACTCCCGATGTGAGCACTGTTACTGTCTGAGAAGGTCTCCCTGCTTCTACGTCACTTCCGGCCACTAGAACCCAGTAAAATTTTCACGGCCATCATCAAAATCGCGAACTTTAACAGGAAAAAAGTCCATGAAGATGAAATTTTAGGAAAGGAAGATATATTACAAATCTTAGAATGTTCCAAATATCCTAAATATGTAAAATCCTAACCCTAACATAGGCACGCACTTTAAACCGAATCAGTTGATAATGTATATTTTTGTTGTACTGTTTAATAAACGAGCAGGAGTGTTTTATCAGATATCAAAAACAAAGCAAGGAAACAAAAAACAGCAAAAGATGTTACTCTGTCATTTCAAAAGTACTTTCAAATAAGACAAACTTAATTTTCGTTTTATAAGTACTTTAACCGAATAGGATCTAACATTATCCCTGTGTCGGGGGGAATTCAATTATATAAGGCAAGCGTTGTGTCTTCTTTTTTTATAGGTATGTTGAACCTTGTGGACATGGCTGGGTCTGAAAGACTCAGCCAGTCTGGAGCCACCGGTGCGCGGTTGAAGGAGACCAAACATATCAACACAAGTCTCAGTCACCTTGGGGTTGTCATCGCAGCAGTGGCCAACAAGGTAAGTTTTTAAAGTGCACAAGCGAAAATTAAGTTTGTCTTATTTGAAAGAACACTTAAAATGATACATGCAACAACTTTAAAGTACTTATAAAGCCAAATATGATATTACTGGATATGGATTCTATTTAATGTGTATAGTTGAAAGCCAAAATATTTTTTGATTTGAACTTTTATTTGTTGTTATATTGAGGTTTGTATTTCCAAAATGGAAAATTTTATCTTCTTTTTTTTCCATTAAAATCTTCAAGTGGTTTATCATAAGAAAAGAAAGAACACGCACAAATGCCTACATTGACGTCATCCTCATTAACATTTTGGAAATACAAACCTCAATACAACAACAAATAGAAGTTCAAGTCGGAAACTATTTCGGCATTCAACTATTCACGTTTCATAAAATCCATATCAGTAATATCTTATTTGAGTTTATAGACACTTTAAACACAATCTACACCTTCGACTCTCTTCAACATCTTCCCCGACCGAAATTCTGCCCACGAACAAATCAGAGTAAAAACCATCTCGTTTCTTTGTTCTTTGCAGTACGCAATCCAAGTTTCCTTTTTGGAAATATACGATAAAGTTATCCACGAGTTACTGGGGTCAGATGAGTCCAATATGCTGAGTTTTGTAAATTACCTTTATCCAAGCTGAAATTTCTCTTTGATGGTGAGGTCATCAGCCCGGATCAAACTCCAGATGATCTCGACATGGATGAGGAGAATGTTATTGATGTGAGGGTCAGCTAATGCATGGCAATGCTTGGTACTTAAATGTACTGTAACCTTGGTGACTAATATAATATTATTCTTTAAATACGTTGCTAAAGGATTACATCACCTAAATAGACTACATTATATGTGAATAGGCACTTGTATATAGATTGTATCAATTTCTTACTTTAAATGTGGTTAATTAAAGGGTATTGGCAATAAAAATTAAGTTTGTCTCATTTGAAAGAACTCGTCAAATGGTATAAGAAGACCTTTTACAATTTTTCCATTTCTGTTTTGGTTTGGGAAATATTTGGACCAAAGACAGCATGCTGTCCACCATCTTGGAATTATTTTCGATATGCATGTGACATCATAAGCAGGGTAAAGTGAAATTTTTATCTTGCCAACCTTATGACATTATGAGCTAGAAACTCAATTTTGTTGTGCTATTTCCATTTTAAATTGACCCACAACATTTAAAAAGCCTTCCGTGGAAATTTGGTCACCCACGGAGTAGTTCCATCAGGTTTACCCTGCTTGTGACGTCACCAATTTCCTAGTTGATTAGACCCGATGTTACAACAAGATGGTGGACAGCACGCTGTCTTTGGTCGAAATATTTCAAAACACAAGAAAGATAAAGAAATATTGTAAAAGGTCTTCTTTTACCATTTAACGAGTTCTTTCAAATGAGACAAACTTAATTTCTCACACACTGCCAGGGAATGTAGCCACCATGCAGTACACAGTGCCTGACCTTTAATCAACTATAACGGTTTTACATCATTAGATAACCTTTTGTCCTGCCCTAAATATAACTTTATACAAGAATTAAGTTCACATAGAACATACTATGTCATTCTCTGCTGGTCCAATATCCTTTACAACTTAACATGGGTGGGTGGGTGGGAAAACAGGTCAGGCCTTTGCATGGCAACAAACAAAAGTGAACTCTTACATCCGGGCCTCGACCTGTCTCCCAGTCCCCCGGCAGCGTGTGAGAAATACGTTTTCTGCCTCTTTCGGGTTATACGTCCATGTCCTATTTACACGAATTGCCATCCTTAGGTTAGGTTGTGTGTTGGGGTAAGGCTTTCATGAAGTACTTGGGTTATGTAGGACATGGAATTATTACCCTCTTTCGTTCCTCAGCCGGTAGAAAACTTCAATTTTATTGCCAATACCCTTTAATGTCCAATTGACAGAGGAGCAGTGAGTGAGAAGACTCTGGGTTGGGTACAAGGTAGTCATTCTCTTGGCTATACCATGCAAATACTTGTCTGTAGATTTATCTTTTTTGAGAAATAAATAAGAGTAAAGTAAGATTATTTGATTATTAAAAAATAAGTATGCTAGAATCTGATCATTTTGTCACAATGTTGTATATATATTAACAATGCTAAAGTTCATTTATTTGTGTTACAAACTTACAGTCACTTAGAAAAAGTCCTAACTCTTGCACCTCACTTTTGCAATGTGAATTATAAAGTAATGCGTTCTGTTAATGATAATAATAATTATGAATATTTACACAGGATAACCTACTGCGATTTTCGGTTAAGCTTGGAGACCGGAAGTTTTATTAAAAAGTTTGATCGTTTCACGATTTGACACGTTCCCATGGGAAATTTGAATGTTTGAACATTTTGACCAATAGATATTAAGGCGTTGCCTAAACTTTTGAATTTGCCCTTGACAACATCCTAAATTGCCCTTGGTAACGTATGCGTTTCAATGTTAAAACTTTTCGATCAAACCGTTCGTCTCCAAGCTTAGCCGAAAAGCGCAGTATCAGTACAATTATACTGTTATCACTATGGTCAATGAGTTCGCAGGGGAGTAGCTGGGGGGGGGGGGATGATCCCTAGGCAAGCACACACTGGCCACACATGCAGGCAGGCTAAAATATGGGCAGCCATTTTCTATTTCTTATATGTAAATATAATTATCTATTACTGGGCATTAAACTATGGGCCTATTTTTGGAGCCTGGGGCTTTCTGTATTGAAAGGATTTTTTTAAATGTACGGAATTTTTGTATTTTTCATTTTATATCTGTCAACTTTATATTAAAGATTATTTTGTTTAACATTAGTGGGTTTATATTCGGAGTCTTATTGTCGTAGGGTGTTTTACCGGGGGGTATGTTTTTACCGGAAGTGAGTTTGGTTAAGCGGAAGTGGATGTGTCGTGCATGTGTTTTTTCAGCTGCGCATGTGCGATGGTGAGATGTCATCTTGAGAAGAGAAGAAGAGAGTGCCAAAGGACGGTTGCCAAAAGAGTTTTTTCTTGCCCTTTTCTTTGTGTTTCGAGGCTCTGGATTAACTCAGTGCCCTCGTATAAATGGGATCAAATGACCAAGCTACTTTACTTTTAACGAAACAACTAAGAGGTAAGCGTTTGAATGCTTTTTTTAAAGCACTTTAAGCTTACGTTTCTAACGCTTTTGTTTGCTTGTTAGAACTTAATAGAAAAGGTACAGAAGGATTTTCTGCTGGTCTTATTGACGATGATAACTTGTTTAAATGGGAAGTGACGATATTTGGACCACCAGATACTTTTTAGTAAGTTTTCTTTAAAACGACAAAGATAAAGATTTAGCTACTGTGATTATTTATATGTTGCGTTTTTAAAAATATTACGTGGTGAAAATTTGAGTTTCATTGAGGCTATTTTATCTTTAATGGTAGGTCATTACTGATTATATTCTAGTGGATTTTTTATCATTTTTTTTCTTACATATTACATACATGTACATGAACTACATGTGTTCATATTCAAAAACATTTTGACAAAAGAAGAGATATAATTACATATTATTAAAGGTGTAATTGAGAGATATAATTACATATTATTAAAGGTGTACAATTACATTGAAATAATGATATTTTTAAAGGGTTTTATTGAAACCCTGTTTACATATATTAGGTTTTATTATATAGCATGCTATCGGATATGAGCTTTTGCGTAACCTGATTGGTTCCCTACTACCAGGCTATCCGCTCATATCCTGCTAGTAGAGGAAAAACAAGATGGCTGCATGTTTTTTTACTGCCGAAAAGAGTTGCAATTGATGGATTTTTCAGATACAGAAAAACATCAACACCATCAAACCAATGTATAAAAAAACAACATTGTGTAAAAATAGATTAACAAATACACAATTTAGCATGTTAAATGGTAAAATTCACCAAAACATTATGTCTTTTTACTTCAAAAACCTGACTAAATTAACGGGTTGATATTAATTTGTTGGCTTGTTGCCAAACAAAGAAACTCGCGGTTAAAATCAAGTTTACAACACACATTTTGTAAGAGATCACCAGTAAAGAGACTTTTTTTATTTAGATAAGCATTTGGAGTAGTAAAAGCATGTTCTTTTTCATGTTTTCTGTAGTGAAGGTGGCTTCTTCAAAGCTCATTTAACTTTTCCCCTTGAGTATCCCCAGAAGCCTCCAAAAATGACGTTTACTTCTGATATCTGGCATCCAAACGGTAAGTTTGGGGTCTATGATTGGTTCACTGAAAACACCACTGCCAAATGTTTTGCGCTTGCACGACATCTGAGCTTGTATCTTACAAAAAGAGTGGGAAAACACTGAAATATTTGGACTGTTCTGAGAGTTGAACACAAAAGTTAAAATTATAAGCATACTACCAAAAAGATAAGGTAGGTAGTTTGTGCATGGCTTCCTTGTCAATATTGTAACATATTCTGAAATTACCCCTTCGTAATTTTCATGACCCTTTTTTTAAAACACAAATGAATAGTCAAGTCTTATTTAGTCTTCATTGTCTGGTTGTTGTTGCCACGGCTAGTTCTCACGTGAATTCATGCATGCACGGCAAGCGTTTGGCAGTGGTGTTGGTTCACCAGTGCCACTGACAGTCCATTACTGAAGAGAGTTATATCGAGCATTGAGCGCTGATGTTCTTGGGATCATTTGGAGGGACAGTTATTCTGCTTACACCACCAAGCTTGAAATCAGTGCCTCCAAACGATCCCAAGTACCCTAGCATTCCTAACCTGTCACCAGTTTTCAATCTTTTTTGGAAATGGTCAATTAAAATATGACATTTGTTGGTTTCAGTTTTTACAAAAAAATTCCACTAACAATGTATTTATTTAATTCTTTGAAAGTTTTCATGGCAATAATGTAATATAAATAAGTTTTGTGGAAACACCACGTAAAATATTTATTTGCTAAGCTTTCGGCCTGTTGGCTCAGGCCTTCATTAGAGCAATAACAATTTAAAGGTGCTGTCCAGTCCGTTCTGCACATGATCTGCATCTTTGTTTATGAGGACCCTCAAACATGACATTTGTAGATAATTACATGAAGTACTCATCTCAATGTAAACTGTTAGTAGCGACATGGCAGAAAACCAAGTGATTCGGTGAGGATATCTCTTTGGATTTCTTCTATTTCTTCTGAAAATGTTTTGTTTTGGGTACAAGTAATGAAGAGGAAGTAAGAAAACCTTACAATAAGGTATCAGTAAATATTTTTATAAACGAAGAAGTAAGCATTAGTTTCGGACATGCGCAGAACAGCTTATTGCTCTGATGAAGGCCTACATCAACAGGCCAAAAGCTTAGCAAATAAATATTTTACGTGGTGTTTCCACAAAACTTATCTATAATATATTTGTTGTATTTGTTCAGTTCACAAAAATGGTGAAGTATGCATTTCAATCTTGCATGAACCTGGGGAGGATAAATTTGGTTATGAAGCTGCATCGGAACGCTGGTTACCAATTCACACTGTTGAATCAATTTTAATAAGTGTTATTTCAATGATAACCGACCCAAATGATGAATCACCTGCAAATGTTGACGCTGCGGTAAGTAAACTGTCTCTTTTGACACCTTTGTTAATCTACTTTCATAAAAATATATACTGGTAACTTATTCACGTAGCATAATCTTGATTCATAAATCATGGCAACCAAGTTGTTTTCAAATTTGTAACAAGTTGTTGTGATCAACAAGTCTCAGTCCCATGTAATGTTCCAACAACACTTTGCTGCAGCATTGTTTGTAACAAGTTAAACTCTTGTTTTCATTAATAGAAAGAATGGCGGAATGACTATACTGGCTCATTCAAAAAGCATGTTCAACGCTGTGTTCGTATAAGCCAAGAAAACTTATAAAAAATCCAGTGGATAATTGCTTCTGAATTAATGAAAATATTTAGTTCTAGGACCATTTTTTTAACAATTCCACCCAACTGCAACCCACTGTGCTATCAGCGTGATAACAATTATTGTACATGCCTTCCTCTGTTTAAAATGCCCTGAGTATACCACTGTTAGATGTAGAACCTTAAAATGGTTCTTTGATAAAAAGAATTGCTTGTTTTGTTTTTACATAAAAGTTTAAAAAGACAAAACTGATATATAAAAACAGAAGTTTGCGATACACAAGACAAATTGCAAACCAAAAAAATTATTGCTCTGTATTTTACTATATTATTTATTATGATATCGTAGTTTCTATTATTATTCCTACCGTACTCCAGATCTGTTGCCTCCAGTGACCTCAATTTTTTAGTCAGATTAACAATTCAGTTATATTCATAAGTAATCAAGTAAATGGTTTGAACCTAGGAGTATTATTACTTGTACCAGTAGTACGTGTTCAGGGGCGGATCTAGGATTTTTGAAGAGGGGGTGGCCGAGGGCGAAGCCCGAGTCTTCCAGGGGGGTCCGGGGGACGTCCTCCCGAAAACGTCTGAGTACACAAACATCGGGATGTTCTGGTCAACTTCCTTTGCACGACCAACAGTATGACTATCAGCTTGAGCAGCTATTGGATTTGCTATAGAGTCTGAATCGAAAGATTCGTCATGATCTTGCTCATGATGTTGATGTTCATTCGATGTTGTCCATTCATTTGAGCTTTCTGCTTGCTCAGGTGCGTCTATCCTAACAAAAGCGTCCAAAGTGTTCTGTCGACGTCGTTTCATTGTTGGATTAATAGCTGATTATGCTAAACAAAGCTAATTTACATGTTACGTTTCATGTAGCCTGCGAACCCAGACCTATTTTTCTGCCCTCGTTGCCTCCGCGAAAACTTTTCATGCCGCCATATTTGCTTTCTTGCAGCGATGAGGTAAACCGCAGACCAGCTCTCAACGAAGGCGCATCAATATTCAATATTTAGCTTCGTACTATTCCAAAGAGGGGGGTGGCTAGCCACCCAATCCACCCCCCCTAGATCCGCCTCTGGTGTTTGTGAAAGTTGCTCGTCTAATTTAGCGTAGTCTGGAGCAAGACTGTTAGATGTCGTGATAGTGACTGACATTTCGATGGCATTTAGAAAGCAGCAGTTGCTGAGGCTATCAAAACGACAGCCACTACTACCACCACTAATGCAGTCTTTCTCAAGACTACACTAACTTACTGTAGATGAGCAACTTTTACAAACTTGTACTATTCTAGTCAGTTTCAGCTTGCTTTTGAAATTCATTTGTCAACATGTGTTGGTACGGAAGTTCGCGAAGTTCATTTGTGAAGCTTTGAATTGAATTTCTTTGGTGAAATCACGGAGTAGAAGATTATTTGTTGTAAGTGTTTGATGAAAATGAAGAATAGATAATTGGTTAAACAGAAACAAATTGCCGACGTAAATTTGTATCTACCTCGCAATGTAGTTCTGAACATTGCAACGCAAGTTCAGAATGTTCGTTTCAATTACACGTTTCGGATTTCAAAAACAAGCTGAAACTGACTGTAATGCTCCTAGGTTCAAACCAATAATAAGTTATAATGCCGGTCACGACCAGTCTTTCTCAAGATTTAGATGGAGCAACTTTTACAGGTCCATGCAATGATTTTCTTGATATTCTATGATGCTATATAACTCGTGTTGTCTTCAACCTCTGCTTATGTCTTGTTCTTCTGAAACTCAGCCACCAATGGCGATACTATTATGCTGGTACTATATCTTTATTAAATTATGTTAAAAACTAACAAGCAATTTTTTCATCAGAACTGCTTTAATTTAAGAGTAACTTTTTTTTTTACTTCTGATCAATGTGTATTACTGAACATATTTTTTTTAATAATTATATGCATGCAAACAAACACGATTAACAAATGCTTTGTACAGTTATAATTTCTAATAAAATATCTAATATTTCTCGTGCTTGCCGTTCACAATACCAGAATATTTTTTGCAAGGAGAATGCTGGTACAGGTAAGTTGGTTTATAAAATGTTATTTGATGCAATGCAATGTAGAAACTTTACTTTATGTATCTTATCAAAATCATTAAAAATTCATGAAGAAAATTTAAAAAAATGAATATTTTAAAATCAATATCTGAAAATCGCGTACAGATTCGTCCTGATTTACATAAACTTTTTCCTCAATTTACTTAGCTAAAATCACTCCAACTTGAAAAATAGTTTGAAAACATGGCTATTTCGATGCGTCCATTTGATAAGTACGATAAAGCATTCACAACCGATCTGTATCTGATTTACTACGGCTCGCTTGCAGCTCGCCTTGTAAATCACATACAGATCGCTGCTCATGCTTTATTACTTCAAAAACTCATTAATAATTCATGAGGAAAACACAAAGGAAATCAGTACCATGTCCGTGGGTTTTTGTCCACAGGCGAGCCGAAGTAAATCCCCATACAGATCGGACGCGAATGCTTTATCGTACTTGTGAAATGAAACAATAGAATGAAGCTAATTAGTATTCTTAACTTTTGATACAGATCATTTTGTCCAAAAGATGATCTTTAGGTCTTTACAGACGTTACATGTGACTTGAATGCTACGTTTTGATTGCTTCTTAACCTCATTAATTATTCATGAATTTCTTAATATCTGATAAAAAATCCTCTTGATTTACATAAACTTTAGCTTTGATTTTCTCGGCTTAGACAACGTTATTTTTCAAAATTACTACGCCAATGAACTTACCAAATGAGTCGTTTTTGAAGCTATTCAAAATATTTCACCGCTATGCAATCATTTAAAAATTTAAATTCAATATAACAATTATTATGAATTATACACTTGTAACTAATGTGGCTAAATAAGCGCCTTTTTTAACTCAACTGAGTATCAAATTATAGTATCAAAATATAGTATCAAATTATAGTATCAAATTGTATAAAAAAATAGTCCTTAAGTATACATGTCAAACGTTATTGGAGGACTGCTTTATTATACAAAAATTACCAAGGGCGAATCACTCTAAATAATACACTTTAAAATTCAAAAAATTCCATGAATCTCGTACGCTTTTTCGGGGGGGGGGGGGTGATTAGCCCCTCAGAAAATACAGTGCATTCCGTAACCGTGAAAGTGCACAAACTGAACAATGACTTGTATCAGGCTTCGAGACCATGTATATTTTATTACTGTCGTGGCAATAGAAGCGTTCCTAAAATATCGTTGCAATATATTCCTCAAGTTGACCAATTCTTGATGAAAATTGTTGCTAACTTCCTGTTTTGAATTTGATTGGTTTCTGGTTTTTGATGCAAGGACATGGTGTGATGGTCTGATTATACAAGCTGTTGCCGACCAATTTAATTTAAGAATTGTTATTACTGAGACACTTGAACATTTTGGTCAGTTCACTATAATACGACCAGGGGAAAAATCAAAAAGTTGGTGAAGTGCCAATTCTGTTGAAAAGTAAGCATTGGTTATCAACAGATTGGAACTTCACGTCATGTTATCTTGCGTCGTCAAAACGTTAGCATTTATGCGCAAATACATGTACGCCTACGCGTGCCTATTTTTAAACAACCAATAAGAAACAGGATTATTTGCCAAACACCAATCCAATTCAAAACAAGAAGTTGTCAACGAATATTATCAAATTGAGGAATATATTGCAACAATATTTTAGACAGTAACTTAACTTATTTTGTAGGTTTAGAACATAATCTTATTTCCCTAGTATTAAATTGTTCTAACTTATATATACAGTTCTTTTAATAGTCTTTTCATGTGTTCTGACTTCAAGATTTCTGTTCAAAAACAGGCTTAATCTTCATCAGGATTATTTTGTCTTTCCCTCAAAACCCGACGTCCAGTTTTATATTTTGTGTTTTTTTCTCTTGGTGATTCGTCAGAACCGTTGTCAGTCAGAAATCTTTTAGCTGAACGTCTTTTACTCGGTATCAACACTTCGTCGGAAGTTTCTGAATCGCTGTCAACTGGCTGCACTGGTGGTTTGTCAGTGCGTTTCTTTGGTAGCACAGGACTCTTGGACATGCTGGGTTCGTTGGAGCTAGTAGCCATCCCATTCTTCGAAGACATTGGTTCATTGGAAATGGTACACGTGTTTGTAGAATAGTGGTATCTTTTCCTTGTTGAGTCTCTATCTCTAAAACGACGAGTTTTAGCATTCAGCCACTGTCCTGATGTACTAGCTGTACAACTCTGCTCAGTTGCTCTTCCTCTAGGCTTTGGCTTCTCCTGAGCGGGTTGTCTATTCGTTCTTGATTCTGCACGACGAGCCCTAGCATTCAGCCACTGTCCTGAAGTACTAGCTGTACAACTCTGCTCAATTGCTCTTCCCCTAGGCTTTGGCTTCTCCGGAGTTGGTTGTCTATTTGTTCTTGATTCTGCACGACGAGTCCTAGCATTCAGCCACTGTCCTGAAGTACTAGCTGTACAACTCTGCTCAGTTGCTCTTCCCCTAGGCTTTGGCTTCTCCTGAGCGGGTTGTCTATTTGTTCTTGATTCTGCACGACGAGTCCTAGCATTCAGCCACTGTCCTGAAGTACTAGCTGTACTACTACTTTGGCCTGAGATTTTCCTTTTGCGTGTGTTTTTCTTCGTAGAAGTTGATGGTGTTTTTTTCTGTTTTTCTTTTTTTCCTGACGATTCTCCTCGCTTTGAAGTTTCCTTGGAATTTTGACCAGATGAAGTTGCTTGGGAATTTCGACTACCAGGAGATGATTTTTTGGTGGTGGATCTGTGACGAAATGGTGCTCCATTACCTACAATTTGAAATAATTATAACCATAGTATGATCATAAAATAGGTCCATATACAATTTGCATAAAATTACAGTAATTGAAAGGTTCAATTAAATTATATTAATTAGCACCTTTTTTAGACATATAGAATAAATAATATTTAAAAGAAACATGTGTAAAGGTGACAAGCTAACTGTAATAACCAAATAGGCTAATCTAGTTGATGGATGGCCATAAACCTGTGCCAAAGAGAACTCTTTCTACTTTAAGTGTAGGTGGGTTTTCAGATTAACCCTTTACCCGTCAATCACCACGAGTGTCTCCACTTGATGAGTAAAATCGTCTGGCGTTAGCCAGAGTAACAGTAATAAGTTTCCAAATGGCAACCATGCCTGGTTTTAACTAATTTCAGTTGCTTTTGCTGTACAAGCTGTTGTACAAAAATCTCTGAGGTCCAGACAGGACTCGAACTTGCAACCATCCAAGTACTAGCTGGATGCTCTAACCATTGAGCCACTAGAACTAGAACTCAGGTGGCAGACTGATAGTTTTTACTATCCACTCGGATACCGGATTTGGTGGAATACTTGAATTACTTCAAAAAATAGTGGTGGCTGGATACTGGATAGTGAGATTTTTCACTATGTGGCCGGTTACTACATGCAGTGTGCCACTACTGAAGGTTGTGGGTTCAAGTCCTGTCTGGAGCTGAGAGTCTTCTGAGTTTGATTATACTACCAACAGCTTGTAGAGCAATTACTGAAACTTCACAAAAAAAACTTTAACTAAAGACCAAAACAATAACACAAGGCCAAGGGGCACTTATTCGAGAGGAAGTACTTATTCAGGGGGGAGGTATTCGAGAGGAAGTACTTATTCAGGGGGGAGGTATTCGAGAGGAAGTACTTATTCAGGGGGTATTCAAGAGGAAGTACTTATTCAGGGGGGAGGTATTCGAGAGGAAGTACTTATTCAGGGGGGAGGTATTTGAGAGGAAGTACTTATTCAGCGGGGTATTCGAGAGGAAGTACTTATTCAGCGGGGTATTCGAGAGGAAGTACTTATTCAGCGGGGTATTCGAGAGGAAGTACTTATTCAGCGGGGTATTCGAGAGGAAGTACTTATTCAGGGGGGAGGTATTCGAGAGGAAGTACTTATTCAGGGGGGAGGTATTCAAGAGGAAGTACTTATTCAGCGGGGAGGTATTCGAGAGGAAGTACTTATTCAGCGGGGTATTCGAGAGGAAGTACTTATTCAGGGGGGTATTCGAGAGGAAGTACTTATTCAGGGGGGAGGTATTCGAGAGGAAGTACTTATTCAGGGGGGAGGTATTCGAGAGGAAGTACTTATTCAGGGGGGAGGTTATTCAAAAAGGGGCACTTATTTGAAGGATATTTAAAATTATGAAATAAAAAGATATTATTTAAAACCATATGTCAGTCGTTTCCATCTGTCACACAATGGTTCATCCCATTCCATATCTTTGTCAGAATCACTGCTGTCAACAGTTACACTATAAGGTAAAATATATAATTAACTCACTCTTAATCATGCAAGACAGTACAGACTAAACTAAACTAACTTTATTTATACTGGATAACCCAGGCTATCAGTAAGGGCTATCTTTCATTGATTGAGTGTTACTACAGGAGGAAACCAGAGTAAACTAAACTAACTTTATTTATACTGGATTAAAGAAATACCAAATGGTTTTCCGTGTTTGGTATCCAAACTTTGGATACTCTGATCCAAACACGCGGGAAATTGCGAGACTGGAGAAAAGCGTAACAAAACACGAGCCGTAGGCGAGTGTTTTTAGCTTTTCGAAAGTCGAGCAATTTCCCAAGTGTTTGGATAAGAGTCTCTAAACACAGAAAAAACCATTTGGTATTTCTTTTATAAAATAATCACAAGTGAATATGATATACTGTCCGACATTTTCAAAAAATCGTTTTGGTGGGAATTTTCCGTGTTTGGATACTCTGATCCAAACATGGCAATTGACCAATCAGGGCTCGCGTAGTATACATGTTATTTTATAAAACCCTATCAGTAAGGACTATCTTTCATTGATTGAGTGTTACCACAGGAGGGAACCAGAGTACCCAGAGGAAAGCTATGGAAGAGTCAAACTAGAAGCACTCTTCTCACATGTGGCCAAGGTAAAATTTTCAATCAGATAACTGCTGAGAGCAAAAATTGAACCCAGCTTGCAGAGGTGAAAGGCACGTGCACTAACCACAGTGCCACCAACATCCCACTGTATTGTCACTGGACTAGTCTAGTATAGTCAGTATACCTTTTCTGAGTCACTTTTATCTTTTTCTTTGGAATGGGTGCGAGTTTTCCCTGGGGGGACCAGTTGTCTGTGGATTCAGACAATGATGAACTGCCCAAGTTGAAAGAGTTGTCTTCAGAAAATGTATCTGATGTTTGTGACGAATCATCAAGGTCATCATCGCTGCTACTCTCACTGTCCAAACCATCAAATGAATCATATTGATATATTGTCATAAATACATTAACAAAGCTGCTAGATTCATCATAATCCTGTAATTATAAAACAACATATATTTTACCCACATTAGCAACTGATGAGTTGCCTTAGGATGTCTGAAGGTTCTCCCTTTCATGAATAAAATCGTCTGGTGTTAAACACCAGATTAACACCACCAGATTAAAGGTACCTTTTTTCACTGACTAAGGCAGGAATGGGTTAATTGCTTGTTAACCTATTACTGCCTTGAAATATAGTAACGTTAGATATACTGCCAAAACAGAGAACGTAGGAGTCCAACGTATTACTGCCTTGGATGTCTGAGGGTTCTCCCTTTGATGAGTAAAATTATTTGGTGTTAGGGGCTGTTTTTGGCCAGCTCAGGTAGGAATGGTTTACAGTCAAACCAGATGTTCTTTACCACACAACCTTACAATGTTCATAGCAACATTGCAATGTTGGCTTGCAAATGGTACACAGTGACTCCTTGACAAAATATTGAACTTCAAACAATATGAAGTTACTTAGAGTTAATTGTTCTGACTTTCAACAAAACTTCATATTATTGTGAAATTCAATATTTAAAATGCGAATTTTTAGCAACTTGCCAAGAAATCACTTTCTACCGTATGCAAGTCAACATTGCAATGTTGCTGTCAATATTGCAAGGTCATGCTGGAAAGAACATCCAGTTTGACTGTAATCAAATATCAAGTCTCCCTTACACTTGTATCCATGTCATAATATACAGAGTCATCATCATCATCAGAGTCTACTACAGACAAGACATCAAGCTCGTCATCATCATTCCATACTCGTTGATCAACATCACCAACTCTCACTTGCTGCACAGGCGATTTGCCTTGTTTTAAATGGGTCTACACAAACAAAACACAAAAATTGTAGCCATAGATAAAATAAATATAAAAAATATAAGTAAATACAGTAGAGTGTTGTATTATATAAAAAATATAAAAACTACAAATAAGTCGACTGATTTGATAAGAGCATTAGATATAGTTCATATTTGATGTGGTGTTAATTTAAATTTATTAATTCCCTAACATGTTTTACCATCCCCAGGTTTGTGATTGCTCACTGGCACTCCTATGATACCGGTAGGTGTAGCAGCCCAATTCTGTTTTGGGGGGGGGGGGAGATATTTTTGCCTGAAAAAATTGATTTTTAAGTTGTATTTCTCAGTCTTAGCTTAACATATGAATTCACAGCAACACTGCCAACACATGTCAAAATCGCCCGAAATTCCTAGCAGAAAGTGCCCAAATTTTATCCTTGAGTGGTGTTCACAAGAGAGAAGATAAAATTCATATCTTCAAGCCATCATGTAATTTTCTTTTTATTATTTATTAGATTCAATGCAAAAAGCGATAAATGATGTCATCGATATCTTCACAAGTGAGGATATGGAAAATATGTCACTGGATATTTTCTAGTGATAAAACACACATCTATATATACATGTATTAAAATAAAAATATATGTATCCAGTTTTGAATTAATGTATACTCAATTTCCACCTTAGTTATACAGCGGAATTTCTTTTTACAAACAGGGCAAGTATTGGTGTTCTAAAACAAAAGCAAAATATCATTGAATAATTGAACTAAATATGAACTATAACAGTTTAAACATTCAATCCTGGGCACTCACCTTTGACCACTCAAAAATACAAGCAAAACAAAACCAGTGATCACAGACACCCAGTTTCCCTCTACAATCCACTGTATCTAAACATATAACACAATTATCAGATTCAATTGAGGATTCATTGCAAGGAATCTTTGAAGAGTTTGACTTTCGTCCTTTCCTATTTCGCAACATCATTTTCGCCATTTTGAATTTCTTCCCGCTCTTTCAGAATCATCCGCTGGTCAATGTTTTATATAAAATCATCCCCTGGTCAATGTTTTAAAATCATCCGCTGGTCAACGTTAAAATCATCCCCTGGTCAATGTTCTCAACGGCAACTGCTGACAATCAAAAACAGCGGCTCGGATCCAAACTCGACAGCAAACAAACGTGTATTGTTTTTTGTTTTTCAAATTCAAAAAAATCTTCGTGATTGTTTATTTTCGTCATTTTTGGAAAACAAACGTAAGATGAACGAGGGCAATGAACTATTTTATTGATATCTCGCCATTTTCGCGATTTTACGCCGTCAACGACGATGAAGATGATGAAAAGCCTCCTCCTGATTTGAAGTCGACTGGAGAAGGAACTGCTGAAGTTGAAGAGCGAAGAATTAAAAAGGGAAAGAGACGACAACAAACAACTGAAACTTTAAAAGAGAAAACTTCGCCAGCAGACGAGAACATGGGAAGTGCTCCTCGGAAAGAGAAATCATCATTATGGCCTGATTGGCAGTTTTGGAAAAGAAGTCCAAGTGATCGTAAAAGTACTAAAACGACAGGACCCGGCTTCACTTTTCGCAAAGATATCAATACCGATGGCATTAGAGGGAATCAACCAGAGGTAAAGACTGAGCATACGTTGACTGACTTTGCTATTAATGTGGTGCAAGATCAAGTTGTTCGTGGCTCTGTCCGTGTTAGTGAGTTAGAAAAAGACGAAGATCCTTTGGTTTCTTACAAAAACGAATCCAACGGCTCCAAACATGTTGTCATTAACATGACAAAGATTGAGACCTTGGCGGGAAGAAAGAACAGAAACGCCTTACTTGGAGATGTAGCTTCGAACAACGCTTCAGGCGATATGGAGGAAAAATATTCTACTGCAGCACTGCCAAAACAACATCAGACTTATCCAACATTATCAGACGGTAGTGACAAGACTTTAATTAATGTGAATGATGTGAAACTCGAAGAAATAAGTAAGAGATCGACCAAAGTGAATGAGACGATTCCCGAAACAAAAGCTTTTGTGGAATATCGCGCAGAACAACCACAAAATGTCGCAGTCCAAGCGAAGAATTGCGAGAGCTCTTGTAGCAAGAACAATCCCGCAACCGTGTCAGCTGTCAATCCTGCGCAAGCAATGGCGCAAAAGACTTTGGAAGTACAGCGTAAAGGGAACGAGTCACCAACGCCTCTGCCGAAAGCTGCTTCGCCAATGCCCGTGAAGTCGAAACGAAGTGCGCGTCACGCCGCAAACCGCGATTCCAGCAAAAAGACTTGTCCTAAAGCTTGCATCAAGACAATCAAGAACAGTGTGATACCGCTGCCCATACTCAATGCTAAACAAGTGGCGGAGAAAATGCAAGCTCGTGATTTAAATGACGCGACCGCAAAAGAAGCGTGTTTGGAGCAAGGACGACTACACAATGTTTTGAAGAAAGTGACCGAGACTTGGAGGCCTGGTAGCAACAATTCAATTTCTTCGCAACCTCAGTGTTCTGCGACGGCCACAGTTCAGACAAAAATAGCACTACCTGTGCAAGCAACTGACAGCGCTGTGGTGGTGATTAAACCTCCAAACATTCCTATAGCTGTGTACCAACAACCAAAGATACAACCGCTGTTAGTTGCCCCAAGACCAGAGAATGGTGACGCGTCGAAAAAGCAACCAATAGCTTCGGGAAGTGTCTTGAAGCCCAGAGCGCAAGCGAATGTTTCGCAAAAAGCGACGACTGTGCAGGCTGGGCGTTCTCCTCGCGTGCAGAAAACTGGTAAAACCTCGAAAGTAAACGATAAACCGTCTTCTAAAGTACCTGATCGCGTGGCTAACGATCAAACGAAACAAACAAGACAGACAAATATATCAACTCCGATTCTCGTCAAAAGACCAATCATGAAAGACGCTTCGACAACCACGCCTACACCACGTGCAATGGTCGACGCGCAAGTGCAGGTTCCTTCGGAGGAGAGTTGGGAGAACGGACTGCTGGATACATTGGGTATCGATAGCTGCGACGAAACTGAAAGTTTGCTGAAGAAAAGACCGTGGGATACAGAGCGTGTGTTAAAGATGCAAGTTCTTCTGGACGAAAAGCAAGTTGAGATTGGCCAACTGAAAGATGCCGGACGCAGGCAGCGCGAAGAGCTGAGAGCGTCGAGAAAACGGTGTGTCCAGCTGGAGGATGTGATCGGACAAGCAAACATGGCAGGCAAACCACAGTTAGTTATAGAAATCAATGAACTTACTGAAATCAAGAATGAACTGCTGACCGAAATTACCAAGTTGACGGTGGACATCGAGCGAGAAAGAACCAATGTGAAGACATTGAAAACTGAACTTGTCGAAGTCAAAAGCCAGCTTAGCGCTGCCAGGAAGAAAAATGCGACCTTGGCTAACCAGTGATTAAAAAAAACTGTGCTTTTTACAACAACTTTCTAGTACTGAATATAAGAATCCCGGAAAGAAATGTTTTGTACACTGTAATATTTTTAAAATTACGCCGGTGATATATTTATCAATAACAGTATATGTAAATTATCAAACATGTATATACTTGTGTAAACAATTGATCTTGATCGGACTAAAATAAATAAAAAATACTTTAATAAAGCCTTAGACAAACTATTCATTATTCGAATAAATATTGTTATGCCAAAGAGCGTGGGACTCGGTACTGTTAATCCGCCAACTGAATAATATAGAATAACTGCATGATACTCGTATATATATTAAGTTTCCAAGAAACGCTATGCACAAATGCAATATTTTTATATTTTGAAACATGTATGAATTAAAGATGATTTTTTCAGTCATTAACTTTGTCATCAGAGGAAACAGCTGATTAATTTTTTATCTCTTTTAATATTTTGAATTCGCTTAACCGACAAGTCGGCAATTTTCAATTTGCTTATTGAACACTATAGCCGGGGCTAGCTTGTATATACTTAACATCATTTTATCTTGGATACTTTCGCCGATCATACATTTTTTTAACAGGTTTAAATGATGGATATTTTTGCTTATCTGCTGGTTTTAAAATATTTTATATATCAAGTGGACCCCTTGTGGTTGGAATATTCAATATTTGGTGCCTATCTCGAAATCGAACTATTTTTAATCGCGGTATAACGTTATAAATTCAATTTACTTTGCTCGTCACTGCCTGTCATTGAGGAATTTAACAGAACAGTATTAAATTCATTATGACTTGTCACTTATGACTTATGTAGCTGCTTATGCAGAATATTTCGAGTTTTATGGCACCTAATAATCCTATGAAAATACACGGGGTTGATTTATGACTAATTTTACGTCCAAAAGTCTCTTAGATGATTTCAAGTCCGGTGAAATATCGTTCAACTGGATTTATCTAATGCAACATTCATCAATGTGTAAATCATTTGTAAATATATATTTTACAAGTAAATGGTGTTTATTGAAGTTGCTGTGGGACTAAAAGATGAAAGAATTAAGCAGCTGTGCCGGCTTTTGGTCTAAGCGATCATTCTCAGAGCAAAAATGATCAAAAAAATTGTACGGGATCGGCATACGGACTACTTGAGCTGGATTGCAAGCTAAAAATTACTATCGATACCTTTAGATATATGAGCTGGCTATTTTTAACAGCTTTCTTTTGGCATTAAATAAGTTTATGCTTAAATAAGTTTGTGAAAACATAATAGACTATAAGGAAACAGGACCAAGAGAGACGTAAAAATACGAAAATAAATATAATATGTAAAAAAATGGTGTCTTAACACTTGGACTTCTCTGTGTGCTGAATAAAATCGTCTGGCGTTAGCCAGAATAATAAAATACTAAAGACTCATCTTCAGGCTTCAAAGCGTTATGCATGGTCATGTTCACAAAATAAAGGTTTAAACCTGGAAAAAAAAAAGAGAAAAAAGAACGAGAATAAAGAAGGCAAAAAAAATTATAAAAATATACACTCAAATGTTGAGTGTGAACTAAATATGTCAGATTAAACTTTGTAATCAGGGTTAACTGAGGTTAGGTCGTAAAAAGGTTTTGTGCGGATATTAAAAGTAATAAAGTATTAAGAGTGTTTTTTACTGGGTGAAAAAAATCTAACAATTTAGCAGCAGTAACATTGTAAAAATAACCACGAAGTATCTGGTGGACAACCAGACTTCTATTATCTGTCAATCATTTCCCAAAAGTCGCCAAATAATAATTTTGAATGACCGCACATTATTTCTGGCGCGCTCTGACTTGAGTGGTTTTAAAAGAACCTGAGATCGATCGCAATTTGCAGGCTATATCGCAATGGACTTGTTGTGCGTTGTAGAAGTAGAACTTGGGTGGCAGAAAACTGGACGTTTTTTGGGGTCACATATGGGTCTTCTTTCGCAGACTATATAGCTTAGGAAAAGTTTGTTTTGTAATCAATCGTATCGTATAGTTGATAATTGGTCTTATTTAAAACGTGAAACCGCAAGCACTCATTGGTCGAGACAATGTAACGGAAATACGCAATTGTAACCAATCAGAAGCAATAACGGCAAAGATAGGAAACGGAAATAAAGTAAGACTTTTCAAATTGTATCCCGCTGACCAAGGGCTGTCTATTGATAGTGAGAGATCAGCAGGAATTTTCGCAAATATGCTGCAAGCTTTGGAATGGAGTCGTCTATAGGCATGTTACCTGTTGTCGAGTCCCCTCACAAGAAGGCCAAGATGGAAGGGCGTCACAAGGCTGATTTTTCCGAATCTAAATTCGTGAAATTCTACAAGGCAGGCGCCCATCAAACGGGAAGCGTTGGCGAAGAAGATGGTATAAACTGCAGCATCTCAGACTGTCAGAGCCCCCCACACGAGGCGCAAGGGACAACAAGTTTGGATTCATCGTTAGATAACTTGGATTGTTCACCCAGTCATAGTCAAAATAGTTCGCCTTCAAATTATGCCGTCGAGATGCAATGTGCTGCGAGATATGGACCGAACTTAAACGGTGAAAACAAGGAGAATTTACAGACAGAAGTTGATGGTAAGTCAAAGTCTGTTGTATACATTCCCTTTGTTGTTCTCGCGTCTCATTTACTGATCATAAATATTTAAACTAGCTCTCTGTTTGCCGACTCACAGCACTTGAAGAGATATCTTCTGCGTTTATCGACGAAAACGGAGCGATATTCAACCATTTTGTTTCGTATTTTAGTTTATAGAAACAAAAAGAGTTTTTAGTAGCAGTTGATCTTTGATCCGTTTTGCTTTCAAATGACCGCGACAAGCGACGGGAAAAAGTCCGTGTTTATTATGTAAATGAGCACAGTCAGACACACATTAATTAATCACTAATTTTGATTTCTTTTTTCTGGAATAATACATGATGCTTGAAATTAAGAAAAGATGAAGGTCGCTCGTGTGTTGTTCAATGCGTTTATATTCGAAGCAGCAGAGTAAAACGTGATCTAATCTTGAAACGGAAATTACAACAAGCAGACATATAAAGACATTGTTTTGTGTTCCAGACGATTCAAAGAGTTTGGTCACGGGGAATTTAATATCTCAATTAGACACGTTTAATTCAATCTGCTTCAGTTGGCGTTACCTAGGCTGTTTTTTTTGGCAAGATTTTGCTTAATTCTTGGTCTAATACTCTGAAATAGGAACCCTCGAGTTTGCTTGATATGGTAAGACAGCCATGTGCTAGCTTTAAGAAGCTTTGAGCGTTTTTTTGTTTGGAAAATACGACCTACTGGGGATTTTTACAACGACTTAATCATTCAACTTATGTTATATACCCCCTGTTGTTCTTCAAAACTGCTTCCAAACTGCCTGCTCTGTGCTGTACCGTTGTACTTTAAACAACGTTAAATATCTCACACTTATTTCCTTATATTAGCTGCTTGCAAATGTTTCGTTATAAAAGCTGTCGTTTGCTTTGCCGGAAACTTTTTCTCGCTCATGTCAATGGCAGATGTCTACTGATATCAAAGTGATAACGGAGATATTTTGGTCGACACGAAGAGTCATGTCTTTGCTAGGATTTCTTAATATTGTTTATCACGTTACAAATGATGTTTGGAAACGAAGTACAATTCACTTCAGTTTTGGTTGCGTTTCAAACGAAGTTATAAAATAACGAGTTTTTTGTAATCATATTCAAGGAAGTAGATTCTCTAAGCCATTGGCATTGATACAAAAAACAATTTATAATGTTATTATTTAAATGCTTCGTGTCTGTAAAGGATTAATGAAGATTGTAAGAAAATCAATGTCGTTTGATGTTGGATTTGGAAAAGCAGTAACGACTAGTTGAATAAACGAAGAGATTTTTAATATATGCACAAAAATTACAAGCAACTGTTCTCTTATAAGTGTTTTGCCAAGGGCAAGAAATCATTCCATGTTTTCCTTCAGGCTGTATGTACAAGATTTGTTCAAAATAATTACCGGAACGTATTAAATAATTCAAATTCTAAAGATAATGTAATGAGGTGTTGTTTTTTTTGACAGAGATTTTGAAGCAGTTTTATAAAGCTTGGATAAAAAATACAGCGGTTAAGGGTTCGTTGTAGAACGGGTTAAAATATTGAGAGTAACCCCAATCTAACCTTTAATCTATCTGGCTTAAAATGGTAACAGAAAAGAGAGGATTTTTTGGTGTGAAGTGTTGTGAAAATCTCTATTGTGTAGCTCATGTGGGTTTTAATTGCAAGGTCTTGAGTTCTTAATAATAGCACCAGCTGCTTTTCAAAATTGAATATGGAGAACAGAAACTCTGGATGCTTCTTACACAATGAGCACAGAGACATAAAGTATACCTTCACCATTGGATTGAAACTGGATAATCTTATTTATCATGGATGTTGTTTAGGCTGATACAGCACAGATACAACCATGTGATATTCAAGGTTTAGCTATACTCAGAATGGACTAATTACGAGTGTGAAGGCCATTAATTACGACTTCTTTATTTGTTCAGTTTTTGACTCCTTCATTGAGGTATCTTTCTCTTGGCCAGACATGGATAAAAGGTTAATGCAATTGTTCAGCTGTATTACTGTGAATTATTAATTATGTCTGCTGTTTACCTTGCCCATATTTGGTCAGAAATCTTCTCTGCTTCTTAATTTCTTAACCTAGGAGAGAAATCATACTTCTCTGTAATTCAAAGCCTTAAAGGGATTTTTGTGGCTTCGAAAACCATGGTCAGGATTAGTTTTGCAATGGAAGTCAAACGACATAGCTATCTTAATCATTTTTGACAGAGAAATCAACATGACTTCTCTTAAAAATCAACTACGTGCTGCTTTGTATTGCTTGAGAATATGACAATAAAAATTGGTTATTTGAATTTCATATTCTCATAGATTTTCCTTAATTTTGAGGTGTTCTTAAGAATATAAGGATTTTGAAAATAGAAATGGAAATTAAGGGTCTAACTCTGTTGCTGTTACTCTGTCATAGACAAGCTATTCCTCCTACAAAAATAACAGCTTTTATAGAAACAGACAAAAGGAAAGTCTTCACCACCTTGAACAACTCTAAGGACCTGTTACACGATTCAAGCATTTATTAAGTACATATATAGTCAACTGTAAGTTTTCAGTTTTGTTCAAAACAGTTATCTCACAACTGTAATTTTAAAAACAATCAATCTAGCTGCTTTCTATTTTGTCTTTACTATTATTCAAGGAGATATTAAATTCTCAGGTTTCAGAAATTAGAGTATTTAACCTTTTCTGATAACCCTGTTCGTATAAATTCTGTTTAAGGTTTGTTTCTGTTTTGAAATGAATGACAGACTTGCTTCTCCACTTGTACCTGCATGTTATTTGTTTTCACTTTCTGTGGATACAGTAACAGTTGTCTGTGAGCTAGACCTCAAGCTGTGTATATGCATGAACTTCATTATCTTTACATCTTTGAACGTACCAGGGGCTGTATATGTCATTACCTTTAGCTTCTTAGCTGTTATAAACACAAAATCAAATTTAGAAAATGTGTTTGAATCAAATGCAGAGCCAATATTGTTTATTTCTATTGATATTATAATGCCTTAGCAGACATTACGAATTAGTTATGAATTGTTAGCACAACTGGGTTTTTTCTTGCAAAGACCAGAAATCTCATGTCTTAACTACAGTATAGTACATGCACCCAAGTACCGTCAATCTAACATGAATAACTGTGTGCTGTTGCTGTTGGTGTTATATATATAACATTTTGTTTGTTAGATACTTGAAATGTTATGTGAGGACACCTGAAACATTGCTTTATAGAACAGAAGTATTGGTGTAGTTCAATATCTAAAGCTGTCTTTAACAATCATGTTTATTTTGTTTATTACAAAGATAAAGATTACTGCTACATGCTAGCCCCTGTGCAGATTAGACAAAACAATCTGAAGAGATTTAGGGTGTATTTATATGGCGATGCACCTTGGTATCTGTGCTCACCATAGCCCACTTTGAATAGCCTGTGTCACAGCCCAAACTTGCCAACTGGGTAAGAGTAAGGTCTGTGAACACTCGAGCAATTGCTTGTTCTTGCATAAATTAAATCCCAAGTTTTGGGGGAAATAATTTATGTCACCTTAAAAAATAATGACGTAGTTTTGTGGTCACTATACCCACTTTTACATGTTTAAAGCGACAAATACAAGGTAAATCAAGAGACAGAGTCAGTAGTTTGTTTGTAATAATTATAATATGTGTATACCTATGTTATTTTTGTGGATTTGATCGTGTTGCATGATAATAATTAACATATTTAGCTCTAATATTGTCCCTAGTCTTCTTCCAGCAGGAACAAGCAATTGCTCGAGTGTTCACAGATCTTACTCTTACAGAGTTGCACAGCTGTGTCTCAGGGGGGGAGGTCATGCTGGGATTTGGCTGATGCATTACAGGGTTGTAATTTGTACAAGCTCATGCAATCACTTATCACTTTAATCCTAGCTTAAATTACTCCTGTGAACAATCAGGTGCAATTAAACACCCTTGTTGTGGCTGGCATAACTGGATTAAATTACACTTTATCTGATGTGATAGGCAAGTATAATACAATGCAGGTCTAACAAGAATTTTGTTATTTTGGTCATGGGGCCTGTCCGCATGACTATGCATCTTTGCTTGTTCATGCTTTAGTTTTGGCGAGACAACCCTGGATAACGTCAGTATTTTGTTATCAAAACTAATCTCGCTCTATCCTAAACAATGCCTACTGTATATGGCTCCCTACTTTTTTACATGCCTGCAGCAAGTTGTTTGCGAGTTTGTAACAAGTTGTTGTGATCAACAAGTCTGTCACAGGTTGTTCCAACAACTTGCTGTGGCATTGTTTGTAACAAGTTGTTGTGATCAACAAGTCTGTCACATGTTGTTCCAACAACTTGCTGTAGCATTGTTTGTAACAAGTTGTTGTGATCAACAAGTCTGTCACAGGTTGTTTCCAACAACTTGCTGTGCCATTGTCCATAGCAAGTTGTTGTGATCAACAAGTCTGTCACAGGTTGTTCCAACAACTTGCTGTGCCATTGTCCATAGCAAGTTGTTGTGATCAACAAGTCTGTCACATGTTGTTCCAACAACTTGCTGTAGCATTGTTTGTAACAAGTTGTTGTGATCAACAAGTCTGTCACAGGTTGTTCCAACAACTTACTGCAGCATTGTTTGTGACAAGTTGTTGTGATCAACAAGTCTGTCACAGGTTGTTCCAACAACTTACTGCAGCATTGTTTGTAACAAGTTGTTGTGATCAACAAGTCTGTCACAGGTTATTCCAACAATTTGCTGTGGTATTGTTTGTAACAAGTTGTTGTGATCAACAAGTCTGTCACAGGTTGTTCCAACAACTTGCTGTGGCATTGTTTGTAACAAGTTGTTGTGATCAACAAGTCTGTCACAGGTTGTTCCAACAATTTGCTGTAGCATTGTTTGTGACAAGTTGTTGTGATCAACAAGTCTGTCACATGTTGTTCCAACAACTTACTGCAGCATTGTTTGTAACAAGTTGTTGTGATCAACAAGTCTGTCACAGGTTGTTCCAACAACTTGCTGTGGCATTGTTTGTAACAAGTTGTTGTGATCAACAAGTCTGTCACAGGTTGTTCCAACAATTTGCTGTAGCATTGTTTGTAACAAGTTGTTGTGATCAACAAGTCTGTCACAGGTTGTTCCAACAATTTGCTGCAGCATTGTTTATGAGAAGTTAGCCTAGAGGGTAAACAAAGACACATGACCAGTATACCAGTAAACAAACTAACATGAGGGAGTCTAACGTTTCGAGCGAAGGCCCTTCGTCATGAGAGAAACGTTTTCTCTCTGACGAAGGGCCTTCGCTCGAAACGCTAGACTCCTACGTTCTCTGTTTCGGCAGTATATCTAACCTTACTATATTTCGATTGCTGTTTCAACACTGCCTACGCAGCACGCTGCTTTTATTTAACATATGAAAGTGTTTATCAATATTTTTGGTAATTAAATATGGGTGACATAAACTCGCTAAATTTAGCGTTGCGGGGTAGTATTATATACCCCGCTTGATACCGCGGTATTGATTAATACGGGCATAACTAACTAAAAATACCGTGAAAATACGATGAAAGCACCGTACATTCAGTGTTTAAAAAACGCATTTTTAAGTATGCAATGAGCTACCATACAATTGATGTTTAAAAACTCATTTTCTACCATGCAATTCTAACGGTATTAAAATATCCCTCAGTCCTATAGCTAAACTTGATACTCCTTAGTTTGAACTTTTAACCTACAATATATTTAAGTCTGGGTTCAATCAATCCTTGTCTGCTTCTGGCACTTTACTTTTTTTAGTTTGCTATTCTAGGCGTTGAAGAATTCTATTTTTCTTAAAATTCCTTGAATTCAAATATCAATTATAATCTGTCACTCTTTATCTTTGTTAGGAGTTTTGTTTTTTTACGCCTTAACTAGCAGCGTGTCTGTAAGTATAAGTAAGAAAATACGAAGTTCAACAAACAATCAAGTATTGATTATTTATCAAAGCATCTTTACCGGGGTATCAACAAACACCGTAATTCTATTTTTAAACGTGAGTTATATTATATTGGTCTAACAGACGTTTGGTGGACGTTCGTCAAGCTCAGTTACTCCAAAAAAATTTCTGAGCCCCAGACAGGGTTCGAAACTACAACCTTCTAATGACCGGTTAGACGCTCTAACCATTGAGCCACTGAGGCTGAGATGGAGAGCTAAGATTGCAAATTCATAGTCATATGTGCTCCTTAAGCCGGTTTTCCACTGGGCGATTTTTTTCGCCCGAAACGACTTTCTTTTGTTCGAATTCAATAGATTTCTGATTAGTTCCAGCTCAGAGCTCATGAGACAAAAGAAAAAGTCTAAGACTTAAGCGGTAAAGCTCTTTTCCGCTCATCGCAGAAACTAGTTCCCAGCTTGCTGCGAGTACTTGAATCTCATTAAAAAGAACTCACAACGAGAAAACAAGCACTGTGAGTTGTTTTTAATTAGATGCAAACACTCGCTGCGAGCTGGTACCAGGGGGGTTGCAGGGGGGGGGCAATTGCCCCCCAAACGTTTTAAAAATGAAAATTTCGGGCACTTTTTCAAAGAAATTTCGGGTAAATTCGGTAATATTGCTGTTAAATATTCATGAAAAATTCTATTTTGAAGAAACTCGTATGTTGAATACGATCTAATGATCGACAATCGACTCTTAATTTTTCAGGCGAAAATGTTTTGCCCCCCTCCCCCCCCCCCCCCCCCCCCCCCCCCCCCCCTCCAAACGGAACTAGTCAGGTACGCCTGTGAGTGCCGGATTAACCTTCCCAGGGCCGGGGGCAAAAATATTTTAGGGCCGGTCACAAACTGAGAGCCATCCCCAGAGTACGGTGAACTGAAAGCGTGGGTTGATCGAATCATCAGAGGTTCGTACTTAGGCTGCCTCAGGCGCCACCCCGCTCCCGCTTTCAAACAGAAGGGGGCCCGTGGCTGAGATAGCGTGTGATTTTCTCAGGCTAGTTCGGACTTTCAAAGAGAAACTGCATAATCTTTTTATTCACTCATTTTTTTAGTCAGAATCTGGGGCCAAGGGCAAATGCCCCTTTTGCCCCATGGGTAATCCGTCACTGTTCTCAACTCGCAACGCAACAAAGTAGCAGCAATTTGAAGTAGCGGAGAACAATAAAGGGGGAATGGGTTAAACATGGTGAAATGCCGATATTTTGGTCATATTTAATGGCTTTCATCAGGACTTTAGTTTATACAGATAATTATAGACAAATAATAGATAATTATTTATCGAGAAAATATATGGTGTTCTGCTGAGATTTTAGATTCAAGCCAAAGTCTTTTTATCAAAGTAAATCGTGTTAACGATGGTGAACTGCGTTTTGTTTTTTAGACAACGAAGTTCTGGAGTTTCGCATTTAAAATTTTTTTTTATAAGTCTGGTTGTATGAACCATTGCAACGTGTAATATGCTGCGCAATAACCAACATGTTTGTTAGACAAGATCCACAGAGTAGAACTTGAATCTACTTTTAGTGCTTGCCTGCTCTTTCCAACTCTCGAGGCCAGTTCGAGAATAGTTCGAGATAAAGGATAAAGGACTGGGGGGCTAATCATCCTTACTT